>OX465091.1:8199258-8643070 GCA_949987675.1 Chymomyza fuscimana
GTTCACCGCCGCCTACTTGCGTGGCAAAGCAAATAGCCGCCGGCAAAATATCCTTTCCTTTGCTTTGTCAAAATTGAATTTGCCGTCCCAAAATTCTAAACTAAAACAAGTATATGAAGTCACAACACTTTTAGTTATGGAAACAAATTACAGTTTAGACACTACTAGATACTATTTTCTATAAAGAATACAAATATAAAATTTAATTTGTATTTTTTTAATACTTTTAACACCGACTAAACATAAACTAATGTTATAAATAACTTGGTATTAAGGAAAAAATTTAGTTGCAGCAATGCACATACATATGTATAATTATATGTCTTGGGTAGTTATTACGATAAAATAATTAATTCAAAATATGCTGATTTAGTTAAAAATTATAAAGTAAATAATTTAAGGCTCCTTTTTATTTATTTTGCAGTCAGGGTCAAGGCGATACATTCTAGATTTATATAAAATTCTTATCATAACTTAGGGCAGCGATTGAACTAAAATGTTAGGTCAGTGCATAAACATCAACACAAAAGCACCTAGAACCAATACTTCATATCGCTTTGCGTTGGCCGAGCCCAAGTCAATGCATAAACATCAAAACAAACGCAGCCAGAGCCAACGCATTGACCGAGCCCAAGTCAACGCAAAAACGTCACAACACAACACAGACCGAGCCATTGCTTGCTTTTTGCCTTTGCCTTTCTCCAGTCAATGCATAAAGATCAACACAAAACACAGGCCGAGTGCCTTTGCTGTTGCTTATTGTTGTTGCGTGGTGTTTATTTTGTGTTTGATTTTGCTTTTACCACAACCGAGCCCATCTCGATGCATAAACGTTCAACAGTAAATAAAGCTCGGAGCGAATTGTTCCCTCTGTCTATTTAGTACTCTCTGACTCTCTGCCGTTAAAGCTCGCGCTCTCATTCAGTGCGCTCTTACGGGTCAACGACCGCTCTTAATCAGGCGATAATGCAGTTAGCGAATTTGGCGCGAGCAGCATTGATTAGGTTTAGCCAAGCGAAAGAGCGAGACGAAAGGGGTATCGCCTGATGCGTGCTCTTCTAGTGTATAAGGGCGTTGCAAACATTCTGCAAAGCTTAGCTTAGACAATCATACCTAAAGTTAGCGAAGGTCAGTTTGAGTTCGACAGTGCGCAAACGCAAACGTACAGTACGGAAGTTTTGTGAGAAAAAGTGTATAATGCCACGATAATTAAACAGTAGAGTTTATGTGTATATACAAAATATTTATATATTGTGTGGGTTTTTTTTTTTTCATCGATTGCGGTGGGCCCATAGAGGTAATATACTGTTGCAAAAATTAGCTTAATACTAAGCAAATATATGTTTTAGGCTATAGCGTATAACGTGGCGTGCATCCTACACCCGCAACAGGAACCACAATATCAACAACAACAACAATAAGACCTGCACTCTTCCGAACAACCACAACAACTGCTAAGCGCAGTTGCATTGCCAACAACAGCAACAAGCCTGCACTAGCAGCGACTCAGAACTACGGCAGCAGCTTCGAGAGCGGCGCGCGCTTAACAACAACAATTGCAGCAGTGCTAGCAGCGGCTACGCACGCACAACAACGGTGATAACGAAGACAGCAGCTTGAAGAGCTGCTCATTAACAACAACAGCTACAACTACAGCAGCTAAAAGCGGCTGCGCACCCATAAGCAACAACAAACGCCATTGTATTGATTTGTTTACGATCATAAGGTCGTAATCAAAATATAAACCGCAAGTAACAACAAACCATGTAAACATAGGCAACGCACCAAGAATAGTGGTATAAATCAGCTGTTACCCATTTTTTTTGTTTACTTAAGAGAATAATTACGAATTGTCTAAAAGCATTGTAGAAAATATGTAAAGCCTTGCCAGAGAGTACTAAAATAGACAGAGGGAACAATTCGCTCATGAGCGAAAGCTCTAAAAAGATTATGCATCGAGATGGGCTCGCAAACACAATGCAAAGCAAATCAAACGAAATTCGAAGTGGCTTTTGCATTTTGTTTATTTTGCTTTTGCTGTTCTTCTGTTTTTACTTTATTTACAACGCCGTAGCGTAGATCGCTTGATTTCCAATTTTTAGGCATTCATAGATACTCTTTCATGGAGTCTGTGAATTTCTAAAGGGCTGAGTAGGCTAAACATACCGTTTGCGTGATTTTGTCTTTATGCATAAGAGTTTATAATTGCAAGATAGTTTTGATGTTGTTGGCGTCAGTACAATGTGCTGTACGGCACAGCGAGCCAAATCTGCATCTTCTTAAAATTTTATTTTATAAATATCATCATTCATATTTCTACAACTCATGACAAATTATTGCCACTTTACTGTTTTAAGCTATAAAAAAAAACATTTTTGAAATTTAGTAAAGAACTTATAGTTTTAAATTTACAAGAAACATTCATACAAATATTGATACTTTAATATAAATAATAACTTGCAGCTATTAATAACAACGCACTGAGCAAAAAAAAGTCTGTTCGTTTTGTTTCGGCTTAATGACTTGTAATTTTGCACGCACAACGAACAATGCAAAACAGTACAGCAGCATGGGAGGCGATAGCTAAATACTCTTCTTCGTATTTTTCGTATTTATGCATGCATTTGTTAGTGTAAGAGCAAACGCGATTGCAAAGTGTCATAGCAGCCACATAGTAAGAAAGGGTATAAATGCTCAGAAACTAAAAATTTACAAATTTGGCTGTGGCTGAATTTGTGAACATTGCCGACAGCCAACAACGAAGTTTAGAGCCGAGTTCAATTGCAAGACACGAGAGTTGTATGGGCTATTTTTAGATTTTTCCTTTTTAATTCTGCCCGCCCGCACCATAATATGCGCGTTACACTTCTTAGAGTTTATTGTCTTTGGTCTTATTCAAATTTAAAATGTGGAAATCGTTTTTGGTGTTTTTTACAAAATCTGCTACTACCGAAAAATCGGTGGGACTTTCGCAAGAATATCCCAGAACTCTGTTGAAGTATGTGAAATTGTCTACAAAATGAGTTCTCTATTACTATCCTAGGATTAATAGTTCTCTAGCAATCGAACGAATAAACCACTTGCAAACGCCACTTTTGTTCACCGCCGCCTACTTGCGTGGCAAAGCAAATAGCCGCCGGCAAAATATCCTTTCCTTTGCTTTGTCAAAATTGAATTTGCCGTCCCAAAACTCTAAACTAAAACAAGTATATGAAGTCACAACACTTTTAGTTATGGAAACAAATTACAGTTTAGACACTACTAGATACTATTTTCTATAAAGAATACAAATATAAAATTTAATTTGTATTTTTTTAATACTTTTAACACCGACTAAACATAAACTAATGTTATAAATAACTTGGTATTAAGGAAAAAATTTAGTTGCAGCAATGCACATACATATGTATAATTATATGTCTTGGGTAGTTATTACGATAAAATAATTAATTCAAAATATGCTGATTTAGTTAAAAATTATAAAGTAAATAATTTAAGGCTCCTTTTTATTTATTTTGCAGTCAGGGTCAAGGCGATACATTCTAGATTTATATAAAATTCTTATCATAACTTAGGGCAGCGATTGAACTAAAATGTTAGGTCAGTGCATAAACATCAACACAAAAGCACCTAGAACCAATACTTCATATCGCTTTGCGTTGGCCGAGCCCAAGTCAATGCATAAACATCAAAACAAACGCAGCCAGAGCCAACGCATTGACCGAGCCCAAGTCAACGCAAAAACGTCACAACACAACACAGACCGAGCCATTGCTTGCTTTTTGCCTTTGCCTTTCTCCAGTCAATGCATAAAGATCAACACAAAACACAGGCCGAGTGCCTTTGCTGTTGCTTATTGTTGTTGCGTGGTGTTTATTTTGTGTTTGATTTTGCTTTTACCACAACCGAGCCCATCTCGATGCATAAACGTTCAACAGTAAATAAAGCTCGGAGCGAATTGTTCCCTCTGTCTATTTAGTACTCTCTGACTCTCTGCCGTTAAAGCTCGCGCTCTCATTCAGTGCGCTCTTACGGGTCAACGACCGCTCTTAATCAGGCGATAATGCAGTTAGCGAATTTGGCGCGAGCAGCATTGATTAGGTTTAGCCAAGCGAAAGAGCGAGACGAAAGGGGTATCGCCTGATGCGTGCTCTTCTAGTGTATAAGGGCGTTGCAAACATTCTGCAAAGCTTAGCTTAGACAATCATACCTAAAGTTAGCGAAGGTCAGTTTGAGTTCGACAGTGCGCAAACGCAAACGCACAGTACGGAAGTTTTGTGAGAAAAAGTGTATAATGCCACGATAATTAAACAGTAGAGTTTATGTGTATATACAAAATATTTATATATTGTGTGGGTTTTTTTTTTTTCATCGATTGCGGTGGGCCCATAGAGGTAATATACTGTTGCAAAAATTAGCTTAATACTAAGCAAATATATGTTTTAGGCTATAGCGTATAACGCGGCGTGCATCCTACACCCGCAACAGGAACCACAATATCAACAACAACAACAATAAGACCTGCACTCTTCCGAACAACCACAACAACTGCTAAGCGCAGTTGCATTGCCAACAACAGCAACAAGCCTGCACTAGCAGCGACTCAGAACTACGGCAGCAGCTTCGAGAGCGGCGCGCGCTTAACAACAACAATTGCAGCAGTGCTAGCAGCGGCTACGCACGCACAACAACGGTGATAACGAAGACAGCAGCTTGAAGAGCTGCTCATTAACAACAACAGCTACAACTACAGCAGCTAAAAGCGGCTGCGCACCTATAAGCAACAACAAACGCCATTGTATTGATTTGTTTACGATCATAAGGTCGTAATCAAAATATAAACCGCAAGTAACAACAAACCATGTAAACATAGGCAACGCACCAAGAATAGTGGTATAAATCAGCTGTTACCCATTTTTTTTGTTTACTTAAGAGAATAATTACGAATGGTCTAAAAGCATTGTAGAAAATATGTAAAGCCTTGCCAGAGAGTACTAAAATAGACAGAGGGAACAATTCGCTCATGAGCGAAAGCTCTAAAAAGATTATGCATCGAGATGGGCTCGCAAACACAATGCAAAGCAAATCAAACGAAATTCGAAGTGGCTTTTGCATTTTGTTTATTTTGCTTTTGCTGTTCTTCTGTTTTTACTTTATTTACAACGCCGTAGCGTAGATCGCTTGATTTCCAATTTTTAGGCATTCATAGATACTCTTTCATGGAGTCTGTGAATTTCTAAAGGGCTGAGTAGGCTAAACATACCGTTTGCGTGATTTTGTCTTTATGCATAAGAGTTTATAATTGCAAGATAGTTTTGATGTTGTTGGCGTCAGTACAATGTGCTGTACGGCACAGCGAGCCAAATCTGCATCTTCTTAAAATTTTATTTTATAAATATCATCATTCATATTTCTACAACTCATGACAAATTATTGCCACTTTACTGTTTTAAGCTATAAAAAAAAACATTTTTGAAATTTAGTAAAGAACTTATAGTTTTAAATTTACAAGAAACATTCATACAAATATTGATACTTTAATATAAATAATAACTTGCAGCTATTAATAACAACGCACTGAGCAAAAAAAAGTCTGTTCGTTTTGTTTCGGCTTAATGACTTGTAATTTTGCACGCACAACGAACAATGCAAAACAGTACAGCAGCATGGGAGGCGATAGCTAAATACTCTTCTTCGTATTTTTCGTATTTATGCATGCATTTGTTAGTGTAAGAGCAAACGCGATTGCAAAGTGTCATAGCAGCCACATAGTAAGAAAGGGTATAAATGCTCAGAAACTAAAAATTTACAAATTTGGCTGTGGCTGAATTTGTGAACATTGCCGACAGCCAACAACGAAGTTTAGAGCCGAGTTCAATTGCAAGACACGAGAGTTGTATGGGCTATTTTTAGATTTTTCCTTTTTAATTCTGCCCGCCCGCACCATAATATGCGCGTTACACTTCTTAGAGTTTATTGTCTTTGGTCTTATTCAAATTTAAAATGTGGAAATCGTTTTTGGTGTTTTTTACAAAATCTGCTACTACCGAAAAATCGGTGGGACTTTCGCAAGAATATCCCAGAACTCTGTTGAAGTATGTGAAATTGTCTACAAAATGAGTTCTCTATTACTATCCTAGGATTAATAGTTCTCTAGCAATCGAACGAATAAACCACTTGCAAACGCCACTTTTGTTCACCGCCGCCTACTTGCGTGGCAAAGCAAATAGCCGCCGGCAAAATATCCTTTCCTTTGCTTTGTCAAAATTGAATTTGCCGTCCCAAAATTCTAAACTAAAACAAGTATATGAAGTCACAACACTTTTAGTTATGGAAACAAATTACAGTTTAGACACTACTAGATACTATTTTCTATAAAGAATACAAATATAAAATTTAATTTGTATTTTTTTAATACTTTTAACACCGACTAAACATAAACTAATGTTATAAATAACTTGGTATTAAGGAAAAAATTTAGTTGCAGCAATGCACATACATATGTATAATTATATGTCTTGGGTAGTTATTACGATAAAATAATTAATTCAAAATATGCTGATTTAGTTAAAAATTATAAAGTAAATAATTTAAGGCTCCTTTTTATTTATTTTGCAGTCAGGGTCAAGGCGATACATTCTAGATTTATATAAAATTCTTATCATAACTTAGGGCAGCGATTGAACTAAAATGTTAGGTCAGTGCATAAACATCAACACAAAAGCACCTAGAACCAATACTTCATATCGCTTTGCGTTGGCCGAGCCCAAGTCAATGCATAAACATCAAAACAAACGCAGCCAGAGCCAACGCATTGACCGAGCCCAAGTCAACGCAAAAACGTCACAACACAACACAGACCGAGCCATTGCTTGCTTTTTGCCTTTGCCTTTCTTCAGTCAATGCATAAAGATCAACACAAAACACAGGCCGAGTGCCTTTGCTGTTGCTTATTGTTGTTGCGTGGTGTTTATTTTGTGTTTGATTTTGCTTTTACCACAACCGAGCCCATCTCGATGCATAAACGTTCAACAGTAAATAAAGCTCGGAGCGAATTGTTCCCTTTGTCTATTTAGTACTCTCTGACTCTCTGCCGTTAAAGCTCGCGCTCTCATTCAGTGCGCTCTTACGGGTCAACGACCGCTCTTAATCAGGCGATAATGCAGTTAGCGAATTTGGCGCGAGCAGCATTGATTAGGTTTAGCCAAGCGAAAGAGCGAGACGAAAGGGGTATCGCCTGATGCGTGCTCTTCTAGTGTATAAGGGCGTTGCAAACATTCTGCAAAGCTTAGCTTAGACAATCATACCTAAAGTTAGCGAAGGTCAGTTTGAGTTCGACAGTGCGCAAACGCAAACGTACAGTACGGAAGTTTTGTGAGAAAAAGTGTATAATGCCACGATAATTAAACAGTAGAGTTTATGTGTATATACAAAATATTTATATATTGTGTGGGTTTTTTTTTTTTCATCGATTGCGGTGGGCCCATAGAGGTAATATACTGTTGCAAAAATTAGCTTAATACTAAGCAAATATATGTTTTAGGCTATAGCGTATAACGCGGCGTGCATCCTACACCCGCAACAGGAACCACAATATCAACAACAACAACAATAAGACCTGCACTCTTCCGAACAACCACAACAACTGCTAAGCGCAGTTGCATTGCCAACAACAGCAACAAGCCTGCACTAGCAGCGACTCAGAACTACGGCAGCAGCTTCGAGAGCGGCGCGCGCTTAACAACAACAATTGCAGCAGTGCTAGCAGCGGCTACGCACGCACAACAACGGTGATAACGAAGACAGCAGCTTGAAGAGCTGCTCATTAACAACAACAGCTACAACTACAGCAGCTAAAAGCGGCTGCGCACCCATAAGCAACAACAAACGCCATTGTATTGATTTGTTTACGATCATAAGGTCGTAATCAAAATATAAACCGCAAGTAACAACAAACCATGTAAACATAGGCAACGCACCAAGAATAGTGGTATAAATCAGCTGTTACCCATTTTTTTTGTTTACTTAAGAGAATAATTACGAATGGTCTAAAAGCATTGTAGAAAATATGTAAAGCCTTGCCAGAGAGTACTAAAATAGACAGAGGGAACAATTCGCTCATGAGCGAAAGCTCTAAAAAGATTATGCATCGAGATGGGCTCGCAAACACAATGCAAAGCAAATCAAACGAAATTCGAAGTGGCTTTTGCATTTTGTTTATTTTGCTTTTGCTGTTCTTCTGTTTTTACTTTATTTACAACGCCGTAGCGTAGATCGCTTGATTTCCAATTTTTAGGCATTCATAGATACTCTTTCATGGAGTCTGTGAATTTCTAAAGGGCTGAGTAGGCTAAACATACCGTTTGCGTGATTTTGTCTTTATGCATAAGAGTTTATAATTGCAAGATAGTTTTGATGTTGTTGGCGTCAGTACAATGTGCTGTACGGCACAGCGAGCCAAATCTGCATCTTCTTAAAATTTTATTTTATAAATATCATCATTCATATTTCTACAACTCATGACAAATTATTGCCACTTTACTGTTTTAAGCTATAAAAAAAAACATTTTTGAAATTTAGTAAAGAACTTATAGTTTTAAATTTACAAGAAACATTCATACAAATATTGATACTTTAATATAAATAATAACTTGCAGCTATTAATAACAACGCACTCAGCAAAAAAAAGTCTGTTCGTTTTGTTTCGGCTTAATGACTTGTAATTTTGCACGCACAACGAACAATGCAAAACAGTACAGCAGCATGGGAGGCGATAGCTAAATACTCTTCTTCGTATTTTTCGTATTTATGCATGCATTTGTTAGTGTAAGAGCAAACGCGATTGCAAAGTGTCATAGCAGCCACATAGTAAGAAAGGGTATAAATGCTCAGAAACTAAAAATTTACAAATTTGGCTGTGGCTGAATTTGTGAACATTGCCGACAGCCAACAACGAAGTTTAGAGCCGAGTTCAATTGCAAGACACGAGAGTTGTATGGGCTATTTTTAGATTTTTCCTTTTTAATTCTGCCCGCCCGCACCATAATATGCGCGTTACACTTCTTAGAGTTTATTGTCTTTGGTCTTATTCAAATTTAAAATGTGGAAATCGTTTTTGGTGTTTTTTACAAAATCTGCTACTACCGAAAAATCGGTGGGACTTTCGCAAGAATATCCCAGAACTCTGTTGAAGTATGTGAAATTGTCTACAAAATGAGTTCTCTATTACTATCCTAGGATTAATAGTTCTCTAGCAATCGAACGAATAAACCACTTGCAAACGCCACTTTTGTTCACCGCCGCCTACTTGCGTGGCAAAGCAAATAGCCGCCGGCAAAATATCCTTTCCTTTGCTTTGTCAAAATTGAATTTGCCGTCCCAAAATTCTAAACTAAAACAAGTATATGAAGTCACAACACTTTTAGTTATGGAAACAAATTACAGTTTAGACACTACTAGATACTATTTTCTATAAAGAATACAAATATAAAATTTAATTTGTATTTTTTTAATACTTTTAACACCGACTAAACATAAACTAATGTTATAAATAACTTGGTATTAAGGAAAAAATTTAGTTGCAGCAATGCACATACATATGTATAATTATATGTCTTGGGTAGTTATTACGATAAAATAATTAATTCAAAATATGCTGATTTAGTTAAAAATTATAAAGTAAATAATTTAAGGCTCCTTTTTATTTATTTTGCAGTCAGGGTCAAGGCGATACATTCTAGATTTATATAAAATTCTTATCATAACTTAGGGCAGCGATTGAACTAAAATGTTAGGTCAGTGCATAAACATCAACACAAAAGCACCTAGAACCAATACTTCATATCGCTTTGCGTTGGCCGAGCCCAAGTCAATGCATAAACATCAAAACAAACGCAGCCAGAGCCAACGCATTGACCGAGCCCAAGTCAACGCAAAAACGTCACAACACAACACAGACCGAGCCATTGCTTGCTTTTTGCCTTTGCCTTTCTTCAGTCAATGCATAAAGATCAACACAAAACACAGGCCGAGTGCCTTTGCTGTTGCTTATTGTTGTTGCGTGGTGTTTATTTTGTGTTTGATTTTGCTTTTACCACAACCGAGCCCATCTCGATGCATAAACGTTCAACAGTAAATAAAGCTCGGAGCGAATTGTTCCCTCTGTCTATTTAGTACTCTCTGACTCTCTGCCGTTAAAGCTCGCGCTCTCATTCAGTGCGCTCTTACGGGTCAACGACCGCTCTTAATCAGGCGATAATGCAGTTAGCGAATTTGGCGCGAGCAGCATTGATTAGGTTTAGCCAAGCGAAAGAGCGAGACGAAAGGGGTATCGCCTGATGCGTGCTCTTCTAGTGTATAAGGGCGTTGCAAACATTCTGCAAAGCTTAGCTTAGACAATCATACCTAAAGTTAGCGAAGGTCAGTTTGAGTTCGACAGTGCGCAAACGCAAACGTACAGTACGGAAGTTTTGTGAGAAAAAGTGTATAATGCCACGATAATTAAACAGTAGAGTTTATGTGTATATACAAAATATTTATATATTGTGTGGGTTTTTTTTTTTTCATCGATTGCGGTGGGCCCATAGAGGTAATATACTGTTGCAAAAATTAGCTTAATACTAAGCAAATATATGTTTTAGGCTATAGCGTATAACGTGGCGTGCATCCTACACCCGCAACAGGAACCACAATATCAACAACAACAACAATAAGACCTGCACTCTTCCGAACAACCACAACAACTGCTAAGCGCAGTTGCATTGCCAACAACAGCAACAAGCCTGCACTAGCAGCGACTCAGAACTACGGCAGCAGCTTCGAGAGCGGCGCGCGCTTAACAACAACAATTGCAGCAGTGCTAGCAGCGGCTACGCACGCACAACAACGGTGATAACGAAGACAGCAGCTTGAAGAGCTGCTCATTAACAACAACAGCTACAACTACAGCAGCTAAAAGCGGTTGCGCACCCATAAGCAACAACAAACGCCATTGTATTGATTTGTTTACGATCATAAGGTCGTAATCAAAATATAAACCGCAAGTAACAACAAACCATGTAAACATAGGCAACGCACCAAGAATAGTGGTATAAATCAGCTGTTACCCATTTTTTTTGTTTACTTAAGAGAATAATTACGAATGGTCTAAAAGCATTGTAGAAAATATGTAAAGCCTTGCCAGAGAGTACTAAAATAGACAGAGGGAACAATTCGCTCATGAGCGAAAGCTCTAAAAAGATTATGCATCGAGATGGGCTCGCAAACACAATGCAAAGCAAATCAAACGAAATTCGAAGTAACTTTTGCATTTTGTTTATTTTGCTTTTGCTGTTCTTCTGTTTTTACTTTATTTACAACGCCGTAGCGTAGATCGCTTGATTTCCAATTTTTAGGCATTCATAGATACTCTTTCATGGAGTCTGTGAATTTCTAAAGGGCTGAGTAGGCTAAACATACCGTTTGCGTGATTTTGTCTTTATGCATAAGAGTTTATAATTGCAAGATAGTTTTGATGTTGTTGGCGTCAGTACAATGTGCTGTACGGCACAGCGAGCCAAATCTGCATCTTCTTAAAATTTTATTTTATAAATATCATCATTCATATTTCTACAACTCATGACAAATTATTGCCACTTTACTGTTTTAAGCTATAAAAAAAAACATTTTTGAAATTTAGTAAAGAACTTATAGTTTTAAATTTACAAGAAACATTCATACAAATATTGATACTTTAATATAAATAATAACTTGCAGCTATTAATAACAACGCACTGAGCAAAAAAAAGTCTGTTCGTTTTGTTTCGGCTTAATGACTTGTAATTTTGCACGCACAACGAACAATGCAAAACAGTACAGCAGCATGGGAGGCGATAGCTAAATACTCTTCTTCGTATTTTTCGTATTTATGCATGCATTTGTTAGTGTAAGAGCAAACGCGATTGCAAAGTGTCATAGCAGCCACATAGTAAGAAAGGGTATAAATGCTCAGAAACTAAAAATTTACAAATTTGGCTGTGGCTGAATTTGTGAACATTGCCGACAGCCAACAACGAAGTTTAGAGCCGAGTTCAATTGCAAGACACGAGAGTTGTATGGGCTATTTTTAGATTTTTCCTTTTTAATTCTGCCCGCCCGCACCATAATATGCGCGTTACACTTCTTAGAGTTTATTGTCTTTGGTCTTATTCAAATTTAAAATGTGGAAATCGTTTTTGGTGTTTTTTACAAAATCTGCTACTACCGAAAAATCGGTGGGACTTTCGCAAGAATATCCCAGAACTCTGTTGAAGTATGTGAAATTGTCTACAAAATGAGTTCTCTATTACTATCCTAGGATTAATAGTTCTCTAGCAATCGAACGAATAAACCACTTGCAAACGCCACTTTTGTTCACCGCCGCCTACTTGCGTGGCAAAGCAAATAGCCGCCGGCAAAATATCCTTTCCTTTGCTTTGTCAAAATTGAATTTGCCGTCCCAAAATTCTAAACTAAAACAAGTATATGAAGTCACAACACTTTTAGTTATGGAAACAAATTACAGTTTAGACACTACTAGATACTATTTTCTATAAAGAATACAAATATAAAATTTAATTTGTATTTTTTTAATACTTTTAACACCGACTAAACATAAACTAATGTTATAAATAACTTGGTATTAAGGAAAAAATTTAGTTGCAGCAATGCACATACATATGTATAATTATATGTCTTGGGTAGTTATTACGATAAAATAATTAATTCAAAATATGCTGATTTAGTTAAAAATTATAAAGTAAATAATTTAAGGCTCCTTTTTATTTATTTTGCAGTCAGGGTCAAGGCGATACATTCTAGATTTATATAAAATTCTTATCATAACTTAGGGCAGCGATTGAACTAAAATGTTAGGTCAGTGCATAAACATCAACACAAAAGCACCTAGAACCAATACTTCATATCGCTTTGCGTTGGCCGAGCCCAAGTCAATGCATAAACATCAAAACAAGCGCAGCCAGAGCCAACGCATTGACCGAGCCCAAGTCAACGCAAAAACGTCACAACACAACACAGACCGAGCCATTGCTTGCTTTTTGCCTTTGCCTTTCTTCAGTCAATGCATAAAGATCAACACAAAACACAGGCCGAGTGCCTTTGCTGTTGCTTATTGTTGTTGCGTGGTGTTTATTTTGTGTTTGATTTTGCTTTTACCACAACCGAGCCCATCTCGATGCATAAACGTTCAACAGTAAATAAAGCTCGGAGCGAATTGTTCCCTCTGTCTATTTAGTACTCTCTGACTCTCTGCCGTTAAAGCTCGCGCTCTCATTCAGTGCGCTCTTACGGGTCAACGACCGCTCTTAATCAGGCGATAATGCAGTTAGCGAATTTGGCGCGAGCAGCATTGATTAGGTTTAGCCAAGCGAAAGAGCGAGACGAAAGGGGTATCGCCTGATGCGTGCTCTTCTAGTGTATAAGGGCGTTGCAAACATTCTGCAAAGCTTAGCTTAGACAATCATACCTAAAGTTAGCGAAGGTCAGTTTGAGTTCGACAGTGCGCAAACGCAAACGTACAGTACGGAAGTTTTGTGAGAAAAAGTGTATAATGCCACGATAATTAAACAGTAGAGTTTATGTGTATATACAAAATATTTATATATTGTGTGGGTTTTTTTTTTTTCATCGATTGCGGTGGGCCCATAGAGGTAATATACTGTTGCAAAAATTAGCTTAATACTAAGCAAATATATGTTTTAGGCTATAGCGTATAACGCGGCGTGCATCCTACACCCGCAACAGGAACCACAATATCAACAACAACAACAATAAGACCTGCACTCTTCCGAACAACCACAACAACTGCTAAGCGCAGTTGCATTGCCAACAACAGCAACAAGCCTGCACTAGCAGCGACTCAGAACTACGGCAGCAGCTTCGAGAGCGGCGCGCGCTTAACAACAACAATTGCAGCAGTGCTAGCAGCGGCTACGCACGCACAACAACGGTGATAACGAAGACAGCAGCTTGAAGAGCTGCTCATTAACAACAACAGCTACAACTACAGCAGCTAAAAGCGGCTGCGCACCCATAAGCAACAACAAACGCCATTGTATTGATTTGTTTACGATCATAAGGTCGTAATCAAAATATAAACCGCAAGTAACAACAAACCATGTAAACATAGGCAACGCACCAAGAATAGTGGTATAAATCAGCTGTTACCCATTTTTTTTGTTTACTTAAGAGAATAATTACGAATGGTCTAAAAGCATTGTAGAAAATATGTAAAGCCTTGCCAGAGAGTACTAAAATAGACAGAGGGAACAATTCGCTCATGAGCGAAAGCTCTAAAAAGATTATGCATCGAGATGGGCTCGCAAACACAATGCAAAGCAAATCAAACGAAATTCGAAGTGGCTTTTGCATTTTGTTTATTTTGCTTTTGCTGTTCTTCTGTTTTTACTTTATTTACAACGCCGTAGCGTAGATCGCTTGATTTCCAATTTTTAGGCATTCATAGATACTCTTTCATGGAGTCTGTGAATTTCTAAAGGGCTGAGTAGGCTAAACATACCGTTTGCGTGATTTTGTCTTTATGCATAAGAGTTTATAATTGCAAGATAGTTTTGATGTTGTTGGCGTCAGTACAATGTGCTGTACGGCACAGCGAGCCAAATCTGCATCTTCTTAAAATTTTATTTTATAAATATCATCATTCATATTTCTACAACTCATGACAAATTATTGCCACTTTACTGTTTTAAGCTATAAAAAAAAACATTTTTGAAATTTAGTAAAGAGCTTATAGTTTTAAATTTACAAGAAACATTCATACAAATATTGATACTTTAATATAAATAATAACTTGCAGCTATTAATAACAACGCACTGAGCAAAAAAAAGTCTGTTCGTTTTGTTTCGGCTTAATGACTTGTAATTTTGCACGCACAACGAACAATGCAAAACAGTACAGCAGCATGGGAGGCGATAGCTAAATATTTCTTCTTCGTATTTTTCGTATTTATGCATGCATTTGTTAGTGTAAGAGCAAACGCGATTGCAAAGTGTCATAGCAGCCACATAGTAAGAAAGGGTATAAATGCTCAGAAACTAAAAATTTACAAATTTGGCTGTGGCTGAATTTGTGAACATTGCCGACAGCCAACAACGAAGTTTAGAGCCGAGTTCAATTGCAAGACACGAGAGTTGTATGGGCTATTTTTAGATTTTTCCTTTTTAATTCTGCCCGCCCGCACCATAATATGCGCGTTACACTTCTTAGAGTTTATTGTCTTTGGTCTTATTCAAATTTAAAATGTGGAAATCGTTTTTGGTGTTTTTTACAAAATCTGCTACTACCGAAAAATCGGTGGGACTTTCGCAAGAATATCCCAGAACTCTGTTGAAGTATGTGAAATTGTCTACAAAATGAGTTCTCTATTACTATCCTAGGATTAATAGTTCTCTAGCAATCGAACGAATAAACCACTTGCAAACGCCACTTTTGTTCACCGCCGCCTACTTGCGTGGCAAAGCAAATAGCCGCCGGCAAAATATCCTTTCCTTTGCTTTGTCAAAATTGAATTTGCCGTCCCAAAATTCTAAACTAAAACAAGTATATGAAGTCACAACACTTTTAGTTATGGAAACAAATTACAGTTTAGACACTACTAGATACTATTTTCTATAAAGAATACAAATATAAAATTTAATTTGTATTTTTTTAATACTTTTAACACCGACTAAACATAAACTAATGTTATAAATAACTTGGTATTAAGGAAAAAATTTAGTTGCAGCAATGCACATACATATGTATAATTATATGTCTTGGGTAGTTATTACGATAAAATAATTAATTCAAAATATGCTGATTTAGTTAAAAATTATAAAGTAAATAATTTAAGGCTCCTTTTTATTTATTTTGCAGTCAGGGTCAAGGCGATACATTCTAGATTTATATAAAATTCTTATCATAACTTAGGGCAGCGATTGAACTAAAATGTTAGGTCAGTGCATAAACATCAACACAAAAGCACCTAGAACCAATACTTCATATCGCTTTGCGTTGGCCGAGCCCAAGTCAATGCATAAACATCAAAACAAACGCAGCCAGAGCCAACGCATTGACCGAGCCCAAGTCAACGCAAAAACGTCACAACACAACACAGACCGAGCCATTGCTTGCTTTTTGCCTTTGCCTTTCTTCAGTCAATGCATAAAGATCAACACAAAACACAGGCCGAGTGCCTTTGCTGTTGCTTATTGTTGTTGCGTGGTGTTTATTTTGTGTTTGATTTTGCTTTTACCACAACCGAGCCCATCTCGATGCATAAACGTTCAACAGTAAATAAAGCTCGGAGCGAATTGTTCCCTCTGTCTATTTAGTACTCTCTGCTCTCTTTCGCATAAGCTCTTATAGTTATATTGTTTTCTTATTCGTAAGCGAACGCAGAGAGTACCAAATAGACAGAGGCGAAAATTCTCTCCGAGTTCGAAACTCGAAAAAGATTCTGCGTGACTTGGGCTCGGAAACACAATGCAAAGCAAAACAAACGAAATTCGAAATTGCTTCACATTGCTTTGCTTTGCGCGAACCTCAAACACAACACAACACAGACCGAGGCAATGGTTGTCTTTGCTTTTGCAAAACGCAAAAACGTCACAACACAGCTCGATCGAACGCTTGCTTTTGCTTAGTATATGTACTTTAATAATGTTTATACCAATATACAAATACTGTATGAAAATGGAATTAAAATTTTATTTTATATAAATAAAAAGGAGCATGCACATTTTAACTTTTCATTACAAATTTTTTTTTTTTTATGTCATTATATAAAGTAGAAGTTAATTCTAAGTTATAAAAGGTTTGTAACCAGAGCAACGTAGGGCTTCAGGCTCTCATTACAAATTAATGTCACTGTATTGTTTTAAGCTTAGTAAAAAAATTTGTAAAACAAAAAACATTTTTAATATTCGTTAAGGAATTTGTAATTTTTTAATTTAAAAGGAACATTCATATAAATAAAGATAAGAACGAAACATTTGGCTAATGCATGAACATCAACACAAACGCAGCCAGAGCCAATGCTTGCTTTTGCTTAGTTACTGTTGTTCACTGCAGCTTTTGCTTGTATACGCATATTTGCAAATACGATACGGTATTTTTCAGCACATATTTTGTGGTTTTGCTCTGTTAAAACAAAAGATTGCGTCACGTGCATTTGATCGCGTACCAACAGACGCACTTTTGCAGGGTGTAATAAAAAGGTGGTAGTAGAGTGCCTAGGCATTCGTGAATTCATCATTATTTATATATTTAATAAATTTAAATATATTAAATAATAAAATTACTTATGAACTAGAGTCCTAGCAACAATGGCCTTATAAGTTGCAGTTAATAATGACAACGCAATGACCAAAACTCTGTTGGTTTTGTTTCGGCTAAAAATGTCTTGTTGTGTGCGCCACTTGCGAAACCGTTCAGCATAATGATAAGTAAATACTCTTCTTCGTATTTTTCGCTTCTTATGCATGCATTTGTTAGTGTAAAAGCAAACAATAGCAAAGTGTCATAGCAGCCACATATTAGAAAAGGGTATGAATGCTCTGAAACGAAAAATTTACAAATTTGGCTGCGGCTGAATTTGTGAACATTGCCGACAGCCAACAACGAAGTTTAGAGCCGAGTTCAATTGCAAGACACGAGAGTTGTATGGGCTATTTTTAGATTTTTCCTTTTTAACTCTCTCTACTTGCGTTACACTTCTTAGAGTTTATAATGTGTTTGGGCTGCCGGCCTTGGCTAACAAGCGCTGAACTGAATTTGCTCGAGATTCAAATTAAATGTATTACTTAATCATCATTTTTGACTTCTTTCTTCTCTATTTCAATTAGAATGCAATTTATTTTTTGTAATTTTAAAAAAACAACTTTTAATCATTTTACATGACAATTTTAGGGAAAACAAATATAATATGTAAACATATCTAAACTTTTTTTTTTGTAAAAATTTAGTTAATTATAAAATAAAGTTAATTATGTAAACTGCTTTGATGCAACAATGTTTAAAAAATCAAACGAAAAATGTTTTTTTTTATGTTAAAAGATCTCAAAAATCATAATAAAGTTGTAAAATATTTCATTAAATACTGCCTGTTCTCAAATATACAAACGTGCATGAAAAGCAAAACGTATTTGGCTCGACTGCAATGCCTGTATTCGATTTTGTCAACGCGTTATGCTTAGGAAATGCTTCGCTGTTATTTAATACAGAAAACATAGAGATTGAGCTGGAAAAAGATACTTAGTAGCAACTATCATCAGATTGTTTAGGACCCTAATTTAGTCTTAAACAGAGTTTTCAAGCGGCATGTTGCCCTTTCCCGCCTAAAAGTGGTTGGTGTGATTTTTGCATTAATATTTTTTTTTTTGCTATTAAAGTTAGATTCATGTTTTTGTAATCAAAAATCATTGGCAGTAAAATCTGGCATTTTTCAAATAAATAAATATAAATATAAAATATAAAAAAAAAAAATATAAATATAATATATATAATTATTTGTCTTGCTGATGATTTAATTAAAAATTATAAAGTAAATAATTTAGGTTTCTTTTTATTTATTTTGCAGTCAGGGTCTAGGCGTTACATTCTAAATTTATATAAAATACTTATCATAACCTAGGGTAGCGATTGAACTAAAATGTTTCTATTTCTAAGTCCATGCATAAACATCAAAGCAAACGCAGCCAGAGCCAATGCTTCATTTCGCTTTGCTTTGACCGAGCCCAAGTCCACGCAGAAACGTCACAACAAACGCCAAAGCTTGCCTTTTTGGTTTGATCGAGCCTAAGTCCACGCAACACAACACAAAACGAGCCAATGCTTGCCTTTGCTTTTGCTTTTACCGAGCCCAAGCCACGCAGAAACGTCACAACACAACGCAGACAGAACCAATGTTCATATCGGTGCTTTGCTTTTGCCGAGCCCAAGTCAATGCAGAAACATCAACACAAAGCACATTTTGTGTTTGATTTTGGTTTTGCGCAAACCGAGCCCAGGTCCACGCATAATCTTTCAACGGTAAAAAAAGCTCGGAGAGAATTTTCGCCTCTGTCTATTTGGTACTCTCTGGCGAACGTCAGCTGATTAAGCTCTACAAATAATGCGCTAACTGCTCTTATAATTTATCTTTTAGTTAAATTAGTAGAATTTTAAAAATAATATAGAAATCATAATTAAATGGTGCCAAAATGTTTATAGGCATAATATATATATAGTAACATATCCATATTAAGAACTCCACTCAAACAATCAACTTATGAATATGTTTACGTCTCTAACATTAACCTCATGTCAAATAACTTTACGACTCCAATGTTTAAGACTCCAAAAGAAATGTCAACCCTAATATTTTTACGACTCCGCGCAACAAAAATAACAATAATAAATTTAGCGGCAGCGTTAGATAACGCTGCGTACTTGATACTCCAGCGACACACCATGGCTCAAGTACTCCAATGGAGGTCGTATTTCGTCCGTTTGAACTCCAAGATCGTTATCGACCCCAAGAGGTCAAGATATAAATAAATATCCATGCAGCCAACGCGTGGGAAGCCAAAAACCGAGGTTTCATTAACAATGGAGCATTAGTTATTAGTCAGTACAGTTTAAGACTAGATATGAGCAAGTATCTTAAGTCCGTGTATTCGTTGGTGTAATATTAAATTTTGAATAAAGAATTTTTAAAAGTTAAATTGCACTTACTTTATTGGCGCAGTCGGTAGGATTTTGTTGTGTAAGTTTTTAAAAGTTGTACGGTTGTAACGTGTTACCTATAGAGCTAGAGCTGGTGTTAGAGGACGACAAGGACGGAGTACGCGCTTGCATCCGGCTGATCCTGATCGGCTGGGGTGGGTGTCTTGGTTTATGTATCGTCGCGTCCGTTTGCTCGTGGAACAGTAAAAATATTAAAAAAAATTCGCGTACTTCTGGGGTTCTAGATAAAGAAAAAGAGTGGTACAGAATAACTTAGAGAGTGGGGACAGAAAATATAGGTAACATAACATGCAACTAGTGGGTTACTATGCGGGGGGAGTACCCGCAACTGCCCACCCTACCATGATCCAACGGGCCGGAAAAGAAATATAGAGGATGTTGGATCCCTACCACTAGACGGAGACTAGCCTACATCCCTACAGCGGCACATGGTTCCCCAAACAAAAAGGCAGCTTAGCACATAATGAGTGTATAATAAGTTGTAAATATAAATGGCTTCATCTTTAATTCACTATCAAAATATAAACTAATATCTATACAAATTTCATAGTGTAGGTCTTGGGCTTTAACTATTGGAAATACCCACTTAACATTAAAGGAGGTATACTTATATAAATTTATTTCTAATTAATTCAAAGATAACAGGTCGATAAGCGCCTCCGCTTCCAAATTAAAAGGCTCGATCTTAGGTTGTGTGGCCTTGGTACTTGCATATACTGAGTGCCAGTAGGATAGACAGCTAGATTAGCTACTAGGTGCCTGTTGTATGAAACAATTAGTTAGGTTTATTTAGAACTGTGGCAACCTTGAAGACATTGCGGTATTTACCTGTTGGAGCAGGCACCAAAATTTAAAAAAGGTCGTTGACCTATTCCTACAGCAGTAACATAAGGCAAAACGATTCGTCTGTAATCTGGTGGACCAAAAATATTCAGCAATCTACTAATTTCCCATATATATAACACTACCGTACCACTTGTTTTATTAAATGCACTTTATTGATGTTTTATTAATTTCATAATTTTTGCAACTTAGCAGTATATTGGAGCAACTGGTTTTTTCTTTCTTTTATTTTAGTTTATAGTTGTTTTTTTTTTTTTTTTGTTTTTTTTTTGTTTTTTTTTTTTTTTTAATTTCAAATCACTTTTACAAGGCGTTTTCAACGGCGACCATGCGGACAAAATGAGGTTACTTTTTGGGCGAAGTGACCTTATATAGGCTTTTTTTCCGGAAGTTTTCCCACTCCATGTTTATTCTAGCCATTTAAATTTTTATTTGGTGAAAAGTGCCTTGAGCAGCTGTTTGCGCTTGGCCTTGCCAATTTGGCAGATCAACTATCCCAAAGCTCGACACTAGATGGAGCCAGGGTTTATATAGATTCCCAATGCTAATATCGATTCAACCAAAAACCCTGGTGCAAACGTAACTGTGCCTTCTTTTAGGATAAGACAAAAAAAACGACAAGCGTACTATTACACTCCCCCCTGCCAAAATCACACTTGGGGTGAAAACCCAAAAGGGTGATCCACGCTTGGAGGATTGACCTAACTCCGAGTCTATTGTTTTATATCCTTCGCATGATATTTTCCTACAAATTTTCCTTGTGGATCCTCAAGTTCGTAATAACTGTTACCTAACTTCCTTCTTATTCTCGCCTTTACGAATGTTGGGGCTAGCTTTGCACTAAAACCTTTGGCAAAGTTGCTTTGTTGAAAATTTCTTCGAAACACTTCTTGGCCAGCAGTGAATGACACATCCTTGCTACGGAGATTATACATCCGTTCATTCTTACTATGTTGTTGCTCTATTCCTTTCTGGGCTGTCCTACGAATAATTTCAAACGAGTCTTGTCGGTCAAATCGCACTAATCTATCCTCTAACATATTCAATGTTTTCAAAAGCTTATAAGTCGACCCATTTGTGATCATATGCTGTCCAAAGGCAACCCGATAAGGGCTATCACGAATGGCCGAGTGCTGGCCAGATCGTAACGCACAAGCAATGGCACTAAGGTTCACGTCCCAATTCGTTTGATCGGGTTTTATGTAGGACTTAATTGCGGCGATTACGGACCTGTTTACTCTTTCTGCGGCATTTGCTTGAGGAGCATAAATGGCCGTATATGAGTGATGAATTTCATACTTTTGTAATAAGGCGTTGAATTTTTGCGATTTAAATTGCACTCCGTTATCGGATACAACCACTTCGGGAACACCAAAACAATGAAAAAGATTCTCTTCCATAAACCGAATTATAGCCTCAGCGGTAAATTTCTTTACTGGCTTCAAAAATGGAAATTTGGAAAAGTGATCCAGTACTACAAAAATACCAATATGGCCAGAAGAGGAACGGGGATAGGGACCGAGAAAATCGACATAAATCTTTTGAAATAATCTGTGGGTTTCTCCCGATTTCCCCATTGTAGGTCGTAAAACCTGATTAGGACTCTTGGTACATTTACAAACCGCGCAGCTGTTAATGAATGCTTTAACATCCATTACCAGGTTCGGCCAATAATAATACCGACGGATCCGCTCTAATGTTTTATTAATCCCACAATGCGACGCTAATGGGTGTTCGTGAACTCGTCTTAATACCTCAGAAACCAGAGGTCTTGGAACCCACAACTTCCAGCAATGGTCGTCGGCTATCTGTTCCCCGGACACATGCTCCGAGCGACGATATATGTATCCATCAATAATTTTAAGATCAGGAGTCTGAAAAAGATTGGCCTGTATTTTTGCTTTGAGCTCCGTATATTCATCTGATTTAAAATGAGTGGATTCTAGGTCAATTAAACTATCCATACACATAGCTGATAAGTCCTCAGTGTGAACCCTTGACAACGCATCCGGTACAATATTTTGGCTCCCCTTTCTGTGTTCAATTTTAAACGTAAATCCCTGTAGCTTCAAAGCCCACCTTGCAAGTCTAGAGTTGAGGTCAGATTGTGACATGAGCCATTTTAAGGACGCATGGTCGGTAACAATTTTGAAATCATGTCCTTCAACGTAGGCTCGAAATTTCTTAACACTCATAATGGCTGCTAAACATTCTTTTTCGGTTACGGAGTAGTTCCTTTGGCACTTATTCAACTTTCGAGACATAAATGCAATAGGTACCTCGTTTCCCTCCTGATCTGTTTGCATAAGTACTCCACCGACGCCGGTGTGACTTGCATCACAATGGATTGCAAACGGCTTTTGAAAATTAGGGCTGTGCAAGACTGGTGCTTCACACATCTGTCTTTTAAGGGAGTCAAAAGCTTTTTGGGCCTCATCGGTCCACAGAAATTTACGCTTCTGCTTAAGAGTGTCTGTAATTGGGGCAGCAAGCGCAGCATAATTTTTTATAAATTTGTGATACCACCCAGTTATTCCTAAAAATCTACGGACTTGTTTTATGGATCGCGGTACTGGGAACTCTTTAATTGCCGCAACTTTGTCCGGATCAGTTTTAATGGTGCCATCACCAATGACGTGCCCTAAATATTTTACCTCTTTTAGGCAGAATTTACTTTTTTCTACATTAATTGTCAATCCAGCTGCTGACAATCGTTCGGCTACCACTTTTAAAACAGAGATATGTTTTCCAAACGAGTCAGATACTACTAATAAATCGTCCAGATACACAAATATTTCATTGCGCAGATTCGGTGGGATAACTTTGTCCATTAGCTTGCACATCGTTTGAGGAGCATTGGTCAAACCGAATGGCATTACGGTAAATTGGTAAAGAGGCCTTCCCGGGACAGTAAATGCTGTTTTCTCTCTTGCCGATGGCTCTAATGGTATTTGCCAATATGCATCTTTTAAATCCATACTTGATATGAACCTAGCTTTCGGAAGTCGACTTAAGATACCGTCAATGAGTGGCATGGGATATGCACTTTTAATAGTTAAATCATTAAGTTTGCGGCTATCAAGACACATCCGATCTTTTTCAGGTTTAATGACACACACTACTGGCGAAGACCAGGGACTATCTGCCTCCTCGATTACTTCTAATTTTAACATTCTGTCTAACGCCTTGTATAAACGCTTTTCAATAGCTGGCGAAACAGCATAATGTCGCTGCTTTACTGGTTTGGCATCCCCCACATCTATGTCGTGCGTAATCCAAGTGGTTCTTCCTAAACCTTTTTCCGCAAACGAAGGAAATAATTTGATAGTTGCTAGTAGCTGTTCTTGTTCTTGCCCTGTCAAAGGCAACTGCAAAGGGTCGTCCATTTGCAAGCTAGCAATGGGTACAGTAGATAGTCTATCTTGTATAAATGGTGGTAACAATTTGAAAGCATCCCAGAAGTCTATGCCTAGGTATAAATCTTGTGCCAAAGAAGGTACAATATAAAAGTTCAATTTCTTTGTGCTACCACGAAATTCGATATTGGTGCTAATTTTACCTACAACCTTTTGAGAATGGCCATCTGCGGTGTTTACTGCCGATGTGAATTTTTTGTAACGTTTTGTATTTTGCAACAACTCAGCAGCAAAACTACCTCCTATACAACTGACATTCGCACCAGTATCCATTAATCCAATAACAACACCTGAGCATATGGTCGTACATCGTATTTATTATCTACTACTGCTGCTAACAATTTTCTCTTTTCTATTTGTAACCCTTTTTTAAAATCCAGCATACGCTGTTTTGAACGTGAAATATGTGGGCGCTTCTTGTCAACTACAATTTTGTGGGGCTTGACAGCCAATACAGGTGAAAGGGAATTTCCGGGGTATTTGACATTTCCTGTAAAATTGAGAGAGGACGATGATTTACATCTGTTCCTCGGTGTTCGTGGCTTTCGTTGCCGATTGTTTGCGTGCACTTGTCAAAGGTGCACGGCCTACAGAGTTTTTTGACGGATTGCATTTCTTGCAAGACGGCCTATAGGTATCAGGTTTTCCACAACCGTAACAAAATACTCTCCGTTCTCCTTCGCAATCTTGGTAACGATGTCCACTTGCACTGCAATTCCAGCATACCAACGAAATGGCTGCAATGCCGGCAACATCTTCATCTTCATTGTCTGATTCGACCTTCCTATCTGTTGGGATAACAATTTCATTTACATGCCGACGTGGCCCAAAACGCTGATTAGTGGGCATTGACATGGCGAAGGACTGTAAAAATCTTTCACGAGTACGCACGATGTGTCTCAATTGAGCTATACTGGTAATTGGGACATAAAGAATCTCATGTTGGATTTCTTGTGCTAGATTTGCTCGCAGCGCCTCCAGCAATGAAGATTCTGATAATGGTTCCACTAGTTTGTCTGCTAACGCCACTATGGCTTCATAAAATAGATCGAATGGTTCATTTGGCTTTTGCTTGCGGCTTGATATTGCAGTACGGATTTCCAGATCCGTTCTACCATCTTGGAATTGGACTTTTAAGGCTGCACATAATTGTTGCCAGCGTATAACTGAAACGCTTTTATGGTAACGCCAAAACCATTCGCTAGCACTTCCTTCAAATAAATTACTAGCATAACGTGCAAGTAAATCAAAATTCCCGTCTAAGGTTTGTGAAGTTAACCCCTCGACTCGATAAATAAAATCATCCACTGTAATAGCGGAATGCCCTGAAAATCGCAATTTCCAGTTAGCAATAACTTGGCTTATCCGATCAGGCCGCATTTCAGGATTTGATTGTAAGCCCGTTGTGGTGACTCGAATAGGTGGTTCATTTACAGAACCGGACGAGTTTCTAGGAGCCAATCTATACAATTGTTCTAGCGAGGGCCCTGCATTTGATGAACTACGTCCATTGCTAGAAAGCCTTTGAGTTGCGTCACTGCTGCCTTGCGGAATTGTACTCTGTAGTGAAAGCTTTTGAAACCCAGTTTCAATAGTTTGAGCTAATCTTTGAGTCTGGCTAGTTAAGGCTGCAGCCACTGCCTCTGCAATCGCTTTTTGTAACTCGTCTGTAACGGAACTTTGTACTGCTTGTACCACAACTCTTTCTTGGGCACCAAATTCCCCTCAGAGCTAGCATTCTCGACTTTTCTGGTTTTTGACCTAGTGTTATGACTATGACCTACCGGACAACTAGATTTCGAAGAATGAGCTTGTGCCGTGGCTAGCTCCGCTGCTAAATTTGGCGAAGATGCTGGTAATAAAGGTTGGCACTGTGGGCAGACTGTATAATCCCCAGAATGTGTTGTCAAACATTCTCTATGATAATAATGGCTACAACCAGTTGACATTAACTGAGACTGAGTACTAATTAACTCTGCACACAGGCCACAGATTATATTTTCGCCCTCAATTCGATCCAGATTATAACTACTGCGATTTACAGGCATTTTGTATAATGTTCTATTTTACCAATTCCTATAATATAAAATGTATTACTATTGAGTAAATTACAGAAACAGAGCTTTACTAATGTTCACAATAGTGAACAAATAAAACGAGTCTGACTACAATCAAACTGAGCAATTGAAAACCAACTTTATGTTAATACTAAAAAAAAATTAATATAATTTTATGAACGAGAAAATAATTAAAAATAACCCAAAATTAATAATGCGAAAATTTATATATCGAATTTGGGAAACCATGCAACCACTTTACTGAGAAAAGGAGTCTGCATGTTATATTGTAGGACTTTTCAAATAAAAGTGGATAGCAAAAAAAAAGAAATTAGAGAGACAGAACTAAACTGCAGGTTGTCGGTAGTAGCTCTGAGCCACTTACTACAAATTCCATCACAATTTATTTATTTTTTTTTTCGTTTAAGTACCGAAAAATTATCAATTTTTAACAATGAGTCTAAGCCCTGCTTAGGGTTAGATAATAAGTCTTCAAATTGTAAAAACTCAAGAGAGAAGAAAGAAAGAAAATTGAGAATGACCCAGAATTGATTACAACATACTTGTAACATGAGAAATGCAGCTGTTCTAATATTGTTTCTGTGTGCGGTAAAAAAAAATAATCCCGTTTCCAGCTACACTCCACAATATATGCAGTAGTAACTTGGGAAACGTCTAATATTTAATATATGAGTGTGTTTTATAGTTTTAACTCGTATCGGTATTAATGTTATTCAGAAACTTTAATAATTCCAGATATTTTCAAAACTAACCCAAGAAGGAAACAAAAAATGTATGTCATATGCAATTGCGCTTAGCAACGCTTTCCGGTGTTTTTGACTTTATATAATTTTTTTTAATCGAGCCAAGTTTTATAAGAAAAACTGGCCTCGTACGTTGGGCGCCAAATAAATTTACTGTAACGTGTTACCAATAGAGCTAGAGCTGGTGTTACAGGACGACAAGGACGGAGTACGCGCTTGCATCCGGCTGATCCTGATCGGCTGGGGTGGGTGTCTTGGCTTATGTATCGTCGCGTCCGTTTGCTCGTGGAACAGTAAAAATATTAAAAAAAATTCGCGTACTTCTGGGGGTCTAGATAAAGAAAAAGAGTGGTACAGAATAACTTAGAGAGTGGGGACAGAAAATATAGGTAACATAACATGCAACTAGTGGGTTACTATGCGGGGGGAGTACCCGCAACTGCCCACCCTACCATGATCCAACGGGCCGGAAAAGAAATATAGAGGATGTTGGATCCCTACCACTAGACGGAGACTAGCCTACATCCCTACAGCGGCACATGGTTCCCCAAACAAAAAGGCAGCTTAGCTCATAATGAGTGAATAATAAGTTGTAAATATAAATGGCTTCATCTTTAATTCACTATCAAAATATAAACTAATATCTATACAAATTTCATAGTGTAGGTCTTGGGCTTTAACTATTGGAAATACCCACTTAACATTAAAGGAGGTATACTTATATAAATTTATTTCTAATTAATTCAAAGATAACAGGTCGATATTTTGGAAATAATTGGAGATTTACATTAACAACCAGTGGTCAATGCAAACGCAGCATATCTTTTATGTATCGCATCAAATACAAACAATAACAATACTTAAGCTTTCGTGAATCAGCTCAAGGTCGTTTAACACAATGATCTTAAACTCACTCAGTACATTTTATCACTCACAATCGGCTGTGTCCAACGACGAAAGCGCTTTCGGCGGGGCAGGCGGTATGGAGGTGGCTGTAACTAAAGCAGTATTAGATGCGACATCAAAAGCAAGAACGGTAAATTGCAACCAAGAGCTTTGACAATAATGAAAGCTCGTAGCTGCACTCTACAGGGTTGCCGAGTTATTGTTGCGTAGCAAAATTAGTTTTAACTGATTTTTAGCACATTATGAAATTTAACAGGTATTATTATTTATTTGTTTTTAGACTGATAAAGAATTTAGGATGGTAACTGGGAGAGGGCTACACAACTTATAACTCGAAAGAAAACAAAACTTAGTGCTAAGATATGTGTTGGTATTTGTTTATTTTTTTCGTGGTTTTTTTTTTTTTTCTTTTTTAGATTAAATGCTCAATGCCTGGTTTGGGGGGGGGACCACCAGTCGGAAGCTCCTCCCGTCCGCAGCAGTTATACAATATAAGCCTGCAGCCACTTCTGAAGATCGAAGGCTTCGGTTATATATACAATTTTTTTTTTTTTGTGGGTGTTGGTGGACGAAGCGCCTCCGCTTCCAAATTAAAAGGGCTCGATCTTAGGTTGTGTGGCCTTGGTACTTGCATATACTGAGTGCCAGTAGGATAGACAGCTAGATTAGCTACTAGGTGCCTGTTGTATGAAACAATTAGTTAAGTTTATTTAGAACTGTGGCAACCTTGAAGACATTGCGGTATTTACCTGTTGGAGCAGGCACCAAAATTTAAAAAAGGTCGTTGACCTATTCCTACAGCAGTAACATAAGGCAAAACGATTCGTCTGTAATCTGGTGGACCAAAAATATTCAGCAATCTACTAATTTCCCATATATATAACACTACCGTACCACTTGTTTTATTAAATGCACTTTATTGATGTTTTATTAATTTCATAATTTTTGCAACTTAGCAGTATATTGGAGCAACTGGTTTTTTCTTTCTTTTATTTTAGTTTATAGTTGTTTTTTTTTTTTTTTTGTTTTTTTTTTTTTTTTAATTTCAAATCACTTTTACAAGGCGTTTTCAACGGCGACCATGCGGACAAAATGAGGTTACTTTTTGGGCGAAGTGACCTTATATAGGCTCTTTTTCCGGAAGTTTTCCCACTCCATGTTTATTCTAGCCATTTAAATTTTTATTTGGTGACAAGTGCCTTGAGCAGCTGTTTGCGTTTGGCCTTACCAATTTGGCAGATCAACTATCCCAAAGCTCGACACTAGATGGAGCCAGGGTTTAGATAGATTCCCAATGCTAATATCGATTCAACCAAAAACCCTGGTGCAAACGTAACTGTGCCTACTTTTAGGATAAGACAAAAAAAACGACAAGCGTACTATTACACGGTACTGACCAGTGAACGATATAACTAAACGACTAGTTTATCAAGGTCAGCGAATAACCAATAGAAATTAATTATATCAGCAAGATCCGCAAAAGAACTATCGTGATTGTAAAAAACCGCGATTGTGAAAAAAAAAATCTTTTACAAAAATCCTATACGGTCGGTCTCAGTCTAAAAATTAAAATAATATAAATTAAAATAATACAAATTAAAATTAAACTAAAAAAAAAAAAAACTAAAAACAAAAATTGAAATATAATACTAAAATTGAAAAAAAAAAAACACTAAAATAAAAAAAAAGGGTTTATAAAAACAAAGAAGCAAATTAATAAAACAAAAAACACAGCATAGAAGAAAAAATGGCAAACCCAAGAGTCCTAGCGGAGATACACTTAAACCAGGCGCTACAACAAATCAGACAAGTCCCTATCTACGATGGAGCACCAGAGCTGCTGAGTTCCTTTATAAAAAGGTTGGAATTTATCCAACAATTGTACCCGACGGAGGACGTGAGACAAGTTCAAATATTATATGGAGCAATCGAGTTGCAAGTGTCTGGAGAGGCGTCGAGAGTGGTGCAGATGTCACAAGCTGTTGGATGGAACGAGATGAAGCAGGCCCTTATTAGTGAGTTCAAAAACCACACGCCGTACGAGAAGCTGATTCGTCAGGTGTATAACACACGCTACAACGGAAGTCTCCGTAAGTTCATAGAATATTTAGAGAAAAAATCATTTATTATTATTAATAAGCTAGCTTTAGAGGAAAATAATGAAAACAACATTGTAATAATCTATAATAACGCTTTAAAGCTGACAATTAAAGATGTAATCAACAAAAAATTGCCCGATAGAATTTGTATGACTCTAGATAGATATGACATAACAAATTGTCAAAACCTAAAACGAGCAGCTCAGGAAGAGGGAATTTATGAGAATGAACATTTTGAAAAACCGAGAGAAAATTTAAATAAGAATAACCAAAGAACTAACCGCTTTAATAATGCCAACCAAAATATGGGACATTACCCAAGAAGTGATTATAATCAGCAAAATCAGAATCAGTATGTGCAAGATAATAAAAACAATAATGCATACAATCAGAATAATTCTTATAGACCCAATACTAATAGACAACCACAACCAACATATGGAGAACTTAGGAATGCTTTGAACCAAGGTAGGAGCCAAAACCCACTTAACTATAATAGTCAAAGGAACCAATCAAATTATACTGTAGCTAATCAGCCGGTCAAGAGACCGAGAGAAAGTCAGAGCGGCCAGATGAAAATGGATGTAAATTTTCATCAAGTAGCCTCGGAAGACAAAAATGTAGTCCCTATTTGAAAATTGAGTTGAATGGAAAAGTTTGGAAGGGAATAGCTGATTCGGGTTCATCAGCTAGTATTATGAAATTTAATATAACAGGAACTAAAGAGTTTGAGGAAGATGCTATTGTTCGCACTATGGGAGGAAAGGTGCGACTAACAAAAAGTATAATATTACCCCCTAGTATAACCTGTCCGTCTAAGCAAAAATTTTACATAAAAGACTTTTCCGATTATTATGATATATTGTTGGGTAGAGATTATTTGAAAGCCACTCGTGCCCATATTGATTACGATGATGATACCGTAACATTGGGAGGTAAAGTATATAAAGTTATTAATGAGGAAGAAATAGAAGATAGGAACAATGATACACCGGATACAGATGAATTTAATTTTGCTGTTAATAACGAGATAAAAGAAAGTAATTTGTTAAGGATAGAACATCTAAACCAAGAAGAAAAGAAGTGCTTAAAAAAGCTATTATATGAATTCCGTGATGTCCAATATAGGGAGGGTGATAATTTGACCTTCACAAGCACTATTAAACATTCAATTAAGACAAAGCACGAGGACCCAGTTTATAAAAAGCCATATAAATATGCGCAAATATTTGACGAAGTAGTCAACAAAACAAACCAGTGAGATGCTTGGGCAGGGAATAATTCGAAAATCAAGTTCTCCTTACTGTTCACCGATCCACATGGTTCCAAAAAAAATGGATGCTTCTGGCAAAGATAAGTATAGAATGGTTATAGATTACCAACCATTAAATTAAATAACAATTAAGGAAAAGTTTCCTACACCTAGAATTGATGAGATATTGGATAAATTAGGTAGATGCCAATATTTCACTACGATAGATTTAGCGAAGGGTTTTCATCAAATCCAAATGGATGAGGACTCAATTGCCAAAACGGCTTTCTGGACCAAACACGGTCATTATGAACTTACTCGCATGCCGTTTGGCTTAACAAATGCCCCGGCAACATTCCAGCGTTGCATGAATAATTTGTTAGAAGATTTAATCTATAAAGATTGTTTTGTTTACCTAGATGACATAATAGTGTTCTCTACTTCATTGGAGGAACATATGTTATCATTAAGAAAGGTATTAAATAAATTAAAGCAGGCTAATCTGAAATTACAAATGGATAAGTGTGAATTCATGAAGAAAGAAACTGAATTTTTGGGACATATAATTACCACAGAAGGCATAAAGTCCAATCCTAATAAAATAAGCGCAATTGTTAATTTCCCCATACCCAAGACAACTAAACAAATAAAATCATTTTTGGGATTGTGCGGATTTTACAGAAAATTCATACCAAGTTTTGCAAGCATAGCTAAACCAATGACTATGAGACTAAAAAAGGGAGCAACAATTAAAATAACCGATGAGAAGTATCTCGAAGCTTTTGAAAAATTAAAGGTACTTATTACCACAGACCCGATTCTGGTCTATTCAGACTTCAATAAGCCCTTCTCCCTTATCACAGATGCAAGTAACATGGCAATAGGAGCCGTAAACCTGTTTGTTACGCAAGTAGGACTTTAAATGAGCACGAAATCAATTATTCAACAATAGAAAAGGAACTATTAGCAATAGTGTGGGCGACTAAGTATTTCCGGTCGTATCTTTTTGGTAGGAAGTTTGAGATATTGAGCGATCACAAACCATTAGTTTGGTTAAATAATATAAAGGAGCCCAACATGAAATTGCAAAGGTGGAAGATAAAGCTGAACGAATTTGATTATCAGATTAAATATTTACCGGGAAAAGAAAACCACGTAGCAGACGCTTTGTCTAGAGTTAAGGTGGAAAAGGAAGAAGAAGAAAAACTAAAGGAAAATGAAGAAAAACTAAAAGAAAAGAAAAGAAAAGAAAATTTAACGATAAGTGAAGTAAACGAAATAAATTTCTTAGGAGAAGAAGCAGAAAGCAATAAAGCTACAGTGCACAGTGCACAATAACTGAAAGAGCAGTTAACTATTATAACAGACAGATCGAGCTTATAAAAGGGAATGAGGATAAAGTAGAGACTATGCATTATTTACACAAGCTAAACATAAAAATAACATATAAAGAATTGACAATTGAAATCGCCAAACAAATGATAAAAGAGTATATTTGTGCAAAGAAGAGTGTTATTTATTTCCATAATGAAGCAGATTACTCAGTTTTTCATGAGGCATATTTAGAGATCATAGGTCCAAATAATGCTACAAAATTAATAAAATCAAGCACCAAACTAATTGATATACAGACCTATGCAGAATTTAAGGAAATGATAATGAAAAAACATAAGGAATTATTACACCCAGGTATTCAAAAAACAATAAATTTATTCAATGAAATGTATTATTACCCAGATTACCAAAAGTTGATACAAAACATAATCAATGAGTGCGAAACATGCAACTTGGCAAAAACAGAACATAGAAATACGAAGCTATCATTCGAAATCACACCTGAAGTACTTTACATAAGAGAAAGATATGTTATGGATTTTTACCTGGTAGGAGGCCAGCAGTTTCTGTCCTGTATTGATATATACTCCAAATTCGCAACATTAGTCGAAATAAAAAGCAGGGATTGGTTAGAAGCAATAATGAAAGTTTTTAATGAGATGGGTAAACCACAGGTGATTAAAGCACATAAGGATTCAGCATTTATGAGTGCAGCATTACAGGCTTGGTTAAAATCAGAAGGAGTACAAATAGAGATAACATCTAGTAAAAATGGAGTGTCAGATATAGAAAGATTTCATAAAACCATAAATTATTCATCGTCGGAGTTGGCAGCGCTAACACGTGTTCAGATGAGAAAAATTTTTATTGTGTGTGAAAATTTAAACTTTTGAGATAAATTAATTTATGGACAAGTCCACTTTCGTGGCAATAAATACTATCCGTGAACATAAGTGATTTTGTGATTAAAAACAACAAAATTTTATGTATTAATGATATAAAACAAATCAAAAGTTGTGCAGTGACATTACAAATTGTTGAGACTTCGCTGGCACTATTTTTGCCATATTATAGTGTGTACACACTTGTTCGTGTGGTGTGCACGCACTTATTATTGTGTAACTTTGCTGTCAAAAAACAGAAAACATGAATGAGGACGACGACGGAGGAATGGAGTGGCAGCAATGCCCTATCAAGCCGCGCGCGTTAAAACGGTCAAATACTTCCTCTCCTAATCTAGCTAAAAAATTTCTGACTCTTGACTCTGAACCTAGTACGTCAAAAAAAGCTTTCGCCCTGCTGAGTGATACAATTGATGAAACAGAAGATAAAACTGAAACTGACCTAACAAGCACTAATCTAGTATCACCGGAGACCCCAAAGCCACCACCAATTTTCATATCGGAAGTCAGCGACATCGCGGGTCTGTTGATGTATATTGAATCAAAAATTAATAGCAATACATTTACACATAAAACCCAACGAGACAATCAAGTAAGAATAATGGTAAAGACTGTCGAAAAATACCGAGAACTTATTAAGTGCTTAAATAATGATAAAGCGAAGTACCATACCTACCAGCTGAAACATGAGAGAGCTTTCAGAGTGGTGATCAAAAATATGCATTACTCCACTCCTATTGATACAATTAAGACAGCTGTTGAATCACGAGGTCACGTAGTTCGTGGTATAAACAACATCAAAAGCCGACTAAATAAACAACCATTGCATATGTTTTTCTTGGACCTAGAACCAGATAGCAAAAACTGTAAGATATACGACGTTAAATATATTAATAATGCTGTAGTGACAATTGAACCACCTAAAAAATTTAAGGATATTGTTTAGTGCTTCAGAAGCCAACAGTTTGGACATACTAAGTCATATTGCAACAAAACGTATAAATGTGTGAAATGTTCATTGAACCACCCAAGTGCTACTTGTCCTAAGGATAAACAGCCTCCCAAATGCGCAAACTGCTTGCAAAATCATACCGCCAATTATAAAGGTTGCAAAATCTACGAACAGCTAACAGCAGGTAGACGGTCATTTGACGACAACGCACATAGGGTTACTCAACATGAGAATAATCAAAATCGTACATTTATTAATACTCAAACACCACCACAACCTACAATCAACAATAACCAGTTTACTTATGCGCAAGCAGTCCGAGGTGAATCAGAAGACAGGGTCATTACGGCATAAGATAGGATTGAGAAGCTTTTTAGACAACAGTATGACCAGACAAGTAATCTCCTCAATATGATTTCTCAACTTGTATCCAAATTATGCAAGTAGATCTACGTATTGCCATATGGAATGCCAATGGGCTTTCGAATCATTGTAATGAAATAAATCTCTTTTTAAATCGAATGACATTGATATAATGTTAATTTCTGAGACACATTTTACTAAAAAATTTTATTTTAAAATAAACGGATACGAAATTATAAATGCGGACCACCCAGCTGATAGAGCTAGGGGCGGAGCTGCTGTTATAGTTAAAAAATCACTAAAATACTCACAGCAAAGTAGCGTTCAACAAAATAATATTCAGGCTGCCACAATTAAAATAAATTGTCTGCATTTTGAAATATCCATATCAGCAATATATGTGCCGCCAAGATCAGTTTTAAAAGCAGATGACTTTAAATTGTTCTTTCAAAGTCTCGGAAGCCGATTTTTAGTAGGCGGAGACTTTAACTCTAAACATCAGTGGTGGGGATCCCGGATCGCGAACCCGAAGGGTAGAGAGCTTTACAAATGCATTACAACTAACAAATTCTCAACTCTAAGTACCGGAAAACCCACATATTGGCCATCAGATCCCCGAAAAATACCGGATCTACTCGATTTTGTCGTTTTTAAAGGGGTACCCCAACACCAACTTCACATTGAGGAAAATTTTGAGCTAAGCTCCGACCACTCTCCGTGTATAGTTAGCTACGGTGCTATGGTGCAATTAAAAGCTAGGCCATACAGAATTATTACAAGGCAAACAAATATTGAAACTTTTCAAAACAGGTTGGAAAATAAAACACCATTTGACTTATCACTAAAGACTGGAAACGAGATTGATGATGCTATTGAAATACTAACGAACGCAATTCATGAAGCTGGAGCTTACAGCACTCCGGAGACGAGCTTAATAAAACCAAGTAAACCTTACCTGTCCACAGAAGTAAGGCACTTGATTAAAAACAAAAGAAAGCTCCGAAAGAAGTGGCAGGCAAGCCGTAGTCCTATTGATAAACAAATATATAACAAGGCTACCAAAGAACTTAAAGAAAAATTATGGGCTATAAAAAATGCTGCTACATCAGAGTACCTTCAAAATCTAGATCCGTTTACATCTGATCTAAACTACAGTCTTTGGGGGGCAACCAGGTACCTTAAACGGCCAACTAAAAGAAAACCTGCAATTGTCGACCAAAATGAGAGAATGTGCAAAGGTGATAAAGAAATTGCCGAAACATTTGCAAAGCATCTAAGCTCAGTTTTCCAACCAAACCCGGACTTTGACCAGGAAACTATGACAGAGGTTAACAACTTTCTTAGCTCGCCCTGCCAGATGAGCCTACCCTTACGACCCACATCAGTTTCAGAAGTGCAAGCCGAAATTCAAATGATATCTATAAAGAAATCACCTGGCTATGACAAAATTGACGGCATCACCATCAAAAATCTGCCTACGAAATGCATCAGACTCCTTTCTTACATCTACAATGCAATGCTAAGGTTAGAATATTACCCAAGTCAATGGAAATGTGCTGAAGTAATAATGTTGCTGAAACCGAACAAACCTGAACGGGACGCTTCATCATATCGTCCAATTAGCTTGCTGGTGTCATTCTCTAAAATATTCGAAAGGATTCTATTAAGAAGATTGTCTGTGGATTTGGAAAACCTGAGCATTATACCTGAACATCAGTTTGGGTTCAGAAGAGGACATAGCACAATAGAACAATGTCATCGCATTGTTAAAAAGATTGTAGATGCATTCGAAAACTAGCAGTATTGCGCTGCTGCATTCCTTGATGTTAAACAAGCATTTGATAGGGTGTGGCACTCAGGCGTCCTATATAAAATCAAGAAATGGCTTCCAGCACCGTACTTCCTGCTTTTTAAGTCCTACCTTTGCAATAGAAAATTTTACGTTCAACATGCTGAGCTGACGAATGGTCGGAGCTGTACCCAATAAATGCTGGTGTGCCACAAGGTAGCGTACTTGGGCCGGTGCTATACACAATTTTTACAGCAGACCTGCCGATAACGAACAATGTTGAGGTTGCAACATATGCCGACGATACTGCAATTATTTCAAATAGCGAGAGCTCGGCTGACGCATCCCGGCATTTGCAAAATCAGCTTGGATTACTCGAAGCACGGTTAAAAAAGTGGAGAATTGCAGTAAACAGTCAAAAATCAGTCCAAGTAACTTTTACTTTAAGGCGTGGAAAATGTCCCTCAGTTACCCTTTTTGGTTTGTCGATACCGGAAGAAGAAGAGGTTAAATACCTTGGCGTGTACTTGGATCGAAGGCTCACCTGGAAAAAACACATTAGGTGTAAGCAAACCCAGCTCAAAGCTAAGACTAGGCAAATGTATTGGCTCTTAGGACCTCGGTCCCAACTCAGCTTGGAAAATAAAATCCGTCTTTACAAAGCAATTTTAAAGCCAGTATGGACCTATGCCTTGCAACTTTGGGGTACGGCAAGTACATCTAATATCGAGATACTACAAAGATACCAATCAAGCACACTCAGAAATATTGTCGGGGCACCCTGGTATGTTAGTAATTATCAAATACACAAAGACCTCAACATATGTTATGTAAATGAAGAAATTAAGCAACGAACAGAAACCTATATAAACAGACTAAATTTTCATGAAAACTCATTAGCTATAAACTTATTAGATAATAGCGCTGATACTAGACGATTGAAGCGATATCATATCCTAGATCTTCCCCATAGATTCTAAATTAAAACTAAGTCTGCTTAATGTTATATTGGTTTAGCTCATTGGAGTCAAGCCAATCATAGAAATATTTTTTGTAAGATGTAATAAAATTTGTTGAATGTCCTTTGGACAGATTGCAAATAAACAAATATAAAAAAAAAAAAAAAAAAAAAAAAAATAAAACCATAAATGAAAAATTGAGAATAACAGCAACTGAATCAGATATTGAAAACAGATATACTAAGTTTGAGTTGATACTATATACCTACAATCATAAGATAAAACACAATACAACAAACAGAACACCAGCAGATATATTTATTTATGCGGGAACGCCTCAATATAATACGCAAGCCAATAAAATAAAACAGATAGAAAGATTGAATAAAAATCGAAATGACTATGAAATAACAACGGAATTTCGGCAATCACCGTTGGTAAAAAATAAAACAACAAACCCATTTAGAAAAACTGGCAAAATCAAACAAATTAATAAGAAACACTTCGAAGAAACCAATAGGGGTAGAAAAATAATACATTATAAATCAAAGTTCAAAAAAAAAAGAAATCTAATAAAAGTAAATATGATACTTGCAGGTTATCTGAAGATGACCGGAGTCCCATACATCATGATTAGGACAATAATTCTTTTGACAATCCTGACAGTTGCAAATGGACAAAATATTGAGATAAACCCAATTAAAACCCAAAGCGGCTATCTTATATTTAAAAGCGGATTTGTGGATTTCCCGACTAATTATGAATACCATTGCTTGTCCGTTAATATAACAATAACAGAGGAAACATTTCATAGCCTTCTGGAACAAGCAAATAGATTTAAAGATGTGATCCAAGTAGGTTATCTGGTCGAAAAATTGACAAGAGAAATGAACGGTTGTAACGTGTTACCTATAGAGCTAGAGCTGGTGTTAGAGGACGACTAGGACGGAGTACGCGCTTGCATCCGGCTGAGCCTGATCGGCTGGGGTGGGTGTCTTGGTTTATGTATCGTCGCGTCCATTTGCTCGTGGAAAAGTAAAAATATTACAAAAAAATTTGCGTACTTCTGGGGGTCTAGATAAAGAAAAAGAGTGGTACAGAATAACTTAGAGAGTGGGGACAGAAAATATAGGTAACATAACATGCAACTAGTGGGTTACTATGCGGGGGGGAGTACCCGCAACTGCCCACCCTACCATGATCCAACGGGCCGGAAAAGAAATATAGATGATGTTGATCCCTACCACTAGACGGAGACTAGCCTACATCCCTACAGCGGCACATGGTTCCCCAAACAAAAAGGCCGCTTAGCACATAATGAGTGAATAATAAGTTGTAATTATAAATGGCTTCATCTTTAATTCACTATCAAAATATAAACTAATATCTATACAAATTTCATAGTGTAGGTCTTGGGCTTTAACTATTGGAAATACCCACTTAACATTAAAGGAGGTATACTTATATAAATTTATTTCTAATTAATTCAAAGATAACAGGTCGATATTTTGGAAATAATTGGAGATTTACATTAAAAATCAGTTGTCAATGCAAACGCAGCATATCTTTTATGTATCGTATCAAATACAAACAATAACAATACTCAAGCTTTCGTGAATCAGCTCAAGGCCGTTTAACACAATGATCTTAAACTCACTCAGTACATTTTATCACTCACAATCGGCTGTGTCCAACGACGAAAGCGCTTTCGGCGGGGCAGGCGGTATGGTGGTGGCTGTAACTAAAGCAGTATTAGATGCGACATCAAAAGCAAAAACGGTAAATTGCAACCAAGAGCTTTGACAATAATGAAAGCTCGTAGCTGCACTCTACAGGGTTGCCGAGTTATTGTTGCGTAGCAAAATTAGTTTTAACTGATTTTTAGCACATTATGAAATTTAAAAGGTAATATTATTTATTTGTTTTTAGACTGATAAAGAATTTAGGATGGTAACTGGGAGAGGGCTACACAACTTATACCTCGAAACAAAAACAAAACTTATTGCTAAAGAAATGTGTTGGTATTTGTTTTTTTTTTTTTTGTTTTTTTTTTTTCTTTTAGATTAAAGGCTCAATGCCTGGTTTGGGGGGGCCACCAGTCGGAAGCTCCTCCCGTCCGCAGCAGTTATACAATATAAGTCTGCAGCCACTTCTGCAGATCGAAGGCTTCGGTTATATATACAATTTTTTTTTTTTTTTTTGTGGGTGTTGGTGGACGAAGTGCCTCCGCTTCCAAATTAAAAGGGCTCGATCTTAGGTTGTGTGGCCTTGGTACTTGCATATACTGAGTGCCAGTAGGATAGACAGCTAGATTAGCTACTAGGTGCCTGTTGTATGAAACAATTAGTTAAGTTTATTTAGAACTGTGGCAACCTTGAAGACATTGCGGTATTTACCTGTTGGAGCAGGCACCAAAATTTAAAAAAGGTCGTTGACCTATTCCTACAGCAGTAACATAAAGGCAAAACGATTCGTCTGTAATCTGGTGGACCAAAAATATTCAGCAATCTACTAATTTCCCATATACTTTTATTGATGTTTTATTAATTTCATAATTTTTGCCACTTAGCAGTGTATTGGAGCAACTGGTTTTTTCTTTCTTTTATTTTAGTTTATAGTTTTTTTTTTTTTTTGTTTTGTTTTTTTTTTTTTTTTTTTAATTTCAAATCACTTTTACCAGGCGTTTTCAACGGCGACCATGCGGACAAAATGAGGTTACTTTTTGGGCGAAGTGACCTTATATAGGCTCTTTTTCCGGAAGTTTTCCCACTCCATGTTTATTCTAGCCATTTAAATTTTTATTTGGGTGACAAGTGCCTTGAGCAGCTGTTTGCGTTTGGCCTTGCCAATTTGGCAGATCAACTATCCCAAAGCTCGACACTAGATGGAGCCAGGGTTTAGATAGATTCCCAATGCTAATATCGATCCAACCACAAACCCTGGTGCAAACGTAACTTTGCCTACTTTTAGGATAAGACCAAAAAAAACGACAAGCGTACTATTACACTCCCCCCTGCCAAAATCACACTTGGGGTGAAAACACAAAAGGGTGATCCACGCTTGGAGGATTGACCTAACTCCGGGTCTATTATTTTATATCCTTCGCATGATATTTTCCTACAAATTTTCCTTGTGGATCCTCAAGTTCGTAATAACTGTTACCTAACTTCCTTCTTATTCTCGCCTTTACGAATGTTGGGGCTAGCTTTGCACTAAAACCTTTGGCAAAGTTGCTTTGCTGAAAATTTCTTCGAAACACTTCTTGGCCAGCAGTGAATGACACATCCTTGCTACGGAGATTATACATCCGTTCATTCTTACTATGTTGTTGCTCTATTCCTTTCTGGGCTGTCCTACGAATTATTTCAAACGAGTCTTGTCGGTCAAATCGCACTAATCTATCCTCTAACATATTCAATGTTTTCAAAAGCTTATAAGTCGACCCATTTGTGATCATATGCTGTCCAAAGGCAACCCGATAAGGGCTATCACGAATGGCCGAGTGCTGGCCAGATCGTAACGCACAAGCAATGGCACTAAGGTTTACGTCCCAATTCGTTTGATCGGGTTTTATGTAGGACTTAATTGCGGCGATTACGGACCTGTTTACTCTTTCTGCGGCATTTGCTTGAGGAGCATAAATGGCCGTATTGAGTGATGAATTTCATACTTTTGTAATAAGGCGTTGAATTTTTGCGATTTAAATTGCACTCCGTTATCGGGAACACCAAAACAATGAAAAGATTCTCTTCCATAAACCGAGTTATAGCCTCAGCTGTAAATTTCTTTACTGGCTTCAAAAATGGAAATTTGGAAAAGTGATCCAGTACTACAAAAATACCAATATGGCCAGAAGAGGAACGGGGATAGGGACCGAGAAAATCGACATAAATCTTTTGAAATAATCTGTGGGTTTCTCCCGATTTCCCCATTGTAGGTCGTAAAACCTGATTAGGACTCTTGGTACATTTACAAACCGCGCAGCTGTTAATGAATGCTTTAACATCCATTACCAGGTTCGGCCAATAATAATACCGACGGATCCGCTCTAATGTTTTATTAATCCCACAATGCGACGCTAATGGGTGTTCGTGAACTCGTCTTAATACCTCAGAAACCAGAGGTCTTGGAACCCACAACTTCCAGCAATGGTCGTCGGCTATCTGTTCCCCGGACACATGCTCCGAGCGACGATATATGTTTCCATCAATAATTTTAAGATCAGGAGTCTGAAAAAGATTGGCCTGTATTTTTGCTTTGAGCTCCGTATATTCATCTGATTTAAAATGAGTGGATTCTAGGTCAATTAAAATATCCATACACATAGCTGATAAGTTCTCAGTGTGAACCCTTGACAACGCATCCGGTACAATATTTTGGCTCCCCTTTCTGTGTTCAATTTTAAACGTAAATCCCTGTAGCTTCAAAGCCCACCTTGCAAGTCTAGAGTTGAGGTCAGATTGTGACATGAGCCATTTTAAGGACGCATGGTCGGTAACAATTTTGAAATCATGTCCTTCAACGTAGGCTCGAAATTTCTTAACACTCATAATGGCTGCTAAACATTCTTTTTCGGTTACGGAGTAGTTCCTTTGGCACTTATTCAACTTTCGAGACATAAATGCAATAGGTACCTCGTTTCCCTCCTGATCTGTTTGCATAAGTACTCCACCGACGCCGGTGTGACTTGCATCACAATGGATTGCAAACGGCTTTTGAAAATTAGGGCTGTGCAAGACTGGTGCTTCACACATCTGTCTTTTAAGGGAGTCAAAAGCTTTTTGGGCCTCATCGGTCCACAGAAATTTACGCTTCTGCTTAAGAGTGTCTGTAATTGGGGCAGCAAGCGCAGCATAATTTTTTATAAATTTGTGATACCACCCAGTTATTCCTAAAAATCTACGGACTTGTTTTATGGATCGCGGTACTGGGAGCTCTTTAATTGCCGCAACTTTGTCCGGATCAGTTTTAATGGTGCCAAATAATTTACCTCTTTTAGGCAGAATTTACTTTTTTCTACATTAATTGTCAATCCAGCTGCTGACAATCGTTCGGCTACCACTTTTAAAACAGAGATATGTTTTCCAAACGAGTCAGATACTACTAATAAATCGTCCAGATACACAAATATTTCATTGCGCAGATTCGGTGGGATAACTTTGTCCATTAGCTTGCACATCGTTTGAGGAGCATTGGTCAAACTGAATGGCATTACGGTAAATTGGTAAAGAGGCCTTCCCGGGACAGTAAATGCTGTTTTCTCTCTTGCCGATGGCTCTAATGGTATTTGCCAATATGCATCTTTTAAATCAATACTTGATATGAACCTAGCTTTGGATATGCATGGGATATGCACTTTTAATAGTTAAATCATTAAGTTTGCGGCTATCAAGACACATCCGATCTTTTTCAGGTTTAATGACACACACTACTGGCGAAGACCAGGGACTATCTGCCTCCTCGATTACTTCTAATTTTAACATTCTGTCTAACGCCTTGTATAAACGCTTTTCAATAGCTGGCGAAACAGCATAATGTCGCTGCTTTACTGGTTTGGCATCCCCCACATCTATGTCCTGCGTAATCCAAGTGGTTCTTCCTAAACCTTTTTCCGCAAACGAAGGAAATAATTTGATAGTTGCTAGTAGCTGTTCTTGTTCTTGCCCTGTCAAAGGCAACTGCAAAGGGTCGTCCATTTGCAAGCTAGCAATGGGTACAGTAGATAGTCTATCTTGTATAAATGGTGGTAACAATTTGAAAGCATCCCAGAAGTCTATGCCTAGGTATAAATCTTGCGCCAAAGAAGGTACAATATAAAAGTTCAATTTCTTTGTGCTACCACGAAATTCGATATTGGTGCTAACTTTACCTACAACCTTCTGAGAATGGCCATCTGCGGTGTTTACTGCCGATGTGAATTTTTTGTAACGTTTTGTATTTTGCAACAACTCAGCAGCAAAACTACCTCCTATACAACTGACATTCGCACCAGTATCCATTAATCCAATAACAACACCTGAGCATATGGTCGTACATCGTATTTATTATCTACTACTGCTGCTAACAATTTTCTCTTTTCTATTTGTAACCCTTTTTTAAAATCCAGCATACGCTGTTTTGAACGTGAAATATGTGGGCGCTTCTTGTCAACTACAATTTTGTGGGGCTTGACAGCCAATACAGGTGAAAGGGAATTTCCGGGGTATTTGACATTTCCTGTAAAATTGAGAGAGGACTTTGATTTACATCTGTTCCTCGGTGTTCGTGGCTTTCGTTGCCGATTGTTTGCGTGCACTTGTCAAAGGTGCACGGCCTACAGAGTTTTTTGACGGATTGCATTTCTTGCAAGACGGCCTATACGTATCAGGTTTTCCACAACCGTAACAAAATACTCTCCGTTCTCCTTCGCAATCTTGGTAACGATGTCCACTTGCATTGCAATTCCAGCATACCAACGAAATGGCTGCAATGCCGGCAACATCCTCATCTTCATTGTCTGATTCGACATTCCTATCTGTTGAGATAACAATTTCATTTACATGCCGACGTGGCACAAAACGCTGATTAGTGGGCATTGACTTGGCGAAGGACTGTAAAAATCTTTCACGAGTACGCACGATGTGTCTCAATTGAGCTATACTGGTAATTGGGACATAAAGAATCTCATGTTGGATTTCTTGTGCTAGATTTGCTCGCAGCGCCTCCAGCAATGAAGATTCTGATAATGGTTCCACTAGTTTGTCTGCTAACGCCACTATGGCTTCATAAAATAGATCGAATGGTTCATTTGGCTTTTGCTTGCGGCTTGATATTGCAGTACGGATTTCCAGATCCGTTCTACCATCTTGGAATTGGACTTTTAAGGCTGCACATAATTGTTGCCAGCGTATAACTGAAACGCTTTTATGGTAACGCCAAAACCATTCGCTAGCACTTCCTTCAAATAAATTACTAACATAACGTGCAAGTAAATCAAAATTCCCGTCTAAGGTTTGTGAAGTTAACGCCTCGACTCGATAAATAAAATCATCCACTGTAATAGCGGAATGCCCTGAAAATCGCAATTTCCAGTTAGCAATAACTTGGCTTATCCGATCAGGCCGCATTTCAGGATTTGATTGTAAGCCCGTTGTGGTGACTCGAATAGGTGGTTCATTTACAGAACCGGACGAGTTTCTAGGAGCCAATCTATACAATTGTTCTAGCGAGGGCCCTGCATTTGATGAACTACGTCCATTGCTAGAAAGCCTTTGAGTTGCGTCACTGCTGCCTTGCGGAATTGTACTCTGTAGTGAAAGCTTTTGAAACCCAGTTTCAATAGTTTGAGCTAATCTTTGAGTCTGGCTAGTTAAGGCTGCAGCCACTGCCTCTGCAATCGCTTTTTGTAACTCGTCTGTAACGGAACTTTGTACTGCTTGTACCACAACTCTTTCTTGGGGCACCAAATTCCCCTCAGAGCTAGCATTCTCGACTTTTCTGGTTTTTGACCTAGTGTTATGACTATGACCTACCGGAAAACTAGATTTCGAAGAATGAGCTTGTGCCGTGGCTAGCTCCGCTGCTAAATTTGGCGAAGATGCTGGTAATAAAGGTTGGCACTGTGGGCAGACTGTATAATCCCCAGAATGTGTTGTCAAACATTCTCTATGATAATAATGGCTACAACCAGTTGACATTAACTGAGACTGAGTACTAATTAACTCTGCACACAGGCCACAGATTATATTTTCGCCCTCAATTCGATCCAGATTATCACTACTGCGATTTACAGGCATTTTGTATAATGTTCTATTTTACCAATTCCTATAATATAAAATGTATTACTATTGAGTAAATTACAGAAACAGAGCTTTACTAATGTTCCCAATAGTGAACAAATAAAACGAGTCTGACTACAATCAAACTGAGCATTTGAAAACCAACTTTATATTAATACTAAAAAAAAATTAATATAATTTTATGAACGAGAAAATAAATAAAAATAACCCAAAATTAATAATGCGAAAATTTATATATCGAATTTGGGAAACCATGCAACCACTTTACTGAGAAAAGGAGTCTGCATGTTATATTGTAGGACTTTACAAATAAAAGTGGATAGCAAATAAAAAGAAATTAGAGAGACAGAACTAAACTGCAGGTTGTCGGTAGTAGCTCTGAGCCACTTACTACAAATTCCATCACAATTTATTTATTTTTTTTTTTTTTCGTTTAAGTACCGAAAAATTATCAATTTTTAACAATGAGTCTAAGCCCTGCTTAGGGTTAGATAATAAGTCTTCAAATTGTAAAAACTCAAGAGAGAAGAAAGAAAGAAAATTGAGAATGACCCAGAATTGATTACAACTTACTTGTAACATGAGATATGCAGCTGTTCTAATATTGTTTCCGTGTGCGGTAGGGTGTAGAACTAGTCCACAAAAAAAATAATCCCGTTTCCAGCTACACTCCACAATATATGCAGCAGTAACTTGGGAAACGTCTAATATTTAATATATGAGTGTGTTTTATAGTTTTAACTCGTATCGGTATTAATGTTATTCAGAAACTTGAATAATTCCAGATATTTTCAAAACTAACCCAAGAAGGAAAAAAAAATGTATGTCATATGCAATTGCACTTAGCAACGCTTTCCGGTGTTTTTGACTTTGTATAATTTTTTTTAATCGAGCCAAGTTTTATAAGAAAAACTGGCCTCGTACGTTGGGCGCCAAATAAATTTACTGTAACGTGTTACCTATAGAGCTAGAGCTGGTGTTAGAGGACGACTAGGACGGAGTACGCGCTTGCATCCGGCTGAGCCTGATCGGCTGGGGTGGGTGTCTTGGTTTATGTATCGTCGCGTCCGTTTGCTCGTGGAACAGTAAAAATATTACAAAAAAAATTCGCGTACTTCTGGGGGTCTAGATAAAGAAAAAGAGTGGTACAGAATAACTTAGAGAGTGGGGACAGAAAATATAGGTAACATAACATGCAACTAGTGGGTTACTATGCGGGGGGGAGTACCCGCAACTGCCCACCCTACCATGATCCAACGGGCCGGAAAAGAAATATAGATGATGTTGGATCCCTACCACTAGACGGAGACTAGCCTACATCCCTACAGCGGCACATGGTTCCCCAAACAAAAAGGCCGCTTAGCACATAATGAGTGAATAATAAGTTGTAATTATAAATGGCTTCATCTTTAATTCACTATCAAAATATAAACTAATATCTATACAAATTTCATAGTGTAGGTCTTGGGCTTTAACTATTGGAAATACCCACTTAACATTAAAGGAGGTATACTTATATAAATTTATTTCTAATTAATTCAAAGATAACAGGTCGATATTTTGGAAATAATTGGAGATTTACATTAAAAATCAGTTGTCAATGCAAACGCAGCATATCTTTTATGTATCGCATCAAATACAAACAATAACAATACTCAAGCTTTCGTGAATCAGCTCAAGGCCGTTTAACACAATGATCTTAAACTCACTCAGTACATTTTATCACTCACAATCGGCTGTGTCCAACGACGAAAGCGCTTTCGGCGGGGCAGGCGGTATGGTGGTGGCTGTAACTAAAGCAGTATTAGATGCGACATCAAAAGCAAGAACGGTAAATTGCAACCAAGAGCTTTGACAATAATGAAAGCTCGTAGCTGCACTCTACAGGGTTGCCGAGTTATTGTTGCGTAGCAAAATTAGTTTTAACTGATTTTTAGCACATTATGAAATTTAAAAGGTAATATTATTTATTTGTTTTTAGACTGATAAAGAATTTAGGATGGTAACTGGGAGAGGGCTACACAACTTATAACTCGAAAGAAAACAAAACTTAGTGCTAAGATATGTGTTGGTATTTGTTTATTTTTTTCGTGGTTTTTTTTTTTTTTCTTTTTTAGATTAAATGCTCAATGCCTGGTTTGGGGGGGGGACCACCAGTCGGAAGCTCCTCCCGTCCGCAGCAGTTATACAATATAAGCCTGCAGCCACTTCTGAAGATCGAAGGCTTCGGTTATATATACAATTTTTTTTTTTTTTTTTGTGGGTGTTGGTGGACGAAGTGCCTCCGCTTCCAAATTAAAAGGGCTCGATCTTAGGTTGTGTGGCCTTGGTACTTGCATATACTGAGTGCCAGTAGGATAGACAGCTAGATTAGCTACTAGGTGCCTGTTGTATGAAACAATTAGTTAAGTTTATTTAGAACTGTGGCAACCTTGAAGACATTGCGGTATTTACCTGTTGGAGCAGGCACCAAAATTTAAAAAAGGTCGTTGACCTATTCCTACAGCAGTAACATAAAGGCAAAACGATTCGTCTGTAACACTACCGTACCACTTGTTTTATTAAATGCACTTTATTGATGTTTTATTAATTTCATAATTTTTGCCACTTAGCAGTGTATTGGAGCAACTGGTTTTTTCTTTCTTTTATTTTAGTTTATAGTTTTTTTTTGTTTTGTTTTTTTTTTTTTTTTTTTTTTTTTAATTTCAAATCACTTTTACCAGGCGTTTTCAACGGCGACCATGCGGACAAAATGAGGTTACTTTTTAGGCGAAGTGACCTTATATAGGCTCTTTTTCCGGAAGTTTTCCCACTCCATGTTTATTCTAGCCATTTAAATTTTTATTTGGGTGACAAGTGCCTTGAGCAGCTGTTTGCGTTTGGCCTTGCCAATTTGGCAGATCAACTATCCCAAAGCTCGACACTAGATGGAGCCAGGGTTTAGATAGATTCCCAATGCTAATATCGATTCAACCACAAACCCTGGTGCAAACGTAACTTTGCCTACTTTTAGGATAAGACCAAAAAAAAACGACAAGCGTACTATTACACGGTCTAAAAATAGCAAAAAGAAGCAAGAGAGGTTTAATAAACATGGTAGGAGTGGCCTACAAATACTTATTTGGAACACTAGATCAGGATGATAAAGAGGAGCTGGAAGAAAAGATAAATGAAATGGCAGCAAACAGCGTTCAGACAAACGACTTGAATATTGTCATAGATGTAATAAATAAGGGACTAGAGAAGATATAGAATTGGGGATGCAATTAACAAGATTAGGAATTTTTAACCCAAAATTATTAAAACAAGATTACTTAAAACATATAAACTCAGAAAAATTACTAAATATAAAAACTTCAACTTGGTTAAATTTAAATACCAACGAAATTTTGATAATTTCCCATATCCCAAGAGATAGCGCTCGAATCCCAGTCTTCGAAATAGTACCGTACCCAGATAATAATAATAATATACTAACTGAAAAGGTGTACGATAAGTATCTCTTGTACGAAGATAAGTTATACAATAAGGAAACAAAGAAATTAGTATTTAATGAATGTATCAAGGGTATTTTGAAACAAACACCAACCGAATGCAAATTCACTAAAGCTTACAAAAATTATCAAATTAACTATGTTGAACCAAATATATTGTTAACCTGGAACTTACCTGAAATAAGACTAACCCAAGATTGTATCAATAAAGACATTGTAATAAAAGGCAATAATATGATAAAGATTTGTAATTGTTCACTACAGTTAAACGAATTCTCGATTTCAAATACAATGTTAGATTACACACAAAACGTCTATGTTAGTAATAATATAACAAGATTAGAACCAATAGAGTTCATACAAACAAAAGAAATCTTACAACAACATACCAAATATTACAACGTATTCCAAATTATAACAATTACTACATTTGTAATAATGATCATAGGTTTGATTGTATATGTAATCTATAAATTTAAAAAATTACCAAGTAAACTTATTGTCAGATATGCTAAATCAAAAGAAGACATAACTATAAGCCCTACAATAGAATTAAGAGACACAAAGAACTCGCAAATAGAACAGAACCCAATATTATACCCTAAGCTATACGCCTGAGGACAGGCCAATTTCAAAGGTTGGGGGAGTAACATATCCATATTAAGAACTCCACTCAAACAATCAACTTATGAATATGTTTACGTCTCTAACATTAACCTCATGTCAAATAACTTTACGACTCCAATGTTTAAGACTCCAAAAGAAATGTCAACCCTAATATTTTTACGACTCCGCGCAACAAAAATAACAATAATAAATTTAGCGGCAGCGTTAGATAACGCTGCGTACTTGAAACTCCAGCGACACACCATGGCTCAAGTACTCCAATGGAGGTCGTATTTCATCCGTTTGAACTCCAAGATCGTTATCGACCCCAAGAGGTCAAGATATAAATAAATATCCATGCAGCCAACGCGTGGGAAGCCAAAAACCGAGGATTCATTAACAATGGAGCATTAGTTATTAGTCAGTACAGTTTAAGACTAGATATGAGCAAGTATCTTAAGTCAGTGTATTCGTTAGTGTAATATTAAAATTTGAATAAAGAATTTTTAAAAGTTAAATTGTTACTTTATTATATATATTTAATTTGCTTGATATGTATACTAATGAATTTGAAATTTCCTAAAAGGTACCTGCGAACATCGATCATTGAGCGCAACGATTCGGCGTATGGCGGTATATGTGAGTCTTAAAAGGTCGAAAACGACCCTTTGTATTGATTTGTTTCATTATTTTCCTGTAAACGTTTATATATATATATATATATTTATATTACCTAATGGCCCCTACCAACCTCAATTTAGAATCTTGTTAATACAAAATAATCATACAAAAAATTCAACTTTGCTTAAAATGAATAATGTTAAGAGTTAATATTAAGTTAATTGTAAAACTATATGTTAAGGATTAATGTTAAGATTTATATCTACCCCCACTTTCTTCTCTGAAATTTAAATGAATTATAACTTGAACATGAATTGCTAATCCGTCTGGTGTTTTCTCCTTAGTAGAGCATGACGGTGTCTGAGTCTCAGTGAAATCTGATACGTATATATGTCTGTTTTTACAATGGTAGGGCGGGTATAGATAGGGCTTAGCAACGTCTAGTCCTCCATCAGCAAGACTTGGCCAAAAGAGTACCCAATGAAAGTAATTAGCGTTGATAACCATTTCCCACCTGAGTTTTTTTTGTTTCATATATATTTATATTTATGTTTATAAATATAGTTATATATACAATTTTCTTTTGTTTTTTTTTTTTTTTTGGTTAAATTTTATTTTGTTTTGTATTTATTTATTTTTATTTATTTATACACTGTTATTTCTCTCAAAATGTGCACCTAAAATATTATGCGAGTGTGTGCATATGAGATTAGGATAGGAAAGAACCACGACAACCCGGCGAGCTAGCAAGAGCACTGCTAGAGGTGCACAATTCCAAATCCGCTCATATAGAAGACTACATTATATCTTACTTGCAATCAACTGCAAGAGCACCCAGCACACTACATAATTGGCGCCCAACGTGGGGCCTAGTTAGCTTTTAGCTTAAATAATTGGCATAACCTTAAATAAGAAGAAATCCAAAGGTTAAGCTCCACCAACACTCTATAAATTTTCCACCCAAAATAATAGAATTTTTTTTTGTTATATCTTAAATATGATTTTGTTTGGCAATGTTTTATTGTAATTACTGAGGCCAACTTGGAACAGCGATTTTGTTTGAACCAGATTCAGACTATCGACCACTTGTAATCAGTTATGTTGCAAAAGCGATTAGTAACGATCAATTTAAGATATAATACAGACCCAATAAAGCACTGCCTATCTACAACTTTACCTTTCGGAGGTTATTTTTGGAATTTGCGAACTCTAATTGGAAGTATTCCGAACAAAACGACCAGAATATAATCTGAAGATGCGAAAGTGTAGATTGATTCTTGCTAAAACCATAAAGTAGTTATCTTGGAAGTGATGTTCAGATTTTAGAATTTACAATCGACAGAGTCTTAGAACTTAGTGATTGTCTACTATCTGACTCATTAAATTGATAACGAAACAATAACCCAAGTAATTTTCAATCTGTGTGGTACTCTAGAGCCAAAGTTAAGACTGATAACATTTAGCTGAGATACAAGTCATGCATAAAAAGGAGAAACTATTCTAATATTATTATTATTAATTTTTTTTTTATTTAATTTTTGATCTTGATACTATTCTTTTTTTTTGTTGAAATTTATATTTGTGTATTTGAGTTTTATTATATATATATTATTAGATTGCTTATAAATAATCTGGGTAATTTTCTAATATACCTACCTAATTATTTGCCCAAAACACTTGAGCTTTAAAAAGAGAAATTTTGAAATGTCAGTACGAAGAAGCACAGAAAATATAGCCGCAGCTATTAATGCGCAAGATCCGTTCTGCGGCATTTGCCATGACCTCTTTAGATTAGACGAGCTATTAGCAACAACAGTATGCAATCATAGGTTTCATGAAAATTGCATAAACGAGTGGCTAAAGTCGTAAACCAAATGTCCTTTATGTAAAGCTGAATGCCATCCCAATACGCTTTCCTTTGCAAATAACACTGTAGCAGCTGAAATGAATGCTGCTAGCGGAAATACTTCTCGTCAACAAGGGCCTAGAACTGGCAGAGGTCGAGTAGCAACTCCCAAAAGGGGAGTACAAACAGGATCGGCATATCATTACAGCAAGAATAGAGATGGTTCAGGTAGCCGAGTATCTAGTAAATCAGATGGCAACATTACCGATTCAGTTGGCAGCGCTAACACGTGTGGAAATGAGAAAAATTTTCTCCGTGTGTTTAAAATTAAACTTTTATGATAATTTAATTTATGGACAAGTCCACTTTCGTGGCAATAAATGTTTAACCCTTGGACATAAGTGTTTAAATGATTACAATCAATTTAATGAATTATGTAAATGACAAAAACAAAACCAAAAGTTGTGCAGTGACAGTGCTAATTTTTTTTTGAGACTCCGCTGACACTTGTCCTTATTGAGCAGTGTGTACACACTATTTGTTTGTGTTACCCATTGCTAGATTCTAAGTGTGCACACATTATTCACAAAATATTAAAAAAAAAAGAAAAACAAAATAGACCATAAAAAAATTAATTCAATCAACTCATCTGCAAGCCGGAGTTCTAATCTGTGCCACTAGCGGCCAGCCTCTGCAATGGAGCAGCAGAAGGCTCCCGCTTGTGATGACACCGAATCTTCATCTCACATGCAGGTAGATGATAATCTTGCTTGTTTGAGAAAGCGGAAGTATGCCAGCTCGCCTAAAGCCACCTTAACCAAATCTGCGCGCAACAACAACAATTACTATGCGATACTTGATAACGAGTGTGATCAAGATGTGCTTAAAAGCTTCGAAGCTCACGTGCATTCCAAAAGTTTTGCATCAGAATTTGCAACATCAGCCACACAACCAGGCTTGACATTAACATCATCATGTGTGACAACAACTTCATCAACATCAACTGCAGCCACTTCAGAAAATACGGCTTCTTCAGCAACGTTGTCTTCAACACCGATATCAACATCAGTTCCTTCTAAGACAGACCCGAAAAAGACGAAAACTATCTTCAACAAAAACATACCTCCAATATATGTCTTCAACATAAAAGCAAATCAAATCATCAACCTTGTTAAAGCAGGCAGTTTAAAATTAAAGAACTTGGTCAAAACAAGATTGCCGTCTTTCTATCAAATCTTGATGACTACAGGAAGGTACGTGGTTACTTAGAAAAAGCAAATGTAAAGTTCTTTTCTTATACACCGAAATGTTTAAAAACTAAAACTTATCTAATGAAAGGCCTTAGTGGCGACTCTGACACCAACGAGATCTTAAATGAGCTCACCAACTTCCAATCGGAAAACCTGAAATTCATCAAAGTTACTCAATTCTCAACAAAAACGTCAAGAGAACGCAATATCACTCTTCCAATGTTTCTCGTACAAATAAGTTCTGAGAGCAGTGTTGCAGAACTTAAAGCCATTAAGACAATTTTCTACCACTGCATCAGATGGGAAATACTCCGCCGAAATACCCCAATGCAGGAACTGCCAAAGCTTTTTCCATAGCGCAGCTAACTGCAATCTAACCCCAAGATGCGTCAAATGCGGCGAGGCTTATACAGAAAATTAGACATAAGAAACAAAATTCCCAGAAAGTAGCTAATAATCCACCAAAAACAGTTAATATCTTTACTAGTCCTAACACTAGCTATGCCGATATATTGAAAGATCCATCATCATTGAATCCCAATATTCCCACTACAAATAATCAAAATAATACATATCTTCTTGAAATCAAAAATTCATTACTAGCCCTAAGCAAACAAATTTCGCATCTCCAAAACCAAATTGATTTTCACTCAGCAAGAGTAGATACCATTTGTAATATTATAGACTCAGAATGATCTCAAACCATCAAACTCTACACTCTCCTAATAACACATTAAACATAATTTCTCTTAATATTAATTCTTTAATATCCATAAGCAGAAGACTAGAGCTAAACAAATTCCTAAGGGACAATAGTCTGGATTTACTTCTTTTAAATGAAACTAAACTAAACCCAAGACACAATCTATCATTTGAAGGCTATACACTCATCCGAAAAGACAGACTTTGCTCTATTATGGGAGGCGGCACCGCCATACTCATTAGCAACAAAATCAAATTTAACAAGTTTTCAAATAGCAAAATCGATAGTTTTCCTTATTTAGAAACCTGTATTGTAAAAGTCAATATGTGTGCAAACAACCTTCTGTATATAATAGCTGCATACTACCCAGCAGGCAATAATCACGATTTGTTCAAATCCGAACTCACATCTCTCTTCGAGTGTCTTAAATTAGAAAACCCAAACCATTACTATATTCTAGCAGGCGATCTTAACAGCAAACACACCGACGTGTGTGAAAATGCAAAAGGTAAGGCCTTAAGAGAATGGCTACGGTTAAATTTGTTAAAATTCAGAACCTCTTTTTATGCTTCTAACAGGCCATCCTTTCCAAAATCCAACTCTTACCTTGACGTATGCTTAGCAGACCATAGAATCGAGATCCTTCCTAGGAGCAACAGTTCAATAAACTGTCTCAATACTATTGATTATGACAGCGATCATCAAGCAATTCAGTTTTTGGCATCAAATCGGGATATCTTGAATGCGTTTAATTTACTCAATAATGATTCTCCAGCTATATTAGATTTCAAAAAGACAAACTGGGAAAAATTTAAAAGAAATCTGAATGGTTTACTTCATCAACAGTCCCCTATTCCAAACAATAGAAACTTATCAAACTCAGAAATTGACCTACATTTAATCAATCTAAATAAAATAGTTAACACTGCAATAGAGAAAAATGTTCCTAAAGTCAAATATAGCAGTACGCTTAAAATCCTAACAAACAACCCTAATGCAAAACTTTTACTCTTAGAAAAAGCAAAATTTTAACACTAATTAAACGTCATAATCGTTTAGAACTTTTCCTCACAGAAAACAGACTTAATTTAGCCAAAAAAAAACTTAAACTCATAAAGCAAATGTTAAATGCATTCATCAAAGACAGCCTCAACAAGCAGCTAGAGCAAAAACTTACTAACATTACACCAAGTTGCCCCTCGAAATTTTCTCAACTTAAACGATCATTTCTCAAGAGAAACAATAGCACAATCAATTATATAAATCTTCCTCCCGAGCTATCTAATCTCTTACAAGAAATAGACCTGGACCCTAATCACCTGCACATAGACTCCAATAATAACTATAGAATCAACAATGAAAGTAACATGGTCAACTTAGTCGGTCACTATTTTCAATCAATTCACTCTTCCAAACAGAACGATGGTGATAATCAAGTTCACACTTTCGTAGAAAGTTCCTTTAATAGCTTTTTACAAATTAAAAACGCATATGAAAGCTCAGACGGAACAATAATCATATTTAGCGAGGACAAAAACGCGAAGTATCTAACCGACACTCAAGCGCAAAATTATTTCATCCAAGCCAACACGCTTTTAGATATATTCAAAAACATAAAAGGTAAATTATCTTCAGGGCTCGATCAAATCCCAAATATAGTTCTGAAAAATATCACATTTGAGTTAGTTTCTGAGTACTGCACAATTTTCAATAATATGCTAAACAATTCGTACTTCCCCGATCAATGGAAAACAGCTAAACTAATTGTTATTCCAAAAAAAAATAAAGACAAAAACAATATTAAAAATCTCAGACCTATTAGCTTGCTTCCCAACATAAGTAAAATTTTGGAGATAATTATCAATATTAACATAAATAGATTTATTCGTGACACAAACTTAATTAGTAACAAACAGTATGGTTTCAAACACAAACACTCCACAGTTCACGCCATTACTTCCCTTGTATCTGAAATCAATTGGAACTGGAACAAAAAAATGTAACAGGTGCCCGTTTCATCGACCTTGAAAAAGCGTTCGACAGTGTTTGGATCCAAGGCCTTTTGGTCAAATTAATTAGGTTTAACTTCCCCCTTCATCTTATCTTCCTTATTTATAATATGTTGTCTAACAAGTCTTTCAAGGTTCAAATGAACCAATCCTTAAGTTCAAAATCCTATTTAATACTAAATGGTTTGCAACAAGGCACGGTCAACGCGCCTACATTGTTTAACCTATTTATTTTAGATTTAATGAATAAAATGGATAATATAATTGCCTTTGCCGACGATATCGTCTTATTTCATTCTGGAAATACAGTCCAAGGCATAAACAACGGTCTACAGAGAAAGGTTGATTGTCTTGTGCACTACACAAAAAACTGGCATCTTACTATCAACTTCAGCAAATGTGAAAGCATTTTATTTAGGCCACCTGTTAAAAAATGTAGTCCCAGCATAAGGAAAAATTTGGAAAAAATTTCGTATTAAAATCAATGAGTCTGGTGATCTGATGAAACAGGTGTGCACAGTGAAATATTTAGGAGTGATATTGGATAAATTTCTATATTTTAATGATCATATAAATAACCAACTCACGAAGACCTACAATGGCATACTTGCCTACCAAAGGTTATTCTCATGCAGGTATCTAGAGAAACGCGTTAAAGTTATCATGTACTTGGCCTTAATAAGGCCCATTATAACAAACGCTTCTCCGATATGGTTTAACATTTCACCATCACACATGGAAAAACTCAGGAGAATGGAACGAAAGATTTTGAGATCCTGCACACCTCTATTTAGAACGCCAGATAGCTCATACACCCATTATTATTCGAATCTAAAGCTATATAATACAGCTAAAATTTGCAGAATTGACGTTTTTATAATCGGTCTAATAAGAAAGCACATATTACGCTGCTTAAATGAAACAGAGAATAACGAAATTAGAGCACCTTTTTTTGAAAGTAGGGAATATTTTGAGCATTCGATAGAAAATGGATTCTCCCCCCCCTGAAATTTTCATGTGCCTCGATGAAAAAGGGTATATTAATGACAATAATGGCATACCTATAATTTATCACATTCACAGAAGAGCAAACCAAAAAACATTAATGACAAACATACTTACTCAAACAAATAAAAGATTTGACTCTCGTATAACTGAGATCGATAAAAAATATTCCATAGCCTGCTCCAAAGGATGCTGGTGGCTCACTCCCTATCCCATCTCCCAATTACCCCCTTAGTCTTAAGTATTTGTTTTTATATATAATACAAATATTACTATGCGTTGTTTTTTTTATCTTTTTCAATGCAACCACACTTAAACACTTATGTACATATTTTAATCATTTAATTACCATTGTTATATATCTTCAAAAATTAGAATAATATATAAGAATTTTTGTCACGAGCCCTCGACTAGAGACTGTGATTAGTTTTATGTAATACCACTACATTTGTTTATTTATGTTTATACCAAACTTGTTTAATAAAAAAAAACATGCAAAAAAAAAAAAAAAAAAAAAAAAATGGCAACATTACCGAATCTGAAATAACAGAAATTGTTCAATCTGTTGTACACAGCCATCAGAAACGCATGATGGAAGAAATAACTTCGTTTATTCAAACGTCAATAGTGGAGACAATACAAGCTCAACTTTCATCTCTTAGCTTAGGTCGAGAAAATATAGATAGAAAATCGAGAGATTCACCACGTTCCGTAAATAATAATGCAGTGGTCGATCATCGCGATTCACCAACAAGAAATGAATTGTTGTTAAATAGTCCACGTACTAGTCGTCAGTCTAATTCGAGTATAACATCTGATAAAGCCGCGAGCATTATGCAGACTTGGCGTCTTAAATACGATGGTACTAAAGATTCCATAAATATAGAACAATTTTTATATCGAGTTCAGGCTCTAACAGCACAGAATCTTAACAGCGACTACCACCTTCTATGCGACAATTTACAATAGCTTTTTACAGGAAAAGCTTCCGATTGGTTTTGGAATTTCCAACGTAAAAACCAAGGATTTACCTGGCAATTGTTTTGTTTGGAATTTAGGCGTCGATTTGACGATCCAAAAGATGATTTTGATTTGTGGGAGTTAATAAGGAAAAGGCGTCAAAAAGAAAATGAAACTTTTGACGATTTTCAAACAGCTGTTGAAGACCTAGTTGATCAGTTGTCTCACGAAATAAGCGAGTTTAAAATAGTTGACATTTTAATGCGAAACGCTAAACCTACGTTGAGATACGAGCTACTGCATTTGAAAATCAAAAACAGATCCGACTTGCGTGAAGAAGTCCGCAAGCACGAAAAGTTTTGCAGAGAAACTAATACCTTCTTCTCTAAACCTAAATTTAACAGACCCAACGTGTCTGAAATTTTGTCCGATAATGACGAGTTAGAAGACGAAAGTATTTCAGAAATTCGTCGCAATCGTATTGTTTGCTGGAATTGTGAGAAAGTGGGGCACAGATTTGAAGATTGCTTAGCTGAACGTCAAGTTTTCTGCTACGGATGTGGCACGAAAAATGTTTATGAGCCCAAGTGTCCTAAGTGTAAAGCTTCGGGAAACTTGAAGAAGGATGCGCAAACAAACACCATTTTGACGCATCCGATAGAGTAAAATCATCACATTCTCCAAATTTAAATATTGTCTCTGCTTTTAAAATACCAACAAACCCAGATTTACAAAAGAAACCATTAAATTTACTTACTGGCAATGATGTTCAAACTCAAACTGAAATTAATATAGAAACTAAAGATTCTGATAGTGGTTTCTATAAAACGGACCTGAGTGAGCACGCGCTCGAAAGTTTCGATTTGATTCACAAACCCAAACGGTCAACAATAAGATTAAGGAAATTTTGGAAACAAGTTCGACAGGATCGTAAAATGCTAGTTGAATCCATATTTTTGTCCACAGATAATCGGTGTGTACACCGATATTAGCATTGAAGGCTGTAGCTATGTTGCTTTACTGGATTCAGGTGCTACTTTATGTTGCATTGGTGGCTCCGCCGCTCGGTCTTTACGACAACATCCAAAAGCACGCAAATGTTCTGGTGGAATTACAACCGCAAATGATTCATCATGTGCTGTTGTGGCAAAACTTTTGATTCCGTTAAAATTTCGCGATCGAGAACATGAAGTTCAATTTTTTATTGTCCCTGACTTAAAACAGGATGTTTATTTGGGTATGCCATTTTGGATGGCCTTTGGCTTGTTAGACAAATTACTTTCTCCCACTCAGGACGTAAATGAATTGGATATCGGCAAAGATGCTGACAAACCCGAAATAGCTAAAATGCATACGCTCAGTTCTGAGCAGAGAAGGCAACTAGATAAAATTAATGAAATTTTCCCATCTTATGAAAAAGAAGGACTAGGTCGTACTCATCTTATTAAGCACAAAATAGAAATGGAGACTACGACTCCTGTAAAACAACGACATTGGTCAGTTTCACCTGCCGTTGAAAAACGTATGTTTGCTGAGATCAAGAAAATGCTTGCTTTAGACGTTATTGAAGAGACAAATAGCCCTTGGAGCAGTAATAGCGTCTTAGTAGGAAAAGCCAAAAAAGATAGACTCTGCTTAGATTCGCGTATAATAAATAAGTATACACGAAAGGATGCATATCCACTGCCGCATATCGATGGCATTTTAAGTCGATTACCTCCAGCAAAATATATTACCGGACTAGATATGAAGCATGCATTTTGGCAAATACCACTTGACGAGGATTCTCGCCAGTTTACCGCATTTACAGTTCCAAATCGTCCCCTATATCAATATAAAGTGATGCCATTCGGTCTTTGCAATGCTCCTCGAACTCTTTGTAGACTAATGGATCAAGTCACTCCAGCAAATCTAAGAACCAGAGTCAACTCATGACTGATCCAACCAAGATACAAGCTATAGTTGATTTTCCGGTTCCAAAAACTGTGAAACAATTAAGACGATTTCTCGGTCTCTCAGGCTGGTATAGGCGTTTTGTTGAAAACTATGCCACACTAAGTTTTCCTTTGACCGAACTCTTAAAAAGAAAACAATCACTTAATTGGAACGCTAATGCTGAAAAAGCCTTTGAAAAATTAAAGATGTGTTTAACTACCGCTCCCATTCTGTGCACCCCAGACTTTGACAAACCTTTCTTATTGCTTTGTGATGCTAGCACCTTTGGTATAGGTTGTGTTTTAGCACAGACAAATGAGGAAGGTGTAGAGCTACCTATCGCTTTCATGTCTGAAAAACTTTCTAAAGCACAACGCAATTACTCAATCACAGAGTTAGAATGTCTAGCAGTACTTCGAGGTATTAAAAAGTTCAGACCATACATTGAAGGTCAGGAGTTTCAGGTCATAACTGACCATGCTTCTTTTCAGTGGCTAATGAGGCAAAAAGATCTTGCAGGTCGTCTAGCGAGATGGGCATTTAAACTACAAGGATTTACCTTTAAGATTACTCATCGTAGCGGCTCACAAAATATTGTTGCCGATGCGCTTTCTCGTCAGAACGAGCCTATTTTAGAAGAGCTTGATGATCAAGGACCCATTGTCGATTTATCATCAGCTGAATTCAAATCACAAGAATACTATGACCTCAAAGAACAAATTCGTTCTAACAATGCTAAATTGCCCGACTTAAGGATAGTCGATGATTTTGTTTACAAAAGAACAGAACCAGCTACTGGGGATATGCTACAAGAAAAACTTTCTTGGTAGTTATGGATCCCTTCTGGCCTTACACAAGATGTTATTGCCAGAGCCCATAATCCACCCAATGCTGCGCACAGTGGAATTAGTAAAACTACTTAGAAACTTAAACGATATTTGTTTTAGCCAAAAATGGTTAATCAGATACGTGAATACGTATCTAACTGCTCGATATGTCATAAAACCAAAAGTCCAAACATTGTCTTGAGACCACCTATGGGAAAACCTATGGTTACAGAAGGACCTTTTCAAAACTTATATATGGATTTGTTAGGACCGTATTCTCGCTCCAAAAGTGGGAACATTGGCCTATTAATTGTTCTGGACCATCACACAAAATTCCATTTTCTGACTCCACTAAGAAAGTTTACCTCACAGCGAATTTGTGACTATTTAGAAAATACTTTGTTTTGTACCTTTGGGGTACCAGAAACTGTTTTGACTGACAATGGATCTCAGTTCATTTCTGGTCATTTTAAAGCATTTTTGAATCGGTTCGGAGTGTCTCACAAGCAGACTGCTATATATTCTCCCCAAGCTAATGCTAGTGAAAGGGTTAATATGTCTGTCTTAGCGGCTATTAGAGCTTACATAGGTAAAGACCACACTAATTGGGACAACAAGTTGCCCGAAATAAGTGCGGCCTTAAGAACTAATGTACATCGGAGTACTGGTTATTCCCCATACTTTTTAGCATTTGGCCAAAACATGGTATTAAATGGGAAAGACTATGAATTACTCAGGCGTCTAAACCTCTTGACTGACGATACACGGATTGATCATTCATCGGCGTTACAGATTATGCGACAAAAAGCGAAAGAAAATATAACTAAATCACATTATCAAAATGCTAAGGTGTATAACCTCCGTTCCCGAATCATCAATCTCAAAATAGGGGACATAGTGTACGCACGCAATTTTAGTCCTAGTAGTGCCGAGAAGAAATTTAGTGCCAAATTAGCTCCAAGATTTAACTGCGCTGTAGTTACTCGCTAGGTAAGCCAAGTATATTATCAATTGGCAAATGAACAGGGTAAAGATATTGGAGTGTATCACCTTAAAGACATTCAAACAAAAGCATAGAACCTGCCTTTTTCAGTTAATGCCTCGCTAATATTATATAGCTCTCCATGAACTGTGTTGTAGTGGCCATATAGAATATAAATCGATACGATCTAAAAAGTCGTTACATTTATTCATTTCAAAATAGGCATAAAAATTAAGCTTTAAAAACGAGCTTTCAAAACCGTTAAAGCTCGCGCTCTCATTCAGTGCGCTCTTACGGGTCAACGACCGCTCTTAATCAGGCGATAATGCAGTTAGCGAATTTGGCGCGAGCAGCATTGATTAGGTTTAGCCAAGCGAAAGAGCGAGACGAAAGGGGTATCGCCTGATGCGTGCTCTTCTAGTGTATAAGGGAGTTGCAAACATTCTGCAAAGCTTAGCTTAGACAGTCATACTTAAAGTTAGCGAAGGTCAGTTTGAGTTCGACAGTGCGCAAACGCAAACGTACAGTACGGAAGTTTTGTGAGAAAAAGGGTATATGTACATATATATAGATTGCCACGATAATTAAACAGTAGATATACAAAATATTTATATATTGTGTGGTTTTTTTTTTTTCATCGATTACGGTGGGCCCATAGAGGTAATATACTGTTACAAAAATTAGCTTAATACTAAGCAAATATATGTTTTAGGCTATAGCGTATAACGCGGCGTGCATCCTACACCCGCAACAGGAACCACAATATCAACAACAACAACAATAAGACCTGCACTCTTCCGAACAACCACAACAACTGCTAAGCGCAGTTGCATTGCCAACAACAGCAACAAGCCTGCACTAGCAGCGACTCAGAACTACGGCAGCAGCTTCGAGAGCGGCGCGCGCTAAACAACAACAATTGCAGCAGTGCTAGCAGCGGCTACGCACGCACAACAACGGTGATAACGAAGACAGCAGCTTGAAGAGCTGCTCATTAACAACAACAGCTACAACTACAGCAGCTAAAAGCGGCTGCGCACCCATAAGCAACAACAAACGCCATTGTATTGATTTGTTTACGATCATAAGGTCGTAATCAAAATATAAACCGCAAGTAACAACAAACCATGTAAACATAGGCAACGCACCAAGAATAGTGGTATAAATCAGCTGTTACGCATTTTTTTTGCTTACTTAAGAGAGTAATATAAGAGAGTAAAATATGTAAAGCCTTGCACCAAAAAGCTTATAAAACTCTCTTTCGCATAAGCTCTTATAGTTATATTGTTTTCTTATGCGTAAGCGAACGTCAGCTGATTAAGCTTTACAAATAATGCGCTAACTGCTCTTATAATGTATCTTTTAGTTAAATTAGTAGAATTTTAAAAATAATATAGAAATCATAATTAAATGGTGTCAAAATGTTTATATGCATAATATATATATATATTTAATTTGCTTGATATGTATACTAATGAATTTTAAATTTCCTAAAAGGTACCTGCGAACATCGATCATTGAGCTCAACGATTCGGCGTATGGCGGTATATGTGAGTCTTAAAAGGTCGAAAACGACCCTTAGTATTGATTTGTTTCATTATTTTCCTGTAAACGTTTATATATATATATATATATATATATATGTATATTACCTAATGGCCCCTACCAACCTCAATTTAGAATCTTGTTAATACAAAATAATGTTACAAAAAATTCAACTTTGCTTAAAATGAATAATGTTAAGAGTTAATATTAAGTATACCAATTGTAAAACTATATGTTAAGGATTAATGTTAAGATTTATATCTACCCCCACTTTCTTCTCTGAAATTTAAATGAATTATAACGTCTTGAACATGAATTGCTAATCCGTCTGGTGTTTTCTCCTTAGTAGAGCATGACGGTGTCTCAGTCGAAATGAAAACGTGATGCGTTTTCAACAGGGTGAAATCTGATACGTATATATGTCTGTTTTTACAATGGTAGGGCGGGTATAGATAGGGCTTAGCAACGTCTAGTCCTCCATCAGCAAGACTTGGCCAAAAGAGTACCCAATGAAAGTAATTAACGTTGATAACCATTTCCCACCTGAGATTTTTTTTTGTTTCATATATATTTATATTTATGTTTATAAATATAGTTATATATACAATTTTCTTTTATTGATTTTTTTTTTTTTTGTTAAATTTTTTTTTGTTTTGTATTTATTTATTTTTATTTATTTATACATTGTTATTTCCCTCAAAATGTGCACCTAAAATATTATGCGAGTGTGTGCATATGAGATAAGGATAGGAAAGAACCACGACAACCCGGCGAGCTAGCAAGAGCACTGCTAGAGGTGCACAATTCCAAATCCGCTCATGTAGAAGACTACATTATATCTTACTTGCAATCAACATCCTGCAAGAGCACCCAGCACACTACAATATCTATATTTATTCGGCACTTTGCACTTATGCACATTAAATCAATAAAAGACCACTAGTAACACGTCTTGCTTATCGCCCTTTTTTTTCTTAAAATGTAAGCTGAACTCTAATCAGAGCTGCGAACAGCTTACATTGACTTAGCGCTAAGCCGAAAGTTAAAAAAACAATTAGCTGCTTATCACTTCGGGTCACCTAAGCTTAGCGTGGTGGTAAGATGATACACTCCAATTTCTTTGCCTTGTTCATTAGCCAATTGATAATATGTCTGACTAACTTTACGAGTAGTTGTACCTGAGGATTACCCTCAGGTGGTCCTCAGCAGCGAGGAGCTTTCGCTGCTTGAGGAAGCAATATTGGAGGGGCTAGTCTCGTCAGGCTGGGACTCCCCAATAATATTCGATGGGATCCACTTCAGGGTGGGCCATCTAGTCGTGGACTGCTCAGACGAAACGTCGGCTGAGTGGTTGCGGCTGGTAGCCCCCACCCTGCGTTTGTGGAAAGGAGTCCCACTGGAGGCGAGGGTGGGCGACGACATACCGGCGGAATGGATCTTGGAGCTGATCCATAAGCAGAACCGTCTGAACACGGAGTATTGGAGGTTGCTGACGAGAAAAAGCGAAGGGGGGGTCTACTCCTCGTCCTCGGCATCGACGACAACTCCTATGCCGAAATTATAAAGAACGGCCACAAGCTGAACTTTAGGTTCGGAAGCATACCGATGAGTGGTTTGAGGAAGGGCAAGACGGTTGCCACCGAACCAACGCCGGCCGCACTTCGCCAATCTGTAGCGGAGGATAAGGGACTACACCTCTGATTCCCTTGCAGACCTGGCGGAAGATGTGGAGCTCAACACCACGGTGATTGAGGCGAGCTGCGACATGGGAGATCAGCCTCCCATGTCCTCGCAGGAACTGGCCATGGAGCTGGGCGAAGAAGAGGAGACCAGACCTCAGAAGCCAGTTGTGGAACCGATCCTATGATCGGAAGTACAGGGATAGCCCAGGTGAACATCCACCGTGCCAAGGCGGCCTCGGCCGTACTGGCAAGGATGTTCACTAAACAACACCTAGGGCTAGCACTGGTACAGGAACCCTGGTATAACCAGGGCATAAAAGGGCTGTACGTGAAAGATGCCAAGGTAATTTGGGACCATAGGGACCCACTCCCTAGAGCCTGTATCTTGGCAAGTAGAAGCATTAATCATAATGTACTTACAGAATTCCTCACCGGCGACTGTGTCCCTATCATGGTCGAAGAAGCCGGTGGAGTGAAGGCTTCCGTCGTAGCTTCCGTCTACTTCGCGGGAGACGAAACCTGCCCACCGCCCGAGGTCCAAGCACTCGTGGCGCATTGTGCTAGACAACATCTCCCCATCATCATTGGTTGCGATGCTAATGCTCATCACGTGGTATGGGGCAGCACGGACGTAAACCTTAGAGGTGAGTCACTCTTAGAGTTTATTTCAAGTAGTAACCTAGAAATCCTTAACGTCGGCAGTGTCCCGACTTTTGTAACTAGGGTAAGATCCGAGGTTCTAGATATAACCTTGGCTAGTAGGGCAATAAAGCCACATATTAGGGACTGGCACGTATCTCCTGAAGAGTCTATGTCAGACCACAGAATTATTAGATTTAACCTAGGTCTAAATCTAAGAAGTAGCGAACGCAAACGTAACCCCAGAAACACAGACTGGTAAAAGTTCAATATCTCCATGGAGCAAAACCTGACCAGCAGAGCATCTGGAAAGCCCAGAAACCCGGTTGGTTTGGAATGCGCAGTGGAGGAGTTGAATACGTGTTTAGTGAACGCCTTCAATGAAAGCTGCCCTTTTGGTAAAGCAAAGAAGGAGAAGGACTCCCCATGGTGGAACGCTCAACTTGAGAAGTTGCGGAAAGTGACCCGGCAACTCTTCAACACCGCGAGGCGCGTTGGAGAGTGGGACGCTTACCGAAATAGTCTGACCCTGTATAACAAGGAGATCAGAAAAGCCAAGCGAAGGAATTATAGAACCTTCTGCGAAGCCATTGAAAAAACTAGTGAAGGCGCACGACTTCACAAAGCAATTTCCAAAGGAGTGCCAGACTTGAATCTAGCACTCCAGAAATCTGATAACTCTTTCACAAAAAGTAATAAGGAGAAACTAGAACCTCTCCTGGCTATACACTTCCCTGGAAGTACTGAACAGGTGGAAAGTAGAATTCTACCAACAGGTAGAAATAGAGCACGTGCCGCTGACTGGGCCATTGCCAAGTCAACGGTAACCCCTGAGAGATTAAAATGGGCAATTGGCACGTTCCAGCCCTATAAATATCCTGGTCTGGATGGTATACACCCAGTACTCCTGCAGAAAGGACTGGGCAACCTCTTGACCCCCATTAGGGAAGTACTGGTTAGCAGCCTTGCGCTAGGACACATACATACCGCGTGGAGTATAGCTAGAGTGGTCTTCATCCCGAAAGCTGGGAAGAAAGACATCACTAATCCAAAGTCTTACAGACCTATTAGCTTAACTTCGTTTTTGCTGAAAACGCTGGAAAAGCTGGTAGATTTCAGAATTAGAAGCACATTGCACTCTGCGACATTATCCAGCTAGGGCTCAAGGAAACCAATGAGTGGTGTAAAAAGGCAGGCATGAGCCTTAACCCTGCCAAGACAGTCATAGTACCCTTCACAAGGAGATACAAACTTGGAAGGATGAGGAGTATAACCCTATCAGGATGCAGCATAGAAACAAGTAATGAAGTCAAGTATCTCGGAGTCACCTTTGACTCTAAGCTTAACTTCAGAACCCATGTAAACAACACTATAAATAAGTGCTCAAGGGCTCTTTTTACGTGTAGAAGCACTGCTGGGAAATCGTGGGGTACATCACCACGAATAATAAGATGGCTGTACCTAATGGTTGTCAGACCCATGCTCTTATATGGGGCAATAGCCTGGGGCAGCAGGGCGCGCCTTAGCACGACCAAAGCCAGATTGCAGTAACTGCAAAGAATGGCCTGCATATGTATGACAGGAGCAATGCGTACTTGAAGTACATTAAATACATTGAAGTATTAATGGATGTTACACCGCTTCATATCGTTGTTGATATGCAGCAAAAAGCAACATTAATAAGAATTGGGAGGGAAGGAGTTGACTTCAACCTCCACAAGAAAAGACGCTGCAGATTTAGCAAAGGACATACCTATGCTTCTGCAACCAAGGGATGAAATGCCAGCTGAGTACAAGTTCAATCAGAACTTCGATATTAAACTCAGCACGAAAGAGGCCTGGACAACTCTTTCGGCAATTCACCCAATGAAACCACACACAATAAAGTGGTATACGGATGGAGCCCTCACCGATGAAGGAAGTGGTCTGGGGGTAGTAGGACCCAGGACTAAATATCATGAGTCACTGGGCAGACACACCAGCATTTTTCAAGCTGAGGTCTGTGCTATTGGAAGGTGTGCAGAATTTAATCTGCAAAAGAACTATCACGACAAGGAAATCGCCATCCTGTCTGACAGTCAAGCAGCGATAAAGGCAATAAGCAGAGCCAAGATGACATCAAGGCTTGTCAAAGAAGTTAGAACTGCACTTGACATTTTAGGTGCCAGAAACAAGCTCACATTTAGATGGGTTCCAGGACACAACAATATCCCTGGAAATGAGCTAGCAGACAAACTAGCAAGGACAGGTGCAGCAACTCCGCTAATCGGACCTGAACCATACTGTGGGATTGGCAACCACGTGGTAAGGGACCTATTGAGGAAAGAGGAAGAAAACAAACGGCTGCTTCACTGGGCACAGATACCAGGACTAAAGCAATCAAAAACCCTCCTCTCTAAGTACAATCGCAAGAGGTTCAAACACATGATAACTCACGGGAAAAATACCGTGAGGATCCTGACAGGCCTCTTGACGGGTCACTGTAGGCTCCGCAGCCACTTAAACAAAATTGGCATAGCGGATAGTGGGCTTTGTCGTTTCTGTAGTATGGAGGAAGAAACTTCAGTGCATCTACTATGTGAATGCATAGCACTCGTCAACAAAAGAAGCAAGCTTCTAAGCATGCACGTCATCTCACCGGAGAGCATTGTTACCATGAATCCAAACAAAATACTGCAGTAAATGCAAGCAATTGGACTTTTGGGAGAGCTCTAAGCCGTGAAATGGGGTACAATAGATCGACTTGGGTCGCAGTACATATTACACCCAGTACAATAATAATAATAACTTTACGAGTAACTACAGCAACAATAAACCAAGGAGCTAGTTTAGCGTTAAACTTTTTATCAAGCATTACTTTGACTAAAGTTGCGTGCATATACTTTGTGACCTATCTGTAGATTTATAGTTCGGGTACGTAAGTACACTTTAGCATTTTGCTCATGCGATTTCGCTATATTATCTTTTGCTTTTTTCCGCATAATTTGTAAAGCCGATGAATGTTCAATTCGTGTATCATCGGACAAAAGCTGTAACCGTCTGAGTAACTCATAGTCTTTTCCGTGTAAGACCATGTTTTGGCCAAATGCCAAACAGTATGGAGCATATCCGGTACTTCGAAATAAACTGAGAGCCATTGTCAGTTAAAATCGTTTCTGGTACACCAAAGGTACAAGGTAAAGTATTCTCTAGATAGTCACATATTCGTTGGGAAGTAAACTTTCATAGTGGACATAAAAATGAAATTTTGTGTGATGATCCACCACAATCAACAAACCGATATTGCCAGCTTTGGAACGGGGATATGGTCCTAATAGATCCAAATACAATTTTTGAAAAGAGCGTTCGGAAACCATTGGTTTTCCCATTGGTGGCCTTAAAACAATATTTGGGCTTTTGGTTTTAAGACATACTGAGCAGTTAGCTTCATACTCACGTATCTGCTTTACCATTTTTGGCCAAAACAAATATCTTTTAAGTTTTTCGATGGTTTTACTGATACCACTATGAGCAGATTTTGGGGGATCATGGGATCTGGCAATAACATCTTGTGTAAGAGCAGACGGAATCCATAATTTCCACGAAAGTTTTTCTTGTAGTTCTGTTCTTTTGTACACGAAATCATCGACTACCTTTAGTAATTTAGTTTTATTAGAAAGAATTTGTGCCTTACGGATACAATATTCTTGAGATTTAAATTCGGTTGATGTTAAACCAACAATGGGGCCCTGGTCGTCAATCTCTTCTAAAACAGGCTCGTTTTGACGGGAAAGTGCATCTGCAACAATATTTTGGGAGCCGTTGCGATGATTAATTTTAAAGGAAAATCCTTGTAATTTAATTGCCCATCTTGCTAGGCGACCAGCGAGATCTTTTTGCCTCATCAGCCATTGAAGCGAAGCATGATCAGTAATGACCTGAAATTCTTGACCTTCGATATATGGCCTGAACTTTTTAATTCCTCTAATAACTGCAAGACATTCTTGTTCTGTAATGGAATAATTGCGTTGTGCCTTCGAAAGTTTTTCGGACATGTAAGCTGTGGGTAATTCTTCACCTTTCTCATTAGCCTGTGCTAAAACGCATCCTAGGCCAAAAATACTAGCATCACAGAGTAACAGAAATGGTTAATGGTTAAATGGTCAAAGTCTGGTATTGACAAAATGGGAGCGGAAGTTAAATGACTTTTTAACTTATTAAAGGCTTTTTCTGCATCAGCATTCCAATTAATTGATTATTTCTTCTTTAACAGCTCAGTCAAGGGAAATGTTAAGGTGGCATAGTTTTCGACAAAACGTCGGTACCAACCTGCAAGACCGAGAAATCCTCTCAATTGTTTCACTGTTTTTGGAACAGGAAATTCATTAATAGCTTGTATCTTACTTGGGTCAGTCATAAGTTGACCGTGACCTATTATGAAACCAAGAAACTTTATCTCTCTCATACAAAAAATCCACTTTGCTATATTTATAGTTAAGTTAGCTTTACGTAGATGCAGCGCTACTTCTTGTAACAACAAAAAAAAAGCAAATCATCTAGATAGACAAAAACTCTAGTTCTCAAATTTGCTGGAATAACATGATCCATTAGTCTACACAGGGTTTGCGGAGCATTGCAAAGACCGAATGGCATCACTTTATATTGGTATAAGGGACAGTTTGCAATTGTGAAAGCAGTATACTGGCGAGATTTCTCGTCCAGTGGAATTTGCCAAAATGCATGTTTCATGTCAAGTCCAGTTATATATTTTGCTGGAGGTAACCGACATATTTCACGAGAATCTAAACAAAGTCTATCTTTATTAGCTTTCCCCACTAAAACACCGTTACAACTCCAAGGACTATTACACTCTTCAATTACATCTAATGCAAGCATTTTCTTTATCTCAACAAACATACGTTTTTCAATGGCAGGTGAAATTGGCCAATGTCGTTGTTTCACAGGGGTCGTAGTGTCCATTTCTATCTGGTGTTTAATTAAATGCGTACGACCTAGCCCTTCTTTCTCATATGAGGGAAAAATGTCAATGACCGTATCTAGCTGTCTCTTTTGCTCCAAGCTGAGCGGATGCATTTTAGCCGTTTCGGGTGTATTAGCATCTTTGCCGACATCCAATTCGCTTATGTTCTGATTGGACGAAAGTAGGTTGTCAATTAAACCAAAGTTTTTCCAAAATGGGATACCTCATACACATACGGTCATACACTTTGTCGTGTGCAAAAAAAAAAAGTTACAATTAAAATAATTTAATGGACAAGTCCACTACGTGGCAAATACATAGTATTACTGTGCATACGTGCTGTTTTTGTATCATAATAATAATTTTTATAATAAGCAAAATTACAAAAAACAAAAACGAAACTCTTATTAGTGACAGTACAGTTTTAGGGCTCCGCTGGCATACTCTTCTTATTTGCCCAGTGTGTACACTCTGTTTTTATTTTTTTGTGTGTATACATTGGTCGTCTCACCAGAAGACTGAAAAAAAATTCCAATATAATGTCTACTGCTTCGAGGGAATCAGGCAAAATTAAATTGCCTCGCATAAGTAAGAGTGCGTCAACCAAGAATTCTGATACCGATTAATTCAAAAACTATTTTCGCCCCCTCCAAACAATTGATGATGATGACGCTGACAGCGACGAGGAGCAGACGCTAGCAGTAAAAGAAAAAATGTGGTACAGTCGAGGCGGTCCCCGACAGTGGAATACCCTGTACCTTTTGTGTCAAAAAAATTTTTCCTGCATATTCCATCTAAGAACTTCCCAATTGGAATTTATTTTTTTTTGGTGAAAATCGATATTTATACCTATAAGTTCCCTAAATTTTTACCCATTTTGATGAAACTCGAATGTTACAACAAAGAACTTATTTATATATATATTATATATATTTATATCTTTATATTTCTCTCGTCCGTCCAATTTTGGAATATTGTTCCTTTGGAGCCCTCAATACCACCTTTATCAGGACATGATTGAGTCCGTACAAAAGCAATTTCTCCTTTTTGCACTTCGTGGCTTAAACTGGGACCCAAATATCCGACTGCCACCATATTCTGATAGAATTCGCCTTATAAAGTTGCCTTCCTTAAATCATCGCAGAACATGCCACGGCGTGTTATTCTTGCATAAACTGTTACTTGGTCTTATCGATTCCAATGTACTTCTTAGCAAAGTTACTTTTGCCATACCATCCAGAGTAACTCGTAATTTTCGACCCTTAGCTTTACAATTTTGTAGATCAAATTATGCTTTGCATGATCCTTTCCGTGTCTTATGCACCAACTATAATAGCTTTAACCATTTCCTCTCTTTCGAACGGTCTATTCAATCTATCACTTCTTCTATCTTAAGTCACCTTGACTTGCCACTTCGAGCATCCTTGACCTATATTATGAGTCACCCACTTGGTCAACGGTGATCCATTGGCTCTTTTTGCGATATAATGTTTAATTTTATCCTTGCTTCCTTTTTTCAACTTTAATATTATAAATCCAAGTTTCTGGCCAGTTCTTGATGTGAGTTGGTGCATATCAATAAAAAGTTCACCCATCGGGCTAGAGACGCGGATTAGTTCATATCAATACCCTCGCTATATTTTCTTTTCTAAATAAATTATATGTACTTTTTTATAATATAAGGTCAACTGTACGTAGTTGTACCCCTCAAATAAATAAATAAATAAATAAATAAAGTATACGGGGTAAGTTTCAAGTTGGTATGTTGAGGTGTTTGGGAGAAAACACGGTAAATGGATTGCGGGGGGTGGGGGGACCGCATCGATAAAATTTGAATGTGGATTTGTTCATTAGAGCCACATGAATGAGCTTACCAAAAATTGTGATTCTAGGTCACTTGTAGCCATAATTGCGCAGAGTCAAATATTGACGCAGTTTATAGAAAAGGGGAGGTGAAATTTGCACATTTTTGACTATAACTTCTGTTGTATTTGTTCGATATTGTTCACTTTTTACACATAGATGCATGTAACTACAACGAATCGCTCTGTTAAATGAAGATGAAAATACTAAACGGTGTGGCTAAAAACCGTGAAACTCTACTGCGGGGGAACGGGGGAAGATATTGACATGATTCAACAAACATTATCTTCTTAGGAAATATGCGCACCAGCTGGTAAAGTTTCGTATCTCTAGCTCTTATAGTCTCCGAGATCTAGGCGTTCATACGGACGGACAGACGGACGGACGGACATGGCTCAATCGCTACCCGAGGTTATGATAAGCATTTTGTTTTAAGGGACTTGGGGTCTGGCACGCCAATTACTGTGTTCAAAAAAACTTCGAAAGCCGTCCACGACTTGTTTAAAACTCTTTAAGTAGCTGTTTGCTCCGTTCAACCCATTTCTATTGGAATCAAAGTCTTTGTGAACACTTTTTCGGATTATAACTCGGTTTGCTTTGAGCTAGCTAAGCAAAATTTCGAGTTTTTCTCCTATGAGACGAAGAAAACAAAACCTTTTAAGGTTTTACATTTTTTTAAACATTAATCATGTACATATCTGCCTTTTAAGCGAAACTTGGTTAAGTCCAAAAGACAACTTCGTACTCCCAGTTTACTTGGTGTACAGAAATGACCGACGTTCTACTCGTGGTGGCGGTGTAGCTATAATTGTTAAAAGTGAGATAAAACACAAACTAATATCTAACATTAATACCCACTTAATTGAAAATATTGGTATTCAACTGGATTTAAACGGAGGTAACACTTTAAACATTTTTTCTGTTTATTTTCCCGGTTCCTCTGCTAAATGCTTAGTTAATTCGTGTAATCTTTGTAATGTCGCCAAACACAAAGTGGTTTGTTTTCGAAATGACTTGCTGAAAATTCACCGCTTAGCTGGTAATTATATTGTTGGTGGCGATGGAGCAATACTTTAAATTGCCTTTCAATGCAAAGCAAATTTAGTATTGTCTATCCTAGAGACCTGCTAATCATAAAGCAAATTCATCTACTTTAGACTTTTTCATAACTAGCTCCCCTCATCTCCTTACAGAACCAGCTGTTCATACTGACCTTTCTTCCGATCATCTACCTATTCTTTCTAAACTGAAGACATCCTTGTCCATTGCAGCAAAAGAAATGTTTCTCTTTTCCAGAGCTAATTGGAAGCATTTCAAAAGCTCCCTTAGCCGCAGCACTCGCGATAGTTCTTTTTATAGTGAAAATACAAATTTATCTACCAACGAAATCGACTCTAGGGTTGAATTCCTTACCTCGAGTGTAATTACTGCAATAAATGAAGCTGTCCCTAAAGTCATAGTCTCCGGTCCACGCAGCACCAGAATGATGGAACATATTACAGAACTCATTAAAATTAGAAATATTTCGCTAAGATACTGGTCAAGAACAAGACAGCCAATTTATAAGGCTAAAATTAATCACTTGAACCGTGAAATAAAAGCAAAGATGTTTCAGCAAAACAACGCTCGTTGGAACACCAAACTTTCGCTTCTTGAAAACAACTGTAAGCATTTTTGAAAAATTGCGAAAATAATCAAAAATAAAAAAAAATGTATTCCCAGTTTTTCCCATAATAACCAAGTTTATACTACTAGGGAACAAAAAGTGCATATAATGAGCGAGATATTTGAGCAAAAACATCAGCTTACAGATTCGCTCTCTGATGCAGCTACTATTGATTTAGTCAATAACTGCAATTTTAATTTAAACGAGCCTTTCAATGATTAATTAATAACAACCTCAGATGTGAGAAATGTAGTTCGTAGTCTTAAAAGCAACAAGTCGCCAGGACCTGATTGTATACCTAATATCTGTTTAAAACACCTGCCAAAACGTGCACTAGTTATGCTGACCCAAATTTGTAACAATTGCACTCAAGCGGGCTACTTTCCACGCAAATGGAAACTGGCCAAAATTGTGGCAATTCCTAAGCCAGGTAAGCCACTAGACTCTCCAGAAAGCTATCGTCCTATTAGCCTTTTGTCTGGGTTTTAAGACTAAACGCCTACATTGAAGAGAGCCATGTTCTTCCGTCTGCACAATATGGCTTTAGGACTAGTCGTAGCTGTATTCACCCGCTCAAAAAACTTAAGGAAGACATTAAGAATCAACTACAAAGTAAAAATTCAGTAGGTATGATTACTTAAGATATACAATCCGCTTTTGACACCGTTTGGCACAAAGGACTTGTGTATAAGCTACAAAATATAGGCACGCCCTCGTATCTTTTGCGTACTATAAACAGCTTCTTGTCGGAAATATATTTTTGGGTAGATATGAATGGTGTCAAGTCAAATAAAAACCTAATAACCGCAGGCGTCCCACAGGGTTCAGTTTTAGGACCCATACTTTACAATATTTATACTCATGACATTCCAATGCACGAACAATGTAAAACACTAATCTTTGCCGACGACACAGATAAAACATAAGCGAAAACCTTGCCATTTTCCAAATAGTAATTGTTTGCGTATTTTATAAATGTTTGTACACGTTGTAGGTTATGTTTAAATGCTGTAATGTATTTGAATATATGTACTATGTTGTGTACAGTATATGTATTAAGGTAAATGTGTAGTGTGTAGTTCATAAATGTTCTTGTATAATTTGTTTAATGTTAATTGTTTTATGTATAAAAACGCGTATATTAGTTTAGTAAACTCGACAACTTGTTCGTGGACAAATTAACAAAGTGATAACGTCTTGGCTGTGAGCGATATAAACGGAGACAGCTTATCAATAAGTAAATTATCATAAAGCGCCTGCATAGGCCTAGCACAGAGAGTACCAAATAGACAGAGGCGAAAATTCTCTCCGAGTTCGAAACTCGAAAAAGATTCTGCGTGACTTGGGCTCGGAAACACAATGCAAAGCAAAACAAACGAAATTCGAAATTGCTTCATATTGCTTTGCTTTGCTCGAACCTCGAACACAACACAACACAAACCAAGGCAATGGTTGACTTTGCTTTTGGTTTTGTCGAACCGAACCAAAGTGAACGCAAAAACGTCACAACACAGCTCGATCGAACGCTTGCTTTTGCTTAGTATATGTATGTACTTTAATAATAATATAATATAATATTTATTTATTTATTTATTTATTTAATTGTGCTTTATTTCCTTTATATTATAATAATGCTTAAAGCTAGCTTAATTTAGTATAGACAGAGTCGAGGTAAATAACCTATGCAACTGAAACATTAATATTTTGTTTTAAATTATTTACATTTTAGTAATAGTACCTATAATATTCAAGTGAGCAAGGGAAACAGGAGAAAAAAAACCTTGATTTAAAAATGCTTACAAAATAAAACTTACAAACTATAGGAAGGTGATGTACCCTTCAACACATACTTAGTGTAGTGTAAGATTTTTTAATGAAAAATTTGATTGATGCGCTAGTGATAAGCTCATCAATCATCTTAACATTTGCTATTTTATGCAAGGATCTAGTTTTATAATAATATGGTAGGTTGAGGATCATTTTTAATATTTTATTTTGGGCAATTTGTAGTTTATTTAAATGACATTTAGCTGAGGTAATCCATATTTCAGCTCCGTATATGGTTATTGGTATAAATATGGACTTATATATAGTAAGTTTGTTTTTTATAGATAGTTTAGATTTACGGTTTATAAATGGATATAAAGTACGTACAGTCCTATTAATTTTATCTAATGTGTTACTGATGTGATAATATAATATAAGATAAGCATGAATAATGTTACAAAACGCAAGAGCAGTTTTTTTTTTAATCTTTGTCTTAAATTTTATTACTTTTTATTTTGGTGTAAATAATATTAAGATTTACTTTAAAAATGCATACTTTTAATATTATAAATAAAAATTAATTGTTTGAACAAATGGCTCTATTCATTTAGTAAAAACAAGTTTGTTGTGGAAAAATTCTGCTATTTTTATAAATTGCATTTATCACATGTATGTACCTATGTATTGTAACCAATCGTGGATGCAGCCAAAAATGTATTTTCAGTATGCAGATGTGGAGCTCGCGCTTGCGATCCGGCTTCATGCGATCGTCAGTTTGGCGGGTTACAAAAAAATTGACACTGTGATACCTAGTCGCCGTTTATTCATTTACCTAACTTATACTCTCGTGCTGGTGGATTCACTTTCGAAGGGAACAAAAAATAAAACAGGAAAGCATTAGAGTAAAAGAATAAAAAGGACAGAAGCCAAGTTGTCATATAAAACTATATCTAGGCTGCGCTGGTGTTGTTGCGTAGCTGAACTGGCTGTGCTGGTGTTTGGCAACAGCGATTGCCTTCCCTACCATAATTGCTTGCCCTAGAGGGAAAAAAATTATACGGATCCCTTAAACGTGAACTAAACAAAATAAAGTCTATCTCATGGTTGTACCGCTTCTCTTTATAGCTCCAAAGCAAATGTTATTAAGACTGGTTCATTTTAAAAACATGGTATGATGTGAAAAAAAAATAGAAAGAAAAAATAAATACTTAGTGCTGCAAATTAGAATGGTTCATTATTGTAGTGGTATATTAGGTAAAATAGTAATTTAGCTTAATTTCAGTACATGTAAAAGCAATAAGCAACTTTTACATACTAGTGTCATCTAACATTACAATAGCGCTCAGCTGATATTTGAAGAAGCCATTACCAAAAATTCAAGATCAAGGCCAACGATGTTGGAACGAAAAGTGAGGAACCAAAAATTCAAGATCAAGGCCAAGGCCACGAACGACGTTGGGACGAATGAGAACGAAACATTAGGCTAAATGCATGAACATCACATCAACACAAACACAGCCAGAGCCAATGCTTCTTTAATTGCTTTGCTTTTGCCGAGCCCAAGTCCACGCAGAAACGTCACAATACAACACAGACCGAGCCAATGCTTGCTTTTGCTTAGTTATTGTTGTTCACTGCAGCTTTTCCTTATATACGCATATTTGCAAACGTAATATTATAGTGGCTATGGATTAGAGGAATGCGTGCTTTCCCTTCCAACCATTGGAACAGAGATCAATCCTAACGATCAATTCTTTCTTTTATAAATTTTTTATCATTTCTGATATTTTTTTAAATTTTAAACAAAAGTTTATATTACAAACAACTTTAAAAAAAATGTAATTGCAGCAATGCACATGTAATTATTTGTCTTCGGTAGTTATTACCTTAAAATTATTTAAAAATATGCTGATTTAATAAAAAATTATAAGGTAAATATTTAAAAGCTTCTTTTTATCTATTTACTAGTCAGGGTCAAGTAGATTCATACCAGATTTTCATGATTAAAGGCTTATCAAAACCTATAAAAACTAAAATGTTTCTAAGACCATTCATAAACATCAAAACAAACGCAGCCACAGCCAAAAAATCGTTTTGCTATGACCGAGCCTAAGTCAATGGCTAAACGTAAGAACACAACGCAGCCGAGCCAATGCTTCCTTTTGCTTTTGCCTTTGCCATTCATTCTTCAATGCATAAATATCAATACGAACTACCATTGCTGTTGCTTGTTGTTGGTGCGTGACTTTATTTTGTGTTTGATTTTGCTTTTACACCAGACGAGCCCAAGTCGTTGGATAAAGTTTCAACGGCACTTTCGAACTCGGAGAGAATTTTCGCCTCTGTCTATTTAGTTCTCTCTGGTAACATGAGCATAACATAACATAGCATAACTAACAGATAGAAAGATTAAGTTAACAGCTTACGGCTTATGTTATTATAATATATGAATTTCGGAATTATATTGAAATGATTCAACATCGGCCGCGTTGAATGGCCGTAGGGCTTCAAGTTATAAATTAGACTTCACTTTTCTTATTTTCTTATTCATGTACAATTTTTCATCTCTATCTAGTTTTATATAAAAACTAATGAAACACTAACGATTAAAATATAATTTTTTAGTGTAGTGGAAGTGGCGCCAAACGGTGTATAGCGCGTTTAAATAGGCCAGAGCTGGTTTTAATAGTAGCAACACGGACTTTACCATCGGCGCCTTTGATCGCCTCTTGCACTATTCCCATTTTCCATTGTTGTGGTGGCGCGTTGTCCTCGTGGATGAGAACTACTGTTCCTTTTGCGAGGTTTTTGGCCTCCTTGGTCCATTTTTGCCGCTGTTGTAGATCTAGTATGTAGTCTCGCGACCAATCTTCCCAGAACCGTTGTTTGATGCCGGATATCAGCCGCCATCGTTTCAAGTACGGCAGTTTGTCGTCTGTTACGGGCTCTGTTGACGCGGATGGCAGCGCTACGAGCGTTGTCCCGAAGAGTAGATGAGCTGGAGTGATTGGCTCCCCGTCGTTCGGGTTGGCGCTTGGTGCGATCATGGGCCGTGAGTTTAGTATGGCCTCTATTTCCACCAGAACGGTCCCCAGCTCGTCTTGCCGGAGTACTGGGCTTCCGATTGCCTTGACGAGGAGGGTTTTGGATGACTTCACGGCTGCTTCCCAAAGGCCTCCGAAATGCGGCGCTCTGGGTGGGATGAAGCTGAAGGTGATCCCTTTGGCTGCATCAAACGCTGTGATGGCTTCTTTGTGGGTGTTGAAGTGGTCCATAAACTCCTTCAGCATGCGAGCAGCACCCAAAAAATTGGTAGCGTTGTCGCAGTAGATTTTGCTGATAGGTCCACGCCGTCCAACAAACCTAGATAAACACATAATAAAACTTTCTGAGGTTAAGTCTGTAACTAACTCAATATGAACGGCTTTGGAAGTGAAGCATACGAATATCGCGACATACATTTTAACGGGAACTTTACCTCGTATACCTAGAGTTACGGGAATTGGACCACAAAAGTCCACTCCGCTGATTTCAAACGGTCTGTTTGCATGCAGACGATCAGCGGGTAGGTTTCCCATAATTTGTGAGGCTAATATTGGTTTGTAGCGGAAGCAGTGAACACAGTGTCGAACGACTGAGTTACACGCTTGACGTGCATTGATCAACCAGATCTGCTGGCGAAGGATACCAATTAGCACTCTAGGACCCGCGTGGCAATTCGTTCTGTGCAAATATTCAATGTATAATTTGCTAAAACGGCAACCCTCTGGCATCAACAAAGGGAATTTCGAATTATGTGGCAATGGTGCCTTTAGCAAACGACCTCCAACTCGCAACAGCGACAATGTGTGTTTGCCGTCTTTATGCGGATACAAAAAAGGGGTTAGCTTTTGAAAAGATGGCTGCAGAGTTCTTGATTTATTTAATTTTGCAATCTCATCTGCGAATGCCGTTTGTTGAAATGCCTGCACTATTGTCAAAAATGCAAAACTAAGCTCGGATGCGGTTGGCACCAATGAAACATGCTTAGTAGATTTGCCATTAATGAACCTGTAAATATATGAAACAATGCGCAGGACTTTCAAGTATGACGATGTGTTTTCTACTTACTCGATAATTGGGTAAGGAACAACATCGGCCGCGATTCTGTAAGAGCAAAATGAGCGTTTTTGGGCCATGTGTCTTCAACTTGCTGCAGAAATTTTGGGCCCTGGAACCAAATTGAATCTTTAAGATCATCAGCAGAGCAGCCTCGTGAGACAATGTCTGCAGGATTGTCCTTTGTTGGGACATGTCGCCAAGATGCATTTGTCGTTAGCTCTTGAATGTCAGCCACACGATTGGCTACGAAAACATTCAAGTTGGATGCATGCATCTGCAACCAATGCAGTACGACTTCTGAATCAGACCAGAAAACTACCTTGTCAGTGGGTAGTTCGAGTAGTGGTCTCACACTTGACCAAAGTTTTGCGAGTAGCTGCGCTGCGCATAATTCTAAGCGTGGTATTGACTTAGTTTTTATGGGCGCTACCTTTGATTTTGCTGCTAGCAGCCTCACTAATATGCCTTGACTGGTTTCAACGCGAAGGTACAAACAACAACCGAAAGCTCTTGTCGAAGCGTCAGAAAAACCATGGACCTGATATTTAGTGGATCTCGACACACCAATGTGCCGGGGAATGCTGATTGACTAAAAGTCAGAGAAGCAAGGTAGCACAGCCTTAAGGTTTTGCTGCAATGGATCTGGAATTGCGTCATCCCAACCGATGCTATGAAGCCATAGCTCTTGCAGCAGAATTTTGGCACGAGTTATTATAGGGCTTAGTAGGCCAAGTGGGTCGTAAAGGCGAGAAACAAAAGACAAAATAGAACGCTTGGTGGGCGTTACATCAAGCGACAAACTTTTAATAGAGTATTTGAAGACATCTGAGCTAGGGTTCCAAATAAGGCCGAGTGTTCTCGTTTCCTCTTGGCTTCCCAACGGAATAAAACTATCAGACGTCTGACTAAGCTTTTCTTTGCAAGTGAAAGACCATTTAGTTGGCAGCGCTAACATCTATTCGGTCAATAAATTTTACGTGCGCAAAACCAAGTTTTATTTAATTAAAATTTATGGACAAGTCCACTTTTGTGGCATATACGGCTTATCGTTGTGCATTTGTGAATGTTTGCATTCAATTATAAATATACTTTGCGTTTGAATTACCAATAAACATAAGTTTAAAACCAAAAAACCAAAAAGAAAATTGTGACAGTGACAGTGCATTTCTAAGACTCCGCTGACATCTTTGCACAGGGTGTACACACTGTCTTATATACTGTGTGTACACACTGTTCTTGTGCGTGCATATTGCCGCAAGCTAATATTATTATTTTGACTTAAAAAATAAAAAAACATATAACTCGATAACTAAATAATTGTGTATACTGGGTATCAGCCCTATACCAAAAACAATGTCTAGACCACCGGATAATTCGGGCGCCTTCAACACAACGTCAATAAATGAGCCCAAGTATATAGTTATTAAAAGAAATGACAATGTCAGTTTTGAAAATGTTTCACCATTTTTAATTAAAAAAATTATTTATTATACTTGCGGCGGCGAAATTGTCTCATGCAAGAAAACAAGAGCTGGTCCCCTTTTAATTAAAACCAAAAATTTTACTCAAGCACAAAAGTTGCTAAAACTTACACAATTTGGAAATCACCTGGTTACTGCCTCTATGCACAATACTCTAAACTACACCAAGGGTGTCATCTACTCCAACGATCTACGGAATATTCCTGAATCGGAGATCCAGCTTGAACTTAAATCGCAGAACGTAACTGATGTCTACAAAATTAAGAAATCTGACAAAGACGGCCTCAAAGAAACGGGACTTATCATCCTTACATTTGCTTCAATCAACCTGCCAGAAAAAATTTCAATTGGGTATGAAATAGTCAATGTTCGTCCCTACATTCCGCTTCCTCTTAGATGCCGCAACTGCCTCCGTTTCGGACACCCCACTTCATCCTGTAAAAGCCCCAAATCTTGTCTCAACTGCTCCGCTGAGCAACACATAACCGAAGAAGAACGTTGCCTAAACGAAAAAGCTTGCATAAACTGCAAAAATGAACCTTTCAGCACCGCCAAACACAGCCCTTTAGACAAGTCATGCCCAGCCTTTATTAAACAAAAAGAAATAACTGCGATTAAAATTTTAGATAAAGTTGACTACAAAACTGCTCTTGGGATCTATCATTCCCGTCATACCCACCAATCAACAACTTACGCACATGCAGCAGCCACCACATCTATAAAATCCTCCCACCAAACCACACCAACTAATACCCAGGACTTCTCAAACAATTCAATTTCAAAGCCTTTATCAATTATTATGCAAACAAATCATGATCTACATAAATCAACCCCCAACCATCAAAGAAAAATAACTTCTTATGAAGACACCTCAAGCGAATCAGATACCTTCCTAAGCCCTAAATCACCACATATTCAAAGTGAAACAGCAAATTCCAGTGGAAACAACGTTATGGACTCTACATTATCTGATGAACATCCATCCTGCTCTCACGCCAAATCCTCTAAAGATGTTAAAACCAACTCCAATAAGTCAAAAAAATTAACTATACCATTTAAGTCTAAAATCAAAATAGATCAAAATCACATATCCAAACACTCTGTGAATAATTTATACAAAGATAAGACAATCCACTAGTTATAAGACACTCGCATTCAACTCATTTTCTTCACTCCATCAACTTTAATTTTATTTAATTTTAACTCTTTTTATTGTTAAATGCTTAAGATTATTCAATGGAATATAAGAGGCTACAGAAATAATTTTAGTGAGTTGCAAATGCTTATGAAGCAATACAACCCACATATTGTTGCTCTCCAAGAAACTCACCTTTCAACCAAAATCCCCCTTCCCATCCCTATTAACTTTTCGCTTTTGGAACTCAATAGCTCCAACTCCTTCGGTGGTGTTGCTCTGTTGATTCATAACTCAATTAGTTTCCAACAATTAAACCTTAACTCTGACTTTGAAGCTATCGGCATCTCAGCAGAATCAAATGTTAAACTAAATATCATTTCATCGTATATACCTCCGAACAAACATTTTAACAATAATAACCTCAACAATATGCTTAGTCCTCAAAACATTCCCACCCTTATTCTGGGTGATTTTAATAGCTGGCACCCACTTTGGGGTTCCCCCAACAGTAATGCAAGAGGTAATATATTACACAACTTCATAACCAGATCGGACTATGTGTTACTTAATGATAAATCTCCGACACATTATTCTACCCACCACTCCTTCACACATATTGACCTCTCTCTTATTTCAGCCAACCTAGCCCCTGTAGCTCGATGGGAAGTTATTGACGACCTTTTTGGTAGTGACCATTTCCCCATTCTCATAACGCTCTTCCCCAATCCTAACCCCTCAAGGCACATTGCTAAACCGTCTTTCAAACTTACTGCTGCCAAGTGGGACATGTTTGCAGACTTAGTTAGTAAATTTGCTAACTCTTACCCTGTAAGTAACAATATTAACAAAGAAGCAGCATTAATCAAAAAAACTATTATTCAAAGCGCCCACTTTTCCATCCCGCAAAACTCAACTTTCTGCCTCCATCATACTGTTCCGTGGTGGAACAAACACCTTTCGTCATTAAAAAAGGTCAAAAATAAAAAATGGTCCCTTTTAAAGAGGCAAATAAATTCCACAAACATAATTGAATTCAAAAAAGCCAATGCCATATTCAGAAGAGCAATTAGAGACGCTAAAAGAAAATCATTTACTGAATTTACTTCTGAAATCCGACCCGGCTCCGACTCTGCTAAATTATGGTCAAACATAAAAAGACTTAGAGGTCAATTCCCAATAAAAAACATCCACAGCTTAATACTTCCCACCACACAGTCACTCACAACAGATCCCAACAAAATTGCCAATTCATTTGCTACAATCTGGTCAGAAGAAGCCAATGACTGCAATTTCTCCCCTCAATTCTGTTTAAACAAACAAAATGTTATTAACTCTCACTCTTATCCCCAACCATCGACATCAGCCCTTGAAATAGAAAAAGACATATCACTGCTGGAACTACTCTCATCGCTTAATTCCCTTAAAGGCTTTTCACCGGGTATAGATCGTATCTCCTATCCCATGATTAAGAACACACCCCTTTCATTCAAATACCGTATTCTTCAACACTTTAATACTATTTTCAAATCAGTAATTCCCCAAGTATATAAAGCAAGCTTAATCATTCCTATCCTTAAGCCAAACAAATGTAAAACAGACCCTAAATCTTACAGGCCAATTTCCCTAAACCCGTGCTTAGCTAAAGTACTGGACAAAATAATTGCTAAGCGGCTATGGTGGTTTGTTACTTCTAACAATCTTATCCATAAAAATCAATTTGGCTTCAAGAAGGGTAAGTCAGTCTTTGATAGTCTGCTTTTTATAGACCATTTTGCAACTAGAGCCTTATCTACAAAGCGTCACCTATCAATAATCTCTCTTGATTTTGCGAAAGCGTATGATAAAATTGGCATCCACTCCATAATCCACCAACTTCGAGAATGGAAAGTAGGTCCATATATTCTTTCTTATGTTCTCCACTTTATGTCCAACCGAAAAATAGTTGTCAAAAATGGCAAAACTATTTCTAACTATTTCCCTCTTCAGAACGGCATCCCTCAAGGCTCCCCTATCTCTGTTATCCTTTTTCTTATTTCCTACAATAAACTAGCCAGTGTAATTGCCATCCACAAAGAAATAAAATTCTGTGCATATGCAGACGACTTCCAAATTATTTTAGACCTCAATAAGCAAAAGAATCCCATAGTTCACTTGGACCAATTGTTTGCTGATATTAATAACTGGTGTGCATATTCTGGCGCATCCCTTTCTTCTTCTAAATCAGAACACATGCACATCTGCCGCAAACGTAACTGTTCATGCACAATATATACTGGTTCCTTCAGTATTCCGTCCGTGACCTCACTTCGTATCCTAGGTCTCACTCTCAACAGCAAATACAACTGGAGTGCTGGCTACTGACCTTACTAAGCCACTTAACATCATTAAACTCCTTTCTAATATTAAATACAACTGCAGCTCATGCACACTAACTCAAATAGTTAAATCAATACTTATATCTAAAATAGACTTTTGCCTTCCAATCTATGGTCGCGCCCCTATGTCCCTACTTAATAAACTAAATACAATCCAAAACTCTGCAATCCGATCAGCACTCGGTGCATTCCGAACTTCACCGATTAATAATATGCTTATCGAATCTAATATTCACACAATCCACAATAGATGCATCTTTTTAACAGGTAAACTGTCTAAGACCCTTATTAACTCCTTTGACTCCCCATTGAGATACCTTATTAAGCCCAACAAACGAGAGTATAAGTACCCAAGCACAATTGACAGAATAATTCATCTCTGCAAGTATCTGAACCTTCCCTACCTCCCATCCAAAACTATCAAAATGAAAGTGTTCAGATGGCAAAATATAACCGAGTCTATTGATCTATCTCTTTCAATCTACAATAAACCAAATACCTCCTTGAATATCTATCATCAACTCTTTCTCAACTATAAAAACATCAACAACAGCTACAATTTTGTTTATACTGACGGATCTAAAAAAGATAACATTACTGCGTATTCTATCACTTCTGACACTGAAATTTTCAAACTAGGTCTTCTTCCTCTTCACTCCTCAGTTTTTGCAGCAGAAATAATAGCTATCCACGAAGCTATGAAAATAGTTTCAAATAAACGTGGCAATTTTATCATCTGCTCTGACTCACTCTCAGCAATCAAAGCTATTGCTAATGAATTCAATAGCAACTTTTACGCCGTTTCAGTCAGATACTTTATTATGAACAAATTTCCTAATTTTAAATTACTTTGGGTTCCTAGCCATTCTGGCATTTCAGGCAACGAATTAGCTGATAGATCAGCGAAATCTGCTACTAATCTTCCCGTCATATATACTCCAAACCTTTCTTATAACGACGTCTCTTCATTCCTAAAAAATTATTCCAATAATAATCATAAAACTCTACTTCAGCACTCTTCGAACTGGTATAGACTATTAAACAACGGCCATAGCACTTACCCCATTAATTATAATAATCTTTCAAAACTTGACCAAGTAAAACTTACAAGAATCCGGCTTGGTCATACAAAATTAACTAATGCTCACTACATAGATTCAACACTTAGTAACACCTGTCCACTATGTAACAACTCCCCTATAAACATTACGCATATAATAGCATCCTGCCCAGCCTTATCCCATCACCGTTCTTCCATTTTCCTAAACCAGAACCCCCTCTCTGTTATCGCATACCCAAACCCAAGCAACTCTAAACTAATATTAGATTTCATCAAAAAATGTAAAATTTACCACATAATTTAGAATTAAATAGCATTAATTACAATATTACACATTTAATTTTAGTAAAAGAGCATTTAACAATAATACAATTTTACACCCTACACTTTTAAAATTAGTTAGCTAAAGGCCCCGGTAGCCATGGCTTTCTATTTTTGTAACTGTTAGTTTATATCTTTTTAAGTATAAGCTAGCTTTATATAAAATAAAATAAAAAAATGCCGCTTGCAAACGCCACTTTTGTTCAGCACCGCCTACTTGTGTGGCAAAGCAAATAGCCGCCGGCAAAATATCCTTTCCCTTTGCTTTGTCAAAATTGAATTTGCCTTCCCAAAAATCTAAACTAAAACAAGTATGTATGTATGTATATGAAGTTACAATACTTTTAGTTATGGAAACACATTACAGTTTAGACACATACTATTTTCAATGAAGAATGCAAACAAAAAATGTAATTTGTATTTTTTTGATACTTTTAACACCGACTAAACGAAAACTAATGTTATAAATAACTTAGCATTAAGGAAAAAATTTAGTTAATTTAATTATAAATTATAAAGAAAATAATTTTAGGCTCCTTTTTATTTATTTTGCAGTCAGGGTCTAGGCGTTACACTATAGATTTATATAAAATACTTATCATAACCTAGGGTAAGGATTGAACTAAAATGTTCCTAGGTCTGTGCATAAACATCAAAACAAAAGCAGCAAGAAGCCGAGAGACCTAGGAACATTTTAGTTCAATCCTTACCCTAGGTTATGATAAGTATTTTATATAAATCTATAGTGTAACGCCTAGACCCTGACTGCAAAATAAATAAAAAGGAGCCTAAAATTATTTTCTTTATAATTTATAATTAAATTAACTAAATTTTTTCCTTAATGCTAAGTTATTTATAACATTAGTTTTCGTTTAGTCGGTGTTAAAAGTATCAAAAAAATACAAATTACATTTTTTGTTTGCATTCTTCATTGAAAATAGTATGTGTCTAAACTGTAATGTGTTTCCATAACTAAAAGTATTGTTACTTCATATACATACATACTTGTTTTAGTTTAGATTTTTGGGAAGGCAAATTCAATTTTGACAAAGCAAAGGGAAAGGATATTTTGCCGGCGGCTATTTGCTTTGCCACACAAGTAGGCGGTGCTGAACAAAAAGGGCGTTTGCAAGCGGCATATTTGTTTCGATTGCTAGAAAACTATTAATCAAAGAAAAGTGATACAGGACTCATTTTGTAGATCATTTCATATACTTCAATAGAGTACTTGGCTATTCTTGCGAAAGTCCCACCAATTTTACGGTAGGAGCAGATTTTTTGAAAAACACCAAAAACTATTTCCATTTTTTTAACTTTGAATAGTCATTGTGCTTGAACCAATTAATCAATCATTTTGATTTGAGTTTTATTTGAAAAATTTTATTTTTTACTGATAATAATTTTTATTAAAAAAACATAAATAAATCTAACTTTAATAGCAAAACAATATTATGTAATAATCACACCAACCACTTTTTGGTGGGAAAGAGCAACTGCCTTTGGAAAATTTGGTTTAGGACTTAATTGGGGTCCCAAACAATCTGATGATGTTTTCTACTCAGTATTTTTTTCAGGCTTAAACTCTTTGTTTATTGTAGTAAAGAACAATCAGCATCAGCAATAGCTAAGCGTTAGCTAAACATAATGCGTTGGTTTAAACTTAAAAGCAAAAACAAAATTGAATACAAACAATGCAGCTGCGCTATGTTTTTCTTTTTATGCATTTGTAGTTGTGAAAATGCATAACGCAATTAAATATTTTAAAACTTCATTACAATTTTTGGGCTCATTGAGAAAAAAAGCAAACAATTATTTTATTTTTTTAGCATTGTTGCACCAAATCAGTTTCTAAGCAAATGCAACTTGCAATTAAAAAAATGCATTTCCCTAAAATTGCCATATAAAATGAATAAAAGTTGATTTAGTAAAATGGCAAAAAATAAATTGCAAACTAATTAAATAGCGAAGAAGAAAGAAGTCAAAAGTTATGATTAGCCAAGGCCGGCAGCCCAAAGATATTATAAACTCTATGAAGTGTGGTGGTTGGCGGGCAGAGTTAAAAAGGAAAATCTAACAATAGCCCATACAATTCTCGTGTTCTTGCAATTGAACTCGGCTCTAAACTTCGTTGTTGGCTGTCGGCAATGTTCATAAATTCAGCCGCAGCCAAAATTGTAAATTTTTAGTTTCTGAGCATTCCATACCCTTTCTCAATATGTGGCTGCTATGACACTTTGCAATCGCGTTTGCTTTACACTAACAAATGCATGCATAAATGGCGAAAAATACGAAGAAGAGTATTTTGCTATCGCCTTCCATTCTGCTGAACTGTTTTGCATTGCGGCACACACAAACACAAGTAATTTTTAGCCGAAACAAAACAGACTTTTGGTCAGCGCGTTGTCATTAATAGCTGCATGTTATTAGGCCACTGTCGATAGAACTGTTTTTTTTTTACCAATTATTTTTTAATAAAGTTTAAAACAGTGATGACAATAACTTGTCGTGAGTTGTAGAAATATGAATGATGATTTATATAAAAAATGATAAATGATGATGATAAAAAATTATTAAAAGAAAGAATTGATCATTGTTCTATTGGTTGGGAGACCAACACGCATTCATCTAATCCATAGCCACTATTGTATTACTTTTGCAAATATGCGTATACAAGGAAAAGCCGCAGTAAACAACAATAACTAAGCAAAAGCTGGCTGTGTTTGTGTCGATGTGATGTTGATGCATTTAGCCTAATGTTTCGTTCTCATTCGTCCCAACGTCGTTCGTGGCCTTGGCCTTGATCTTGAATTTTTGGTTCCTCACTTTTCGTTCCAACATCGTTGGCCTTGATCTTGAATTTTTGGTAATGGCTTCTTCAAATATCAGCTGAGCGCTATTGTAATGTTAGATGACACTAGTATGTAAAAGTTGCTTATTGCTTTTACATGTACTGAAATTAAGCTAAATTACTATTTTACCTAATATGCCACTACAATAATGAACCATTCTAATTTGCAGCACTAAGTATTTATTTTTTCTTTCTATTTTTTTTTTCACATCATACCATGTTTTTAAAATGCTATAAAGAGAAGCGGTACAACCATGAGATAGACTTTATTTTTTTAGTTCACGTTTAAGGGATCCGTATAATTTTTTTCCCTCTAGGGCAAGCAATTATGGTAGGGAAGGCAATCGCTGTTGCCAAACACCAGCACAGCCAGTTCAGCTACGCAACAACACCAGCGCAGCCTACATATAGTTTTATATGACAACTTGGCTTCTGTCCTTTTTATTCTTTTACTCTAATGCTTTCCTGTTTTATTTTTTGTTCCCTTCGAAAGTGAATCCACCAGCACGAGAGTATAAGTTAGGTAAATGAATAAACGGCGACTAGGTATCACAGTGTCAATTTTTTTGTAACCCGCCAAACTGACGATCGCATGAAGCCGGATCGCAAGCGCGAGCTCCACATCTGCATACTGAAAATACATTTTTGGCTGCATCCACGATTGGTTACAATACATAGGTACATACATGTGATAAATGCAATTTATAAAAATAGCAGAATTTTTCCACAACAAACTTGTTTTTACTAAATGAATAGAGCCATTTGTTCAAACAATTAATTTTTATTTATAATATTAAAAGTATGCATTTTTAAAGTAAATCTTAATATTATTTACACCAAAATAAAAAGTAATAAAATTTAAGACAAACATTAAAAAAAAAACTGCTCTTGCGTTTTGTAACATTATTCATGCTTATCTTATATTATATTATATTATTATTAAAGTACATACATATACTAAGCAAAAGCAAGCGTTCGATCGAGCTGTGTTGTGACGTTTTTGCGTTCACTTTGGTTCGGTTCGACAAAACCAAAAGCAAAGTCAACCATTGCCTTGGTTTGTGTTGTGTTGTGTTCGAGGTTCGAGCAAAGCAAAGCAATATGAAGCAATTTCGAATTTCGTTTGTTTTGCTTTGCATTGTGTTTCCGAGCCCAAGTCACGCAGAATCTTTTTCGAGTTTCGAACTCGGAGAGAATTTTCGCCTCTGTCTATTTGGTACTCTCTGGCGTGGGAGAATTAACATTAGCATAGAGAGTTTAACATATTTATTAGAATTCACATTGTGTTATATTAAGTACTATGGGGCTCATGAAATGACCAAACAGTAATATTCAGGTAAACAATGAAGCCATTCAATGGGAGACTAACATTAAATATCTTGGTATAAATTTTGACAGCAAAATGCTATTTAATTTGCATATTAGCAGGACAATAGATAAAGTCAATAAAAGTATAAGAATATTATATACTTTCATAAACAGAAAATCAAAATTGTTTATAAAAAACCAATTAATAATATTTAAAACAATATTTATCCCATGTATATTGTATGGTTCGGAGGTTTGGGGTGATTGTGCTGCGTGCCATCGGCTGAAGTTACAAAGATCACAAAATAAATTTCTAAAAATGATATTTGATTTACCATTTTATTTTTCCACTTCTTGTCTCCACGAAAAAGCAGATATATGCATGATTAATGAAAAAATCAGTCAGGCTAAAACCAAATTCGATATAAAAAATATGGACATCTCACCATCTTATGTTCATAACTAGTTTTAGTTTTAGTTTCTTAATCTCTTTTTTATTATTTTTATTTTTTTTATTTTTAAGGTTTTTATTCAAATTTTTCCTTTAAAATTCAATTTTACATTAACACAAATTTACACAACACAATTTTTCAGTTGTAAAGCTTTTATTTATCTCTATAAATTGTATAAATAAACTAATATATAAATATGATGATGAATAAAATTAAAAGGATTTATAAATGGATACGTAAATATACTTGCTGTTTTAAGTCAGGTACTATAAAGAATTGGATTTCGTGTTCTTGACTACGAAATTTCACTGGTATTAAAATTTTCCCAACACAAAAACAGGTTAAGTTGTTTGCTGTTGTAATGTTTCCTGAGCACTTGCGTGCTTTTGAGTGCTGTCTTAAAGACAGTGCCGCTGTGCCACCTATGCAACACAACGTAGCACTAGAGTCAAACAACGCTAAATAGCTCCAGCCTTCAATACTTATGTCAGTGTACATTCGATTATCTGTGGACATAAATATTGATTTCTCTAACATCTTTCGATCCTGTCGAACTTGTCTCCAGAATTTTCTTAAACGTATTGTAGACCGTTTTGATGTATATATCAAATCAAGTGTCTCTAAACTATTTTGGGCAAGTTCTTTAAAATGAAAAGTTTGAAAGCAACTATCAGAATCCTTATTCTCAATGATATCATTAGTTTGAGCTTGAGCAGCAACACATGAATGTGAATTTGTTTCTTTAGTTTGTAAGTTTGGGTTAATTGGAATCTCAGAAGCCGGGATTCAAATCGTGCTGGTTTGCGCATCCTTCATTGAGTTTCCCGAAGAATTGCACTTGGTACACTTAGATTTGAAAATATTTTTTGCCCCACATCCATAGCAGAAAATAAGACGCTCATTAAGGCACTCTTCGAACCTATGACCGAACTTGTCGCAATTCCAGCATACAATTCTATTACGACGTATTTCTGAAATATTTTCGTCTTCAACTTCTTCCGAATCGGACATAATTTCAGACACGTTTGGTCTAGCAAATTTTGGCTTAGTTAAGAAGATACTAGCATCTTTACAAAACCTTTCGTGCTTACGAACTTCTTCTCTCAAGTCAAACCTATTTTCAATCTTCAAATGGAGTAGCTCGTATCTCAAGGATGTTTTAGCGTTTCGCATTAAAATGTCTACCACTTTAAGCTCGCTTATCTCGTGAGAAAGTTGACCTATCAAATCTTCAACGGCAGCTTGAAAATCTTCTAAAGTTTCGTTGTCCTTCTGACGTCTTTTCCGTATTAATTCCATAAGTCAAAATCGTCTTTTGGATCATCGAATCGACGTCTAAACTCAGAACAAAATAATTGCCAGGTAAATATTTGGTTTTTGCGGTGAAAATTCCAAAACCAGTCAGACGCTTTGCCTGAGAAAAGCAACTGCAAATTATCGCAAAGGAGACGGTAGTCACCATTTAAGTTCTGTTCTGTCAAAGCAAGAACACGGTATAAAAATTGTTCGATATTGATCGAATCCTTTGTACCATCATATTTAATTCGCCAGCTTTGCATAATGTTAGCTGCTTTATCTGAAGAGATATTTGACTATTACGCGGGCTATTCAACAAAAGGTCAGACCGTAAATGTGAACTTGGAATATCATCAATTACTGGATTATTATTTGGATATTGGGGAGTATTTCTAGCATGTTGTTCAGTATTTTCTCGACCTATATTACGAGAGGATAGTTGAGCTTGTAAGGTCTCTACAATCGAGGTTTTAATATAAGAACTTAATTCTTCCATCATAAATTTTTGATGGTCTTGCACCACAGATTGAACAAGATCTGTTAATTCAGTTTCAGTCATGTTGACTTCTGTATTACAAGATAATCTGCTACCTGAACCGTCACGTTTTGTGTTGTTTCGATACCCTGATCTTGTTTGTATTGCCCTTTTGGGAGTTGCTCCACGACCTTTGCCAGTTCTAGCACCTCTTTGATTTTGATCACCACGGGAAGTATTTTTGCTAGCTGCATTCATTTCGGCTGCAAGGGTGTTATTTGTAAAGGAGAGCGTACTAGGATGGCATTCTGCCTTACAAGTAGGACACTCCAATGATGACTTAAGCCACTCAGTGATACAGTTATCATGATATTTATGTCGACGTTTGTTTTTGCTATTAGCTCATCTAACCGAAATATTTCATGGTTGTTCACTTCAAGCATGATTTTATCAGACTGCATGAAAAGCAAATATTGGAAGCTAAGCACTGTACCTTTTAAAAGTTACTCAGTCTATTGCTTCACTATAAAACAAGTGAGTCGGAAATTGGACAATCGTTCAACCTCAGTGTTCATTCGATTGTAAATCCTAAAATCTGAGCATCACATTGCAATAAGCTACTTTGTATTTCACTGGAATTTTGTACAGTTTTAACTATTAAATAGATTATATTTTTTTTATTTTATTTTTTTATTTATTTTATTTTATTTGAGGGGTACAACTAAGTTCAGTTGACCTTATATTATAAAAAAAGTGTAATTTATTTAGAAAAGAAAATAGAGCGAGGGAATTGATATGAACTAATCCGCGTCTCTAGCCCGATGGGTGAACTTTTTAATGATATGCACCAACTCACATCAAGAACTGGCCAGACACTTGGATTTACAATATAAAAGTTGAAACAAGGGAGCAAGATAAAAATTAATCATTATGTCACAAAAAAAGCCAATGGATCACCGTTGACCAAGTGGGTGACTCATAATATAGGATTGGTCAAGGATGCTCGAAGTGGCAAGTCAAGGTGACTTAAGATAGAAGAAGTGATAGATTGAATAGACCGTTCGAAAGAGAGGAAATTGTAAGGATCGTGCAAAGCATAATTAGATCTACAAAATTGTAAGGCTAAGGGTCGAAAATTACGAGTTACTCTGGATGGTATGACAAAAGTAACTTTGCTAAGAAGTACATTGGAATCGATAAGACCGAGTAACAGTTTATGCAAGAATAACACGCCATGGCATGTTCTGCGATGATTTAAGGAATGCTACTTTATAAGGCGAAGTCTATCAGAATATGGCGGCAGTCGGATATTTGGGTCCCAGTTTAAGCCACGAAGAGCAACAAGAAGAAATTGCTTTTGTACGGACTCAATCATGTCATGATAAAGGTGGTATTGAGGGCTCCAAACACAGGAACAATATTCCAAAATTGGACGGACAAGAGAAATATAAAGAAGTTTGGTTGTGTAAGGGTCGTTAAACTCTTTAGACCAACGGTTAATAAAAGCAAGAACACCTCTAGCTTTATTCACGATGTTGCAAATATGATTATTAATTTTAAGGTTATGATTAAACAAAACACCAAGGTCAGACACACTCTCGATGCGTTCTAAGGTAGAAGATTCTAAAGAGTAAGTAGCCAAATAAGGAGCAGAACGATAAAATGTCATAACGTTACATTTTGTCTTGTTGAGAAAGAGTTGGTTGATATTGCACCAAGATTGCATATTATCAAAATCATGCTGAAGAAGTAAGTATTTATTATTATCGGAGTAGGACATACAGAGTTTAACATTATCCGCATACATAAGAATGTGAGAAGATGAGATTACTTGAGGGAGATCATTTAAAAATAAATTAAAAAGAAGAGGGCCTAGATGGCTACCTTGAGGTACCCCTGACGTGACATTAATTTCTGTAGATTCGCAACCTTTAAAAACTACCTTCTGGACTCGGTTGGATAAATAGGACGATATCCAATTTAAAAGACAAGAAGGAAACCCCAGACGAGACAGTTGAACAATCAGAAGACTATGGTTTACCGAGTCAAATGCTTTGCTAAAGTCAGTGTTCGGCTATGCGCCAAACCCAAGCAGCAGAAATAATTCCCCGCCCATGCCAAATCATAAATATGTAAATCGCTCTGCGTAGCGATAATAAGAGTAATTATTGTAAAGTGTTAATTGTTTATCATTTCACACTCAATTATGTTTATCTCATTTGTCGCTTTGCTAAGCGCAACCGCTATCGGCTCTCGAGTTGTTCTAAGCTAAGATCAGTTCTCACTGTATGCCCGGTGCACTAAGTTCGAGTCAGCTCACTCACGCCCAGCGCGTATCAATCGGCCTTACGAACGCTTAAGCCGCCGAAATATCTTTAGCTAATAAACATTGTTATAAATTAAAAACGCATCGCTTAATTTTTTACGGCCAACGAAAAAGCTCGTTGGTTCAACCCCGACGTGATAGCGCTAATAATTTATTACATAATTAAACAACAACAAAAACTGCAGTTTAACATACATAAAAGTGAACAAGTGCAAACGCCAAAAAATAAAGTACAGTTTTATATGTATATATATTAAAACACTTCGTGACAGTGATAACATCAACCCTACTATGAACTCCAGATTCCTCCAAGTGGAACGGGAAATGCTTCGCTACAGAATCGGGATACTCGGCCTCAGTGAAGTACGTTGGATGGGTGCCGGAGAGTACAAGTCGCCAACTAACAACTCGGTACTTTTATACTCAGGCAAAGATAACGATGGTAGGCACGAGGCTGGCGTGGGCATTCTTCTAACACCTGAGTCTAGGAAAAGCGTAATTAAGTGGAAGCCGATCTCTGAGCGGATAATGTGGGTGCGTTTAAGGTCGAGAGTACGAAACATAACTATCATCCAATGCTACGCTCCGACCGAAGGTGCTGATCGCGACCAGAAGATTGAGTTTTACAGCCAACTGAATGCGGTCTATGATACGATTCCTCGAGGTGACATCATAATTATCATGGGATATCTAAATGCTAAAGTGGGAAGTGAAAACGACGCTGTTAAGCATGTCATGGGTGCTCATGGTATTGGTGTGCGTAACGACAACGGAGAACGTTTCATAGATTTCTGTAACTCACGCAGACTCGTGATCGGTGGCACCCTTTTCGAACACAAGCCTTGCCACAAAATCACATGGGTGTCTACGGACAGGCGTGCCTCTGCAAACCAAATCGACCACATCGCGATCAGCCGGCGATTCAGAAAATGTCTTCACGATGTGCGCAACAAACGTGGTGCTGATTGTGGGTTTGCTCGAGATCACTATTTAGTTATCGCTAAAATCTGCCTCTGCACAGCGGCTATTCGCTCACCTAAAGCACGCTCTCGGCCTCCTAATTTCAATGTTGCAAGTCACCGATGGAAAGAGCACTTCTCAACAGTTCTGAACAACATCATATCCTCCGAGCATGCACGCAGCAATGAGGACGACACACCATCATCGCCTAATACCAGGATAAGAACTGATGCTCCCAGCCTATGCGAAATAACCGCGGTTACCGGCGATTGCGAAGATCATTGCGCGAATTATTCTCGGTCGCCTAAAGGAACATCTTGAAATGTCCATAGGAGAGTACCAAGCTGGTTTCCGGAGCGGCTTTTCTTGTGCTGATCATATCAACACGCTCAGATTAATTATCGAGCAGAGTGTGGAGTATCAAACAAAACTTCACTTTCTGTTTGTCGATTTTGAAAAGGCGTTTGATAGCGTAAATCGTGAATTTATTTGGTCAGCCCTTCGCAGAAGAGGAGTGCCATGCAAACTAATTGCGCTAATCAAGAAGAGCTACAACAGCGCTAATTGTTTTGTTCTGCATAAAGGCAAATTGTCTGACCCGTTTGCTGTACAGAGTGGTGTCAGGCAAGGATGCATATTGTCACCCATACTGTTCCTTCTTGTCATCGGTGATGTCATCAAAGACTCTTTCAACGACGACCGCCGCTGCAAGGGTATACAGTGGCAAATTAACAACAGGTACCTTAATCATCTGGCGTACGCTGATGATATTTGCTTGCTGTCTGGAAACCGACCTGATGATAATGGCACAGTCACTCAGTGCTTGCTCTAAGCCTGCCGGACTTAAAATCAATGCTGCTAAGTCGCAAGTATTGAGCCTGCGAGACGACATTCCACCGTATGTTACAACTGAGGATCAACAATTCGAGGTGGTCGATAAGTTCTGCTATCTCGGCTGCATGGTCACGGCAGATGGAGGTGCTGAGTTGGATGTTGAAAACAGAATCAACAAAGCTAGAGCTGCTTACGGCATCCTCGCCCCCATATGGCAAAGCAACATCATCAGCTTGCACACTAAAATCCGCATCTTCAACTCCAACGTGAAATCGGTTCTCCTTTACGGTTGCAATACGTGGAAGGTAACGGTTAGACTCACTAAACGATTGCAAACGTTTGTTAATCGCTGCCTAAGGCGTATTTTATGCATTTTTTGGCCAACCACCATCTCTAACGAGGAGTTGCTCTCGAGAACGAGTCAAATCGATATTGCGTCCGAAATAAGAAGAAGAAAATGGAAGTGGATCGGGCATACGCTCCGCAAAAATGACAGCAGCATAGCAAAGCAAGCAATGCGCTGGAATCCCTTTCAGCAAACAGGGCGCAGAGTTGGAAGACCACGTACCACCTGGAGAAGATCTACTGAAGCTGAAATGAAATCTCTGGGGTTAAGCTGGAACGAATTAAGAAAGATAGCCCAAAATCGAGTTCGGTGGAAGACGGCAATTGAAGACGCCCTATGCTCCAATAGGAGATAAAGGAAATCATATATATATATATATTATATGTATATAGTACATATGCGCATGCATTAGGGTGGCTCTAAACAGTTCAGAGTGCCTAACATAAGTCAACGGCTAAAACAGTTGTTTTAGTACAGTTCTTAGTGCATCGCCCTTTCTTATACTGCACTGTTCTTATTTCACCCATCTTGTGTTTATCGACGTATTTTCTTTAATTCCGGTAAACGGTTACGGTTAATTTCAAAGGTGACAGTGACTTTTTAACCTCTAAAAATGGAAAGTGAAAACGTGTCTAATACCTCGCTTCCAAGCAAAGTAACCTTTTATAAGCGTAACGTCATAACTCTATACGGTCGTGCAAAAACTATTGAAAGTGCATTGTCTGATGAAAAAATCAATTTATTAAGCAACGTGGACCTAGAAGTGCATTTAAAGTTAATTTCACAAGCTCAAGCCGCGTTTGCGTTTGCACATGATGGACTCGAAGAGCTTGATTATCGCGAAATTGGCAGTTCCTTGCGTGATGAATTTGACGAGCTTATAGCTACATTAGAAACGCGCATTCGAGCTCATATTCATCGGCATTACAATCTACCAGCCAGTTCTACAATGCATCATGAGTCAACAATGGATCATCCAACTGTAATAATGGCCAGCAGACCACGTTTGCCGGTGCTTAAGTTACCAACGTTTACTAGCGGCTACACAGAATATGCAGATTTCATATCGATGTTCTCAACTATAATCGACAAGGATACGGATTTGACAAGTATCGAGAAACTCCAGCATCTACGTTCGTGCTAACAAGGCCAAGCCTTGGATGCAATTCGAGCGCTGGAGATTTCTACTGAAAATTATGAAATTGCTCTAGATATGCTAAATAAAAGATTTAACAACAAGCGACTTGTTTTTCAGGCACATATCAGCGATATCCTTGGGCTCAGGAGAGTGGATGCTTCATCGGCAATGAAACTTCGAGAATTCTCGGATAAACTAAATTCGCACATGCGCGCGCTTCTGACAATTGGAGCAGATTGCTGGATGCATAATTGTATACATGCTTCTACAAAAGTTGGACAGCAATACACAAGCGAAATGGGAGGAACAGACTTCAAGTGACAAAATTCCTAAGTCTGGGCAATTTTTAACATTTTTGGAGACTCGTTGTCAATGGCTGGAAAACATGGAGCATGCTACGGCCACATACGCGCCTAGCAACAAGGTGGGAAAAATCAGCAAAAATATACATTTAAATAGTTCGTTTGTTGCCACTAAATCTTCTGTCTCTAGTTGTCTTTTTTATGCGTTGGCCAAATCGAGTTGGCAGAAGGACTACCATTGCTGCAAAAAACACGATTAGGATGGAGGAAGGAGGAAAACAGTCACAAAAAACGTATTTGATTGCAGCGCGTGTTTCGGCTGAAATTGAGCAGAATACGCCAAATCAAATCGAAGACTTATTGAATCGCTTCTGGGAAATTGAAAGCTGCACACAAATCCCAGTCAAGGCTACAAAGGAGGAAATCGACTGCGAAAAACACTATTCAGCTAACCTTTCACGCTTGCCATCTGGCCAATTCTCGGATAGATTACCTGTCAAGGGGAATTTGGATCTCTTGGGCGATTCTTATACTCAAGCATACCGTCGTTTTCTTAATTTGGAACGTAAACTTGAACGTCGTCCACAGCTAAAAACTCAATACTCAGCCTTCATCAAAGAATACCTCGACTTAAATCATATGTCACTGAGTCTTTGTCGCTATTTTTTACCGCATCATTGTGTTCTGAAGAAAGATAGCACAACCACAAAACTCCGAGTCGTATTCGACGGCTCTGCAGCTACATCTACTGGATACTCTTTGAATGAGGTTCTAATGGCAGGACTTTACACGTTGCTTCGGTTCCGTACCTTTGCCGTTGCACTGACTGGTGACATCTGTAAAATGCACCGATGCGTACGAGTTACAGAGCCTGATAACTACCTTCAGTGCATACTCTGGATTCGCCACAGGACGAAATACAAGTCTACAAGCTGGATACGGTTACATACAGAACGAAGCCAGCATCATTCTTATCTATTCGCTCAATGCAACAATTGGCCACAGATGAGAAAGCATCATTTCCTAGAGGCTCACAGGTGCTACTTCGCGACTTCTACGTTGATGATTTAATGACTGGAGGCAGCACAGTGGAGGAAGTGCTCGAAATCTTAAAACAAACATCAGATCTGTTGGCTGAGGGGCAATTTCAAATCAGGAAATGGTGCTCCAACGTCTCATCTGTTTGGGATAAAATCCCTGATAACGATAAGGAAACGCTTCTAAGGTTCGACGATGGCACTGATTTCACAAAGGCGCTTGGGCTTATTTGGAATCCTGCCTCAGACGAGTTTCTATTTTCATTTCAACCCACAGAGCTATCATTAAAGCCCTCTAAGCGAACTGTGCTGTCCACAATTGCACGCATCTACGACCCACTAGGATTGATTGGTCCTGTTATTACCAAGGCAAAAATTTTCCTACAACAATTGTTGAATCATTTCAATATAATTCCGAAATTCATATATTATAATAACATAAGCCGTAAGCTGTTAACTTAATCTTTCTATCTGTTAGTTATGCTATGTTATGTTATGCTCATGTTACGCTCTAAACAGCTACATATGTTCTTTAGTTATAAGTTGCTCAGCATAAAATAGACACTCTTGAAATTTACATAAAAACGAATAGACGTGTTTTCTTTTCCGCTCCTGTTCGGTCCACTTAAATAATTTTATAAATAAGTTGCATTGTGCTAACAAAGCACTTCAAGCTCAATTTATTTAAACAACTGAGTAGTGTTTAAATAGTTAAACATTTTTTGGCGCCCCCGGGTGGACTACTGGAACTGTCTAAACACAGCTCGAGTGGAGTCTTATTGGGTTTTTGGATTTCTTTTACTGGATTGTGTCGGAATTGGCTTTTTGCATCAGAGTTGGATCACCGACCGTGCATTAAATGGATCACCTATATTCCCAGGGAAGTAACAACCAGGTAACGATTGCGAAAAATTAAACCACAAACATACGTGCGTCTTATTGTGCAGTTTTTTGTTTTTTTTATACATAATACAATTTGTGAAAATTCATACCGGCATTTGCAACGCCAGTGACACATATACGTACAAGCATAAGTACAAGTGTTACATACATACATAAGTGTACAAATATATGCATAAACGTAGTGTCAAACGCACATAAGATATACACAATCGGTGGTGGTGGTTAATTTGGCATTCGTCATTTATATTTCTAGACAATTCGTCTAAATATACATATATTGTTAAAATAAATACAAATTTAAAAATAACAAAATTATATACATATAATATAAAAAGGCTTTGGAAGTGATCGGTTTAATCGATTGAATATAAATTAATTAAACTCTGTTTAATTTATATTTAAAAAAAACTTTATTTAATATTTCTTAACTCTAACTCCAGCTGACACAAATCAAACTCAAAACTAAAACTACAGCTGAACAACTGAACTGTCTTAATCTTCTAACAGTGATATTTATAAATAATAACTGCTGACTGCAGATGTTTAGATTAACGCTGCGCTGCCGCCGCCAATGTTTATGTTTACGGCTGCGCTGCCGCTGCTGTTGATCGTCGCCAATGGTCTAGCTGCTGACGCTGCCGAATGCTTGCTGCGTCCGGTGTCGCCTTTGGGTGGTGTGATCGTCTGATGAGCTTACGCATCAATATAGTAGTAGGATTTAGGGGAAAAGTGATGTGTGGCGTTAACTCCTCCCCCCTTAAGCGCGAACGTCCTCGTTCGTTATGATGTAGCGAACTTCTGGAACTGGTACTTCGAAATTGTCGCTAAGGTTTTGTGCGGGGACGACTCTGGTCCCAGTGATGCATGTTTTGATTACTCTGCGCAAACGGTAAAGTACCAAACATGCTGATAATGTTATCAATAATATGAGGCTCACAGTCATATTTAGCTGGTTTTCCTCTTGGTAGCGGAGTGATGCAGTTGTCGGTGCTTAAATTTAACAAATTTTCTTTCTTACATATTATTTTATTATTATGGCTGTCGCATTTGTTTTTTACTGCGTACAGTTCTTTATTACATTCTAGAATATTTTCGAATTTTATATCATTTATTATTCCCTTATTTTTTATTGGCTTTACAATCATAGCCTTGCAAATATTTTTTTCCAATTTTGGAATGCTTATAATGTACAAAATTTCTTTTCCATTTGTGGCAATTTTAATTTTCGCAAATTCCAGTATTTCTTCTATATTTGAGAACAGTGTATTTTCACTTAACATTAGTTCTTTAATTATTTTTACTTCTTCATTTGACAAAACAATAACATTGACTATATTGGACTTTGCCCAATTCGCTGCATAGACGATATTTGTTAATTCGTCTTTTAAAATTTGCAATTTAAATTTCATAATTAAAACTTCCTCGTTAAAAAGGCTTGTGTTCCTTTTTATTGACTGTAAAATTTCATTGGTGATTTTAGTAAGATCATTAATGTATTGGTTAATTTGTTTATTTATTACTACTTGATCATTATTATTCCTCAATTGTTCGTTTAATTTTTCTTTAATTATTACATGGTCATGGTGATCTGGACTACCGGCCAGCCATTTCCATGCAGTACCCAAATAGTTAAATGATCGTTTCTGTCTTTTAATAGGTGCTAGCTTCTGCAGGTTTAATTTTATTTGTCCGATATCATACATTAAAATGGAATAAAGAGGGTGGTCCGTTGTGAAGTTCTGAATTAAATAGTCAAGTTTTTCCAAAGCGTAATCAAAACTGCTTATGTTAAACACGTGGATTAGTTTAAATGTTCCCTCTTCCCTTGCTGCCAATCCTGTGTCTAATATTACAACCTGTGAGTTCGTGTAGTCCATTATTGTCGTTTCCGTTATGCAAAGCGGTATAATGGTCATCCTGTAAAAAAAATCTGTCAGTTACGTCTTTATGTTATCTTTATGTACGACCCTACCTGATTCTGTAGTTATCGTAGTATTATTGTTGGATTTCACTATCTCTTTTTTATATTTGGGGGAAATCTTACTTCCTAATCTTTTATTTACTTTTACAAATACTTGCTCTCCTGGAGCGTACGTTTTAGGGGTCTGTTTTTTCTTATTGTGGTAGGTTAGGTCTTTTACTTGTTTGTCTTTCAATTTTTTTGTAATGTTCTTTCTATTTTCTTCTAGTGTTTGTGGGTTTTGTCTTACTCCTATGCCAAAGAATACATCTGCTGGCTTTTGGTTAATAGTAGAATGAATGGAAAGGTTGTATTCCTGCACCGCCTTATACAACAAGTCCACAAAATCATTTTCGCTATCTTCAGCTTTATAGCATCTCATTATTTCCGATAAGGTCGAATGGAATCTTTCTATTTGTCCATTACTCTTTGAGTTGTAAGGAGGTGTGGTGTAAATATCAACACCGAGTTGATCCCGCAATAAAAATTTAATTGTGTCGCTACCTAGTGCTCTTTCGTTATCGAATATGACGAGCTTAGGTATACCAAAAGCTATTAAAAGCTCTCGTAATGGGATCTTTAGATCCGATGCAGACTTGGATTTTACTTTTTTTATTTGAGCGTACTTGGAAAATTTATCTATTCCGGTAAGGACTATGTTGTTTTGCGTTATGAAGAGGTCTATATGGATTATTTGTCCTGGATAAGTTGGTATGGGAGTTTCTTGTATCTCAATGTTCATTGGGTGCCTATCATATTTTGACTGCTTGCACTCTCTGCAATCTTTCACTATAGCTTTTAATTTTTTTGCCATGTTTGGGAAGAAATATTTAAGCAGAATTTGTAGCTTATTTTCTATATGATTCCTGTGTGCACGCTTATGTTCTCTTATAATTATATCATCTTGTCTGTCGGTATTATCGACATCTTCAACTCTTTTTTGAGTATACCTTACTTTATAAGATGCGAAATGCGCTGGGAATATGTTCTGTATTCTCCCCATGACGCTTTCGGCTGTAAATAGACCGTTTACCAGTCTAGGGTCGAGTCGTTCTTTAAGAATCTGTACAAGGTCGTCTTCGGTATAGTTCCGTTTTGTTACGACGTGTCTGTGGTATGTAGGAAAGGGTATTTCAAAATTATATGAGTCGTGCTCACCAGTCAGTAAGAATACTTGATTCTTGAAAACGTTTATTGGTACTTCCATAGTAGGAATCAACTCGTGTGATGAACTCTCATCACTGTGCATTGTAGCAGCATCTGATTCTACTCTGGACGAGTCAGAACGACTGTGCGTCGTAGACGAATTAATTTGGTCAGGCATATTCTCGTTTGGGATACGAGATAGAGCATCAGCTACAACATTTGTTGTGCCTGGTTTATATTTCAAGGTGTAGTTATATTCTTCGATATAACTTTTCCATCTCTTAAGTTTGGCGTTATGGTTTTTGTTACTAAGAGCAAAGGTTAACGGTTGGTGATCCGTGAAAATGTTTACTCTTGCTTTACCATAAAGGTATAATCTAAGGCTTTGTAAGGCCCAAACTATTGCCAACATTTCCTTTTCATTCGTGGCATAATTTTCTTCGGTTTTATTTAATGTTCTGGATATGAACATTATTGGCTTTCCGCCTTGTTCAAGAACTGCACCAATGGCGTAGTTTGAAGCATCGGTAGTGAGATTGAACTCTTTGTTGAAATCTGGGTATCTGAGGATCACGTCCTGAGAGACCAAAGATTCTTTTAATTTCTTAAACGCTTCGAGGGCTTCGCCCTTAATGTTTATTTTTAATTTATTGGAAATATTTTTTTCGACTCTACCATCTTCTCCTCTCAATAGAGTAGTTAAAGGCTTTGCGATTTTTGCGAAATCGCGGATGAATCGCCTATAATAACCTGCCAATCCAAGAAAAGATCTCAACTCTTTGAGACTGGATGGAATTGGAAACTTCGAAACTGCTTTGATTTTATCCTCATTAGTTTTAATTCCGTCGCCGGAAATAGTAAATCCTAGGAAGTTAACTTCCTGTTTAAAAAAATCGCATTTATTCATTTGCAATCTTACGTTAGCCTTTTCTAAGGTCTTAAATATTTTTTCAAGGTTTCTTATGTGTTCCGCTTCGTTTTTAGCGAACACAATTATGTCGTCTATGTAGACGTAGCATGAATTCCCGATATGTTCATGCAAAATATCGTCTAATGCTCTTTGAAAAATAGCTGGCGCATTCTTTAAGCCGAATGGGAGTCTAGTAAATTCATACTTGGCTCCATTAACAGAAAAAGCTGTTTTCTCAATATCAGATTCCTTTAATCGTATCTGATGAAATCCGCTTTTCAGATCTAAGACTGAAAAGTATTTATTTTCGCCTAATTGTGCGATTATTTCTCCGATCTCTGGCATCGGGTATCTATCGGAAATTGTTATCAGATTAAGCTTGCGATAGTCGATCACTGGTCTGTGATCCTTTTTATCTGGAATACCAGTTTTTTTTTCCACAACCCAAAATGGTGAGTTGTAGGCAGACTTGGATCTTCTTATGATCTCGTCGTCTGACAATCCCTTTAGTTTCTCTCCCACCACTGCTCTCAATGATGCAGGGTAAGGGTAATGTTTAGTGTATACCGGTGTATCGGTATTTGTCCGAATTTCCGCCACGACATTAGTGATGAAGGCTAGCCTTCTGTCGGGATCGGAAAAAAGTGTGTCATGTTTTTCTGTCAATTTTATCATACAGTCCCGTTGTTTTTCTGTCATATGCTCAGTTTGCAAATTAACGTTATTGATTGTCTCTAAATTTAGATATTTGATTGTCACACTATGTCCATTTTTCAAAGTCATTCTGTTGTTGTCCTGGTCAACGTTCGTTTTTAATCCTTTAAGTAAATCGTTACCCATAATACCGTGAAAGGTATTAAGAGGGCTTAGTAAATAAAACTTCAGTGCAAAAGGCAAACTGAACAAATTTAGAAACGTATGATGGGTGATATCAAGATCACCTGCTAATGTTTCTGCTGTAAATACTGTATCGTTAACTCTTGGGTTTCTTATAAGGGACGACTGGATATAACTTCTAGTCGACCCAGTGTCAATCATAAAATTGTAAACTTTGTTGTCCCTCGTCTTGCATTGGAAATAAGGAAGCGAGGAACCGTCTATTCTAAAAAATGAAGGTCAGAGTATGCTGTTCTAGGCTCACCCTCCTTCAAGGTTATATTATCAATGTCTGTACAACTCTTACTTAGTTGCTCGTAGTAGTCAGGTTCTTTATGTTGTATGTTAAAATTCTTTTGGAATTTATTAGGTTGAAATTGACCTGAATGGGGACGTTTTGCGGAGAATTCGTTGCGTTGGGGTCTGTTCATGTAATTTACTTGCTTCGTTTGCACGGACGTATCTACATCCATGGGAACCGGTGGCTTTGGAGGTAAGGGCACATGATTTTGTGCAAATGGATTAAATGTAGCTCTGGGAGCAGATTGTTGTTGGTAGTTTTGCCTAAATTGTGGCATAAATGGTTGTCTAAAGTGAGACTGTTGATTTTGCGGTTGATGATACAACTGCGGTTGGAAGTTTTGGAATCTATTTTTATTTGAATGACTTTGGTCATTTCTTTGGTAATACGTGTTCCGTGGAGGAACAGGTGGCTTGGAAAATCTATTTGTGGCATTACGAGTATTCTGATTCTCGATCAGCTCGCACAAATGTAAAGCATGACTTAAGTCACGTGGCTCTTTAATGGCCAGAAGTCTTGAGAGATCGCCATTGAGGCCTCTCACGAAAGTGTCCAATGCCTTATCTCTGTACAAATCGGTCAGAGTACTCATGGTCTCTGCCGAAGATTCAAAGGTATTAATCTGATTTAAAATCAGAGAGAGCTGATAATATACAGCTTGGTAAAATTCTTTAATGGTCATCTGTCTTTGAGACAGAGAGTACAATTGGTACTCCAAGGTTTTCAAATCGCGTTTATCCGCGTAATGGGATGAAAGACAATCCGAAATTGCTTTCCAATTTAGGGGAGTATTGTAAGACTCGAGAACCGCGTCTGCCTCTCCCACTATTTTATTTCTGATTGTGACAATTGCACAATAGTACTTCGGGGAGCTCTCTACGTACATTGCGAGAACCCGATCGACGCTCTTTTTCCAAGAGCTGTACTCAGACTTGCTGCCTGAAAAATCCCTAATTTGTGCCGCCATTCCGGGCACTTTGTCGTGGTCAGTACCGTTGTTTATATAGTCTCGTCCGATTGTCACGTCCTCGTAACGCGTTTCGGGGCTAAGGACATCTTTTATTAATTGTCCCCCTCCCGCACTTAACACATTTTTCACGATAGCGAGAACCGTGTTCTCTAACTGCTGAGCGCCTAGCGTTTGTACGCAGGCTGCTGAGCTTGTACCGGAGCCCAAATTCAAGGGACGCGAATTATTTTCGTTGGCCATTTTCCCAAGATAAATTTTCGGACGGACAATAAATCAATAAGAAAAATTCAATAAACTATAACTTGCAATTGAGAACGTTTGTAATCAATAATATGAATTACAGTTAATAAAACTTTCAATCACCAATACAAAATACAGTCAATAAGATTTTCAATAACTTATGCAAAATAAGATTTTCAATAATTTTTGCAAAATATAGTCAATAAGATTTTCAATAATTCATGTAAAATATAGTCAATATAATGTAATGGGCTTTTTTTTCTTTTACTCTTAACTTATACGATTGGATTTATCAACGTTTGTCTTGTTTATGCAAGATAGCTACATATGTTTTTTTTTCTTTGTTTATAGTTTTTATTTATTTATTTTTTTTTTTAAAAAAAATATGCAAGATTATTTTGTTTTTTTTTTTTCTTTTTTAAGACCTTTTGATTAAAATATTTTTCCTTTTCTTATTTAATTATTATGTTTTTTCTCTTTATTTCTTATATTTTCTCTTAAATATAATTTTTTTCTTTCTTCTTTTTTCTTCTTTTCTTTTTAATTTGATTTTTATTTTTTTTCTTCAATTTTTAACTAATCGCTTACATTAATATAATCGTACGGCGCATCTTTCCGGTGACTGAGTGGATGACTTCCTTTTTAGCTGGTGCGGCCTACTCGGGATCCTACGTCGAGTACTTTTGTTTCCGGTTCGTCTGGGCACGGAGCTTGCAGAACGAGGCGACGATTTGTTGATTATTACTTTTTTGTTTTTTTGTTTTATTTTTCTCGCCTGTCAAAAACAGGGGTATGCACGTGTTTTTTTTCGTATTTTATTTTACGTTACACGGTTATTTCTCTTGTCTCAGGCACAGACAAGGTAAAAGGTTTTGACCGAGTTTTTAAACTTTAACTTCGCCGTTTTTAAGATTTTATAACTCCACCAATTTTTACTTGGATTTACGAGTACACCTTCTATTTGCGAAAGTTACACTTTGTATCACGATTTTTTTAGATTTCGTACACAAAGGGTTTTCTCGATCATTTGGGTTTTAGACCGGATTTTTAACTTAGCTTCGTACTTTAGGTTATGCAATGAACACCGTTTATGCGAGAACTAGTTTTTTTTTCCGGTCCCTGCTCGGGCGCCAATTAATTAAACTCTGTTTAATTTATATTTAAAAAAAACTTTATTTAATATTTCTTAACTCTAACTCCAGCTGACACAAATCAAACTCAAAACTAAAACTACAGCTGAACAACTGAACTGTCTTAATCTTCTAACAGTGATATTTATAAATAATAACTGCTGACTGCAGATGTTTAGATTAACGCTGCGCTGCCGCCGCCAATGTTTATGTTTACGGCTGCGCTGCCGCTGCTGTTGATCGTCGCCAATGGTCTAGCTGCTGACGCTGCCGAATGCTTGCTGCGTCCGGTGTCGCCTTTGGGTGGTGTGATCGTCTGATGAGCTTACGCATCAATATAGTAGTAGGATTTAGGGGAAAAGTGATGTGTGGCGTTAACTTATATATATCCAAATATACATTCATACATACTTAAAAACATTAAAAAACCTACAAAATTATATTAATACATCCATGCAAAAAACATAAAATAAAAATTGTTGCAAATAATTAAAAGTGTAAAGGTTACATTTTCGTCTTTCACTTTGGTCGACGCTTAACATTTCCCGCCACTTGTTGGTTACAGCTTCTTCTCTCTCTTTCTCTTGTGCCGTTTTCTGTAACGCTCTCTCGCATTCTGCTCTCATCACTCCCGCTGGCAGTTACTCTCGCGCTCACGCTTAGCGCTGCTTGTAACTGCTGTTACAACCTTGCCGCCGCTCACAGATCTTGCAGTTCGTTTTACTTGCGCGGGCGGCTCAGCTTAAGTTGTTGTTATTGTTTGTTTGCGCTCTTTGTTCTTTGCTTTGACTGTTGTGCTGCTAATGCACATGCACAGTGGGCAAGAACACGCTGTTTCAGAATTAATTTTTTTAACAATTTCTAATTAATAGTGCATATACATTTGCATTTTTAAACCAAATTTAGCAGAATATACAACATAAATTTTTAATCAAAATCGTAAAGTCACTTTAATTTAATTTATTTAAAAAAAAAAAAAAGAATATTTGTTTAAATTTGTTTCACCTTTACAAACGCGCTTAGACATTGATTAATTTTTACCAGTAATTCTTCATAATTTTGGCAGCAGCTATCACATACATATATATCGTTATATTTTTTTGTTTGTGTTCTATAAATAAAAAGTTAACTAACACATAATGTCTGTCAAAAGTGGCAAGAACAAGTCTATGTGCGATCTCGATTCTAGCAAGTTAGATAGCTTGCTGCAAGATCACAGGAATGTTACAAATGATATTCAGCGGATTAAAGATTTTATGCAAAACAAATCAAACATTGTAGAACCCTTTGAAGTAGAATGCCGCTTAGAAATTCTAAATCGTTACATTGACAGCGCATTCGAAATTCAACAGGAGCTGGATAAGATCAATTCTGATCTTGTATCTAGAGCTGACTTAGAAAATTTATGCATTTCTACTAAAGCCTTGTTAATGAGTAAGCTTGATCGATCACCGGCTTCCCGAGAAACGCAAGCTAACTCCACAATGATTGCATCTATGCCACACACTAGACATCTCCCTAGCATGAAACTGCCAAAGTTCAGCGGAGATTATTCTGAATATAAAAATTTTATAGGACTTTTTGAAAATTTGGTTGATAATGATCCATCATTGTCAAATATTGAAAAGTTCAACCATTTGCTTTCATGTTTAGACCGTGAAGCACTTGGTACAGTGAAGGCATATCAAGTCAGCGATGCAAATTACCCGAAAGCATTGTCAGCTCTTAAGCGGGTTTATGACAACAGTTGCTTAATTGTTTTTGATTGCATATCAAAGTTATTCGATCTTTCGAAAATGCAAGGGCCATCAGCTTCTTCTCTTCGCTCCTTAATCGACACTGTCAGAGCCATTTACGAGTCGCTTTTATCTCTGGGCTCTGATAAGGAAATATGCAACGCAATGCTCATTCACTTGGTTATGGGTAAAGTGGATGCCAGCACTAGGACAAAATGGGAGGAAAGCCTAGATTACAGTGAGCTTCCACTATAGAATGTTTGTGAATCTGCGTTAAACAAACGCTACCAGCATCTATCTGCTGAGGAGTCGTCAGGTGCGCGATCTTCAAATCGCAAGTCGACTCATGACACAAGCAAACGAGGAATTAAGACCTCACTAGCTGTTGCTCAGCCAGTTAAAACTCAGGAACCTAAATGTCATTTCTGTAAATCAGATGACCATTTTATTTTCTCGTGCTCTTCGTTCCAAGCAATCCCATGTCAAAAAAGGTTTCAATTCGCGAAAAGCTATCCTTTATGCATTAACTGCCTACGAAAGGGACATTCGGTGACAAAATGCACATCAAGCAAATGTCGAGTCTGCTCAAAACCTCACAATTCAATTTTACATAGGTACTCTACAGAGTCTTCCCAAGCTACAGCTAGCCAACCATTGGTGGCTCAAGCTTCTCAAGTGTCATCTGTGAATCATGCCACAGACTCTAGTGACCAAGTTATCTTGGCAACGGCAGTCGTTCGAGTTCAGGATCAATTCGGTTCTTATCACACTGCTAGGGCACTATTAGATTCAGGCTCTCAAGTGAACTTTATCACAGAAGAGTTAGCAAATAAGCTAAAACTGAAAAAAGATAAAAGGGAAATTAATTTGCTTGGCATAGCAAAATGCAAATCAGCAGTTCGACAATCAGTCCAAACAGCCATTGCTTCTCGCCTTAACTCTTTCGAGATGATGATGGACTTTGGTATTCTTAAGACCATTTCATCATATCAGCCCGAAAAGATTATTAATGTTGATGTTCCTAAAGATATCGTGTTGGCAGATCCGCTCTTCTACAGACCACAGAACGTCGATTTGCTAATTGGAGCAGACACGTTCTATGATTTGCTTAGAGAAGGGTATATAAAAGGCAGTCAAAATTCGCCAATTTTAAAAGCTACCGCTTTTGGGTGGGTCGTGTCAGGAAGATGCAAGACTCAAAGCCCAACCGCTTGCCAATCAACGTCGCTTATAAGCACGATTGATAATTTTGACTGCATAGACGCCACTGTTCAAAAATTCTGGGAGTTGGAAGAGATTCCAAATACTAAAAATCCTAACTCGTTTACCCCAGAGCAGCTTCTTTGCGAGAAATCGTTTGTTGAGACAACAGTCCGTTTACCCTCGGGTCGTCTGAGTGTTCCGCTTCCATTTAAATCTAGTGCACAGTGTCTTGGTTTGTTGTTTGATACAGCCAAAAGACGCTTCTTGGCATTAGAAAGAAGAATGTTGAAGCAGCCTGATGTGCGCTCTTTGTATATCGCCTTCATGAAGGAATACATTTCGCTAGGCCACATGAGTACCACAGACAACAATATTCCGAGAGAGCCGCGTTATTTCATTCCCTATCAATGCGTGCTAAGACCGCAAAGCTCATCAACAAAGCTGCGAGTTGTTTTTGATGCGTCTAGCAAGACGTCTTCACAATTGTCGTTAAACGACATACATGGTGGGTTCTTCAATACAGCCACCTTTATTTGCAACGTTATTACGTTTTCGTCTGCATCCATACGCAATAACGGCAGACATTGCAAAAATGTACCGTCAAATCGAAGTTGACGAAAGCCAGCGAAACTTCCAGTTAATCGTATGGAGAGAATCGCCTTCAGATCCGCTACAAGTGTTTAGATTAAACACAATTACTTATGGAACCGCATCTGCTCCATTTTTAGCCATTCGGTGCTTAAAATATTTAAGTGAGTTGCATGCGTCTACTCATCCTTTAGCGTCCAAGTCGTTGGCTAACGATTTTTATGTTGACGACCTTTTAACTGGTGCCGATACGTTAGAAGAGTTGCATATATTAAAAAATGACTTAGTTAGTATACTAGAGGCGTACGGCCTTACGCTAACTAAATGGTCTTTCACTTGCAAAGAAAAGCTTAGTCAGACGTCTGATAGTTTTATTCCGTTGGGAAGCCAAGAGGAAACGAGAACACTCGGCCTTATTTGGAACCCTAGCTCAGATGTCTTCAAATACTCTATTAAAAGTTTGTCGCTTGATGTAACGCCCACCAAGCGTTCTATTTTGTCTTTTGTTTCTCGCCTTTACGACCCACTTGGCCTACTAAGCCCTATAATAACTCGTGCCAAAATTCTGCTGCAAGAGCTATGGCTTCATAGCATCGGTTGGGATGACGCAATTCCAGATCCATTGCAGCAAAACCTTAAGGCTGTGCTACCTTGCTTCTCTGACTTTTAGTCAATCAGCATTCCCCGGCACATTGGTGTGTCGAGATCCACTAAATATCAGGTCCATGGTTTTTCTGACGCTTCGACAAGAGCTTTCGGTTGTTGTTTGTACCTTCGCGTTGAAACCAGTCAAGGCATATTAGTGAGGCTGCTAGCAGCAAAATCAAAGGTAGCGCCCATAAAAACTAAGTCAATACCACGCTTAGAATTATGCGCAGCGCAGCTACTCGCAAAACTTTGGTCAAGTGTGAGACCACTACTCGAACTACCCACTGACAAGGTAGTTTTCTGGTCTGATTCAGAAGTCGTACTGCATTGGTTGCAGATGCATGCATCCAACTTGAATGTTTTCGTAGCCAATCGTGTGGCTGACATTCAAGAGCTAACGACAAATGCATCTTGGCGACATGTCCCAACAAAGGACAATCCTGCAGACATTGTCTCACGAGGCTGCTCTGCTGATGATCTTAAAGATTCAATTTGGTTCCAGGGCCCAAAATTTCTGCAGCAAGTTGAAGACACATGGCCCAAAAACGCTCATTTTGCTCTTACAGAATCGCGGCCGATGTTGTTCCTTACCCAATTATCGAGTAAGTAGAAAACACATCGTCATACTTGAAAGTCCTGCGCATTGTTTCATATATTTACAGGTTCATTAATGGCAAATCTACTAAGCATGTTTCATTGGTGCCAACCGCATCCGAGCTTAGTTTTGCATTTTTGACAATAGTGCAGGCATTTCAACAAACGGCATTCGCAGATGAGATTGCAAAATTAAATAAATCAAGAACTCTGCAGCCATCTTTTCAAAAGCTAACCCCTTTTTTGTATCCGCATAAAGACGGCAAACACACATTGTCGCTGTTGCGAGTTGGAGGTCGTTTGCTAAAGGCACCATTGCCACATAATTCGAAATTCCCTTTGTTGATGCCAGAGGGTTGCCGTTTTAGCAAATTATACATTGAATATTTGCACAGAACGAATTGCCACGCGGGTCCTAGAGTGCTAATTGGTATCCTTCGCCAGCAGATCTGGTTGATCAATGCACGTCAAGCGTGTAACTCAGTCGTTCGACACTGTGTTCACTGCTTCCGCTACAAACCAATATTAGCCTCACAAATTATGGGAAACCTACCCGCTGATCGTCTGCATGCAAACAGACCGTTTGAAATCAGCGGAGTGGACTTTTGTGGTCCAATTCCCGTAACTCTAGGTATACGAGGTAAAGTTCCCGTTAAAATGTATGTCGCGATATTCGTATGCTTCACTTCCAAAGCCGTTCATATTGAGTTAGTTACAGACTTAACCTCAGAAAGTTTTATTATGTGTTTATCTAGGTTTGTTGGACGGCGTGGACCTATCAGCAAAATCTACTGCGACAACGCTACCAATTTTTTGGGTGCTGCTCGCATGCTGAAGGAGTTTATGGACCACTTCAACACCCACAAAGAAGCCATCACAGCGTTTGATGCAGCCAAAGGGATCACCTTCAGCTTCATCCCACCCAGAGCGCCGCATTTCGGAGGCCTTTGGGAAGCAGCCGTGAAGTCATCCAAAACCCTCCTCGTCAAGGCAATCGGAAGCCCAGTACTCCGGCAAGACGAGCTGGGGACCGTTCTGGTGGAAATAGAGGCCATACTAAACTCACGGCCCATGATCGCACCAAGCGCCAACCCGAACGACGGGGAGCCAATCACTCCAGCTCATCTACTCTTCGGGACAACGCTCGTAGCGCTGCCATCCGCGTCAACAGAGCCCGTAACAGACGACAAACTGCCGTACTTGAAACGATGGCGGCTGATATCCGGCATCAAACAACGGTTCTGGGAAGATTGGTCGCGAGACTACATACTAGATCTACAACAGCGGCAAAAATGGACCAAGGAGGCCAAAAACCTCGCAAAAGGAACAGTAGTTCTCATCCACGAGGACAACGCGCCACCACAACAATGGAAAATGGGAATAGTGCAAGAGGCGATCAAAGGCGCCGATGGTAAAGTCCGTGTTGCTACTATTAAAACCAGCTCTGGCCTATTTAAACGCGCTATACACCGTTTGGCGCCACTTCCACTACACTAAAAAATTATATTTTAATCGTTAGTGTTTCATTAGTTTTTATATAAAACTAGATAGAGATGAAAAATTGTACATGAATAAGAAAATAAGAAAAGTGAAGTCTAATTTATAACTTGAAGCCCTACGGCCATTCAACGCGGCCGATGTTGAATCATTTCAATATAATTCCGAAATTCATATATTATAATAACATAAGCCGTAAGCTGTTAACTTAATCTTTCTATCTGTTAGTTATGCTATGTTATGTTATGCTCATGTTACCAGAGAGAACTAAATAGACAGAGGCGAAAATTCTCTCCGAGTTCGAAAGTGCCGTTGAAACTTTATCCAACGACTTGGGCTCGTCTGGTGTAAAAGCAAAATCAAACACAAAATAAAGTCACGCACCAACAACAAGCAACAGCAATGGTAGTTCGTATTGATATTTATGCATTGAAGAATGAATGGCAAAGGCAAAAGCAAAAGGAAGCATTGGCTCGGCTGCGTTGTGTTCTTACGTTTAGCCATTGACTTAGGCTCGGTCATAGCAAAACGATTTTTTGGCTGTGGCTGCGTTTGTTTTGATGTTTATGAATGGTCTTAGAAACATTTTAGTTTTTATAGGTTTTGATAAGCCTTTAATCATGAAAATCTGGTATGAATCTACTTGACCCTGACTAGTAAATAGATAAAAAGAAGCTTTTAAATATTTACCTTATAATTTTTTATTAAATCAGCATATTTTTAAATAATTTTAAGGTAATAACTACCGAAGACAAATAATTACATGTGCATTGCTGCAATTACATTTTTTTTAAAGTTGTTTGATGTAATATATTGTTGTTTTGGTCTTTGCTAAAACTTTAGTTTTTCTTTATACAAAATAATATGTGCCTAAACTCTATTTTAAAGTTTTAAAAGTATTGTTACTTCATAGTTTAGTTTGTTAGGAATTCAATTTTGACTCCAATCGCCTACAAAGCCATAGCAAAGGATATTTTGCCGGCGGCTATTTGCGTTGCCACGCAAGTAGGCTGCGATGAACAAAAGTGGCGTTTGCAAGTGGTTTATTCGTTCGATTGCTCGAAAACTATTAATCCTAGGATAGTAATAGAGGACTCATTTTGTAGATCGTTTCATATACTTCAATAGAGTACTTGGATATTCTTGCGAAAGTCCCAGAAATTTTACGGTAGGAGCAGATGTTTTGAAAAACACCAAAAACTATTTCCACTTTTTTAACTTTGAATAGTCATTGTGCCTGAACCAAGTAATCAATCACTTTGATTTGAGTTTTATTTGAAAAACGCTATATTTTACTGATAATAATTTTTATTAAAAAAACATAAATGAATCTAACTTTAACAGCAAAATAATATTATGTAATAATCACACCAACAACTTTTTGGCTGGAAGGAGCAACTGCCTTTGGAAAATTTGGTTTAGAACTTAATTTGGGTCCCAAACAATCTGATGATGTTTTCTACTAAGTATTTTGACCAGCTCAAACTCCTTGTTTATTGTAGTAAAGAACAATCAGCATCAGCAATATCTAAGCATTAGCTAAACATAATGCGTTGGTTTAAACTTAAAAGCAAAAACAAAATTGAATACAAACAATGCAGCTGCGCTATGTTTTTCTTTTTATGCATTTGTAGTTGTGAATATGCATAACGCAATTAAATATTTTAAAACTTCATTACAATTTTTGGGCTCATTGAGAAACAAGCGATGAAAGCAAACAATTATTTTATTTTTTTAGCATTGTTGCACCAAATCAGTTTCTAAGCAAATGCAACTTGCAATTAAAAAAATGCATTTCCCTAAAATTGCCATATAAAATGAATAAAAGTTGATTTAGTAAAATGGCAAAAAATAAATTGCAAACTAATTAAATAGCGAAGAAGAAAGAAGTCAAAAATTATGATTAGCCAAGGCCGGCAGCCCAAAGATATTATAAACTCTATGAAGTGTGGTTGGCGGGCAGAGTTAAAAAGGAAAATCTAAAAATAGCACATACAATTCTCGTGTTCTTGCAATTGAACTCGGCTCTATACTTCGTTGTTGGCTGTCGGCAATGTTCATAAATTCAGCCGCAGCCAAAATTGTAAATTTTTAGTTTCTGAGCATTCATACCCTTTCTCAATATGTGGCTGCTATGACACTTTGCAATCGCGTTTGCTTTACACTAACAAATGCATGCATAAATGGCGAAAAATACGAAGAAGAGTATTTTGCTATCGCCTTCCATTCTGCTGAACTGTTTTGCATTGCGGCGCACACAAACACAAGTAATTGTAAAATGATAAATGATGATGATAAAAAATTAATAAAAGAAAGAATTGATCATTGTTCCATTGGTTTAAAATATTAATATTTTTAATAATAATATTATATTAATATTTTTTAAAGTAAATGCTTAAAATAAGCGATTTTTTAATACTTTGTATGTCTCACTGAAAAAAAAATAATAAATAAATGTACAAAAGAAACAATATTTACAATATTACAAACTTTGCACAACGAAATTTCCTTATATTAATAAAACTATTTTGAAAGAAATATAAAATCAAATAAAATGTCAAAATTAAAATTGAAAACTAAATAGTTAATATATAATAGCAAAGAATATACATACATATACATACATATATGTTATATATACATACATATATGTTCTACATAGAACTACACAAAAAAGTTTACTTTGCTTGAATTTATACATTTGCTTGGACATGAAACTTAGCAAATGGAATTCGCGCAGTGGCAATGGCCTAGTGGAATGAGTGTTCGACTCAGACTCTAATGTGTCGAGGTTCGGTTCTTAAATGGATATTAGATTCGATATGATTTTTTTTTTTTTTAATTTTCCATAATTTCTGTTCTTCTATTAGATATATATTTTTTTATTGTCATAAGAAAATTTATGTTTCATTTTCGACAAATGTTTTCCCAATGACAATATACATACTAAGATGTGTATGCAAAATTTGTTCAGCTCTATGGCGCGGGCAGTGAGAGCACAAACAGCCAAATTCTTAAATTTTTACTTTTTGAGCCTTCATACCCTTTCGAAGCCCACCCGTACCAACAAGCGCTAAAATGAATTTGGCTGAGATGCACATTCTATGTAGTTCTTTCTACATTCTTTGATAATATTTAAATTATATTTATTATATTTATATTTAAATAAAAAAAAAAATTGTTTCGTTGCGTTATGATTAACATATTAATGAAATAAAATTAAAATATTTTGTCAAATATCATCTATAAACCAGCATGCATACAGACAAATTTCTCATAAACTGTCTGAAATGGACATACTCCAGGAAAAAGCATGTACCAATGCTGCCTTGCAATTCAAAATGAACCGATATACGCTGCGGCGCTGCAAATAATGTAAAAGCAGAAACGAAAAATAATAGCAAAAGGGTAAATAAACAAAACGCAAATCCACTTCGAATTTGGTTTCGTTTGCTTTGCATTGTGTTTGCGAGCCCTCGTCAGTGATAAACTTTTAACATTTTCGAACTCGGAGAGAATTTTCGCCTCTGTCTATTTAGTTCTCTCTGATGTTACGCTCTAAACAGCTACATATGTTCTTTAGTTATAAGTTGCTCAGCATAAAATAGACACTCTTGAAATTTACATAAAAACGAATAGACGTGTTTTCTTTTCCGCTCCTGTTCGGTCCACTTAAATAATTTTATAAATAAGTTGCATTGTGCTAACAAAGCACTTCAAGCTCAATTTATTTAAACAATTGAGTAGTGTTTAAATAGTTAAACAACAATTATGGAAAGAAAATCTCGATTGGGACGAAAGCTTGCCTTCACATCTTTTTTCAGCGTGGCGAAACTTTTGCGATAATTTGTCTAACTCTCAGCGTTTCAAGTTTAATCGTTTAGCTCAAATTCCAGATTCTGAAGTGGAAGTTCATGGATTTTGCGACGCTAGCGTAGAGGCGTATGGAGCATGCGTTTTTATAGTTTCAAGAAAGGAGGGTCATGCATGAGCTTCTGTGCTCAAAGTCGCGTGTGGCACCCGTGGAGCCGCAGACTGTTCCTAAATTGGTGTTATGTGGAGCTGCCTTGCTCTCTCAACTTATACACGAAATAGCCCAATTACAAATATTTTCTGGACAATTCTACTGCTGGTCAGATTCCTCATCGGTCTTATCTTGGATTCGCAGTAAACCAGCCAGATTTAACGTTTTCGTCTCACACCGAGTATCTAACATTCAGGAGCTGACAGTCAACATGGAATGGCGCTTTGTTCCAACAGCATCAAACCCTGCAGACATTCTGTCCAGAGGTGCATTGCCAGATGAACTACCGCATTCACACTTATGGTCTCATGGGCCATCGTTTCTATGCGACAGCAAAGATGTATGGCCAAAGTCATGCCTGCCAGAAAAGATATTACCAGAGCTTCGTAAACGAGTGCTTATTGCAGTTTGTCCATTCGTCGATGTCTCTACTAGCTGCAAATTTGCAAATTCATTCGCCGAATTACAGCGTGTTTTTGGATACGCATTCATATTTATACATTAGTTTATTTATATAATTTATAGAGATTAGCTTAAAGAAAAGCTTTACAACTAAGGTGTGAAAAATTGTGTTGTGTAAATTTGTGTTTATGTAAAATTGAATTTTGAAGGCAAAATTTGAAAAAAACCTTAAAAATATAAAAAAAAAAAAAAAAAAAAAAATAAAAAAGAGATTAAGAAACTAAAACTAAAAACTAAAACTAGTTATGAACCTAAGATGGTGAGATGTCCATATTTTTATATCGAATTTGGTTTTAGCCTGACAGATTTTTTCATTAATCATGCATATATCTGCTTTTTCGTGGAGACAAGAAGTGGAAAAATAAAATGGTAAATCAAATATCATTTTGAGCAATTTATTTTGTGTAAATTCATTCGCCAAATTACAGCGTGTTTTTGGATACGCATTCAAATTCATTCAACGCATCCAATCCCCTCGTGGCTGACATCCTTGGAGGCACACGAATACTACTGCGTTCAATACAAAGGACGCACTTATGGAGTGACTACAAGATCCTTTTAGAACGAAAGGAAGTACCATCTTCAAGCTCGTTGGCCTCGCTTGCTCCATTTATAGACGAATTCGGACTTCTACGCGTTGGCGGAAGGCTCCAGAATTCATTCCTGGATTACAACGCCCGTCATCCAATCATCTTGCCAAAACGTCATACAATAACTGCTGCTCTTATTATGGATTTTCATGAGCGCAACCTACATGCTGGTCCTCAAGCATTGCTCGCACTAATTCGTCATAAATATTGGCCGATTGGAGGTCGCAAAACAGTGACGAGTGTTATAAACCGATGCATAAGATGCTTACGAGCAAGACCACGTCTTCTTGAGCATATTATGGCTGACCTGCGAAAGGAACGCGTAAAAACGACAACACAAACCTTCATGATCCCTGGCGTAGATTATTGTGGGCCATTCCTACGCAAGAGCGAAATCAGGACTACATATGCGTGTTCATTTGTTTTGCTACAAAGGCAGTCCATTTGGAGTTGGTGCAGGATTTGTCTACGGCTTCCTTTCTCAGCGCACTTAAACGTTTCATATGCACTCGAGGCCGGCCTAAGGAGATTTGGTCAGATAACGCCACCAATTTTGTAGGAGCAAAAAACGAATTAGCAGAGTTAAAGCAGCTTTTCATGAGTAGCAAGCATCAGAAAGCTGTGTTGGAGTTTTGCGTCGCTGATCAAATCGATTGGCGTTTTATTCCTCCTCGCTCGCCGCATTTTGGTGGCCTTTGGGAGGCAGCAGTTAAAACTGCAAAATATCATTTCTACCTCTCCACTGCCAACGTCGTCCTAACTCTTGATGAATTGCGCACTCTTGGTTTTCATATTACTGCAATCATAAACTCACGCCCGTTATTTCCCATTACAGAGCATCCAGATGAGATGGCATCGCCAGAGTGGCTGCACTAAAAACAGCTACCGGCGTACCTACAAGGGCTATAGCTAAGCTGTGTCTACTGCCTAAAAAGGATGTTGGAAGCCAGTAACTCCCAACGGGGGGAGTATGTTCGGCTATGCGCCAAACCCAAGCAGCAGAAATAATTCCCCGCCCATGCCAAATCATAAATATGTAAATCGCTCTGCGTAGCGATAATAAGAGTAATTATTCTAAAGAGTTAATTGTTTATCATTTCACACTCAATTATGTTTATCTCATTTGTCGCTTTGCTAAGCGCAACCGCCATCGGCTCTTGCGTTGTTCTAAGCTAAGATCAGTTCTCACTGTATGCCCGGTGCACTAAGTTCGAGTCAGCTAACTCACGCCCAGCGCGTATTAATCGGCCTTACGAACGCTTAAGCCGCCGAAATATCTTTAGCTAATAAACATTGTTATAAATTAAAAACGCATCGCTTAATTTTTTACGGCCAACGAAAAAGCTCGTTGGTTCAACAGTCAGTATAAATCACATCAGTTTGCTTTTTTTCAGTAAAACCATGATTAATAAGAGATAAAAGTTCTAAAAGGTTAGTAGAAGTGGACCGACGTTTTACAAACCCATGTTGGGAATCCGACATTAAAGAACGACAGTAGTGTTGCAATTGTGAAGTTACAAACATTTATAAAACATTTGGAATTGATGAAAGCTTGGCAATACCGCGGTAGTTCTCAATGTTGGACTTGGAACCTTTTTTATGAATAGGGATAATGAAGGATTCCATCCAGATGGCCGGAAGATAAGAATATTTTAATGAAGTGCCGAAAAGAACAGATAATGGCGTAGAAAGAGAGTGAGCACAATGCTTTAAGACGCAACTAGGAATGGCATCGGGGCCAGGGGAGAAGGATGATTTAATGGACAGAAGGGATTGCAAAACGTCGGTTTTAAAGATTTCTGGATAAGCAATAAGATTTGAATGTGGTAGGTTATAGGGATATTTAAGGTCAATGCTATTAGGGTTGGCAGAATAGGTAGTTTGAAAAAATTTCGCAAACAGGTCGGCGATTTCTGAATTGTTAGTAGAGCTTTCATTTTTTAAATATGTATAACGATGCAGGAAATTAGGAAGATTTACGTTTAGAATTAACAAAAGCAAAACATTTTTTAGGATCACTGCCGACAACGGGAAAGATAATTATTGTAGCAAATTCTATTTAGAAGAACGAACTTGCTGCGTAAAATAGAAAACTTATAAAAGTCAACAGGAGATCCAGATTTCTTAAATTTTTTGTAAGAAGACTTGCGGTTTTTTAAAGAGGACAGACTAGTAGTAAACCAAGGCGGCTTTAAAGAAGGAGCCGGGACAGAATAAGGGTCAAAGAGATCAAAAGCAGCGTATAAAACCCGATAGAAATTGGAAATGGAGAGTTCAAAGTCCTCAGTAGACAACAAAGGCAACCAGTTAACTTCGGACAAAAATTTATTAAGACCGACAAAATTAGACTTGCGAAAGCAGCGATACCGAGGAGCATGATCATGAGGCTGATTTCGGTAGAGACCATTAAATTTTAAGGTGATTTGTAATGTCGAATGGTACGGATCCTCGGGTACGGAGAGCGGACAGACCCTAGAAATTTCAAAATCAGAATTATCATTGACAAAAACGAGGTCAAGCATTCTATTTGAGCAATTATGTATAAAATTTATATGGCTGAGAGAGATATCAATCAGTCCTGTAACAAACTCAAGATAACCAGAAGGAAAAAGAAAACTAGAATTGACCGAACTAAGCCAAGACAATGTTGGCAGATTAAAGTCGCCTAAGACAACAAGTTGATCCCGAGTACCAACAGAATCAGAGATGATTCTGATATACACTTAAGTCGGAGCAGGGGGTATATAGGAACAAGTAAAATAGATATAGGAATTATTATAAAACACTTTTACCGCAATGAACTCAATGTTTATTGGAAAATTTAGAGATAGTAAATGAGATTCTAAGGCTACTTTTACAGCAATGAGTACACCACCACCACGACCGGGAGACCGGTCAAGCCTGTAGGTTATATAGGAGTTAACAAAAATCTCAAAATCATAGACAGACGCATTAAGCCAGGTTTTGGAGAAAGCAATAACATCAGAATCAAAATCTACACTATTAGTGAAAAGTCTACTAAGTTTAGAGAGGAGACCACGAACATTCTGATATTGAATGGTAAGAACAGAATTTAGTTTTTTGAAGCTGTGTTAACTACACGTATGGAGGAAGCTACATTAGATGCTAAAGTCTTTTTTGGTTTTTTAAAAAACTCATGCACTAAAGTATGAGTAGGCCAGAATGAAGGATTAAGTATAGCAGAAAAGAGAGAGTCGGGGACACTAATCTTAAACGAAGAGATATCGCGCTTATACTTAAAATTGAACTTAAATACTTCAATTTCATTCGGAGAAATATTAAACTTTTCGCAAACGAATTGTTTAATGCAATTTTCTGTTGCCGATGGCATTAGCCTGGTGACGAAGGGTGACTTTTTAGGATCCACACCAACCAATGAATCCGAAGGGTCAGCAGTTGACGGGGCGGCGGGTATAGGGACTCCACTCAAAATGATGACAGAGGACGGCGCATCAGTCACCCTGTTAGTGGCGCAGTCCGTAGTGGCAGACGGAACAGTAACAGTAAGAGCTGTAGAGCCTACAGTCAAACTGGCGCCAGGGTCGACAGCAACAGCACTAGCCGTGTCACCAGCAGCGGCTGATGAAACTGGTATAGGTGTAGCAAACGAAATAAGCTGGGTCGGACGGGGAGTTATAGGCGAGTCCAGCCCTGCTAGGTTAGAGTTTATTAAAATTGGTTCAATGGCTGGTAGGTTTGCCTTTTTGCGCTTAGGTGAAACTCTCATAAGCTGCAAATTGCCAAACATACTTGAAATTGAAGAAAACTTATCTTGTAGAGAACGAAAATCCTTATAAAGGTCATCAAATCCCAGTTTGGTCTGGCGCATGAAGGCTTTCATCTCAACTTCAGCGGAACGACAAGTTGTGCAGGTCCAGTTTAGGCCTTTGCTCTCACGTAAGCAGTCATAAACACGGCCGGTCAGACCGGCACATTTTAAATGAGCTATATGTATTGTCGCACATCCAGCATGCAACATAGGCTTCGGTTTGTAGACCGCTCCATTTACAAGATGGATAGCAACAAATCTTTAGGTCACTCATGGGTGTATAATCCGAAGCGATGATTATTTACAAAAGATGCAGCAGACCGACAGTGTATATGCGTCCTAAAAATGCACTCAACAGTTGTATAATAAAAGCACAAATTACGCTCAGAGCGAAATTGACGCGGAACTGCTATACAGTTAGTGCACGTAACAACAAAAGACGGTTGGCGAGCACAGCACAAAACGGAAAGTACAAAGCGACGCACGCGAGAACAAAAACAAAAAGCACGCACTGAGAAGATAAGCAACAACAAGTTGGGCGACTAAATCCAAAACAAAAATAGCACAGCAACAAGAAATTGTATTGATATAAATTGTAAAAATATTAAAATAGATAATAGCAGATTATAGAAAATAGATGCAGTGTATCAATATGTAATAAGCGGGTGCTTATTAAATAAAACTTTATATTTTGTAGTTTAATTTATATATTTTATGTACACGTAAATGTAGATATGCTTGTACGCCTTGGTGGTTGATGCTCAACTGAGGTTCGCTCACTAGAACCAGCAACACGCCAGGGTTACAAGATTACTTTAATTAAATCTAGTTCACAATTATTACACGCTTTTTTCTTTTTATTTTCTTAATTTTATGCCTTATGTTTTTAATTTAACACTAATGCCTGGACCAATCTAACTCACAATATTTCTCAGGTGGACGTACCACTCGACCACTTCGGGTTCGATAAAACGGACCGGGCATTCCAATATCACTATCATCTGACCCGGATGCTGTTAAAAATTCTTCCTCTGATTCACTAGAACTCGAGAGTGTTTGATTATTTATATTAGTCTGTGTTGTTTCAGGAATCATATCTCTTTCATTGTCTGTATTACAATAACTTTGATTAGGTGCAACTATTTGAATTTCTGGCCTTATTATGTTATTACTATCATTGGTGTTATTATTTGTCTTAATATTATCTTCAAACATTATTTCACTAGGATTAAAATCCTGATTACAAGTCTTAGCAATAAAACGACGATTACGTCTGTAATGATTGTTAAAGCTATCCTTAATAATATATGACCGATCATTTACAATTTTCACAATTTTTCCATAGTGCCATTCATTTCCATTTTTCTTGAAAATAACTAAGTCATTCATGTTTAATACAGTTAACAATTTTGCACCACGATCATAATAATACTTTTGCTTTTCCTTTTTTTCCTTTAATTTGCTTTGAATGTATGTTTCTTTTAAATCATTCCTAATCAACAGTGAGTCTGACACAGGAAGTTTAGTTTTAACCAGTCTACCAAAGAACAGTTCCGTCGGTGAGAGTTTCATACTTGCTACTGGCGTTGTATTATATTCAAGTATCTGATACTGAAAACTATTTACGTTATTTGCCTCATAGAATCGTTTCAGTATATTCTTAACAATAGCTACACCTTTTTCCGCTAACCCATTGCTTTGTGGATATCTTGGACTTGAGAATTTGAATTGGACATTGTATTTACTAGCGAAATCACCAAATTCTGCCGAACCAAATGGACTTTTATCACTTCTCATGATGGTTGGATATCCGATCCTATCAAAAATTCCTGTTAATACCTTTATAATATGACCCGATGTTTTATTTTGCACCTTTTCCGATATTACAAAATTTGAATATGAATCAATCAAAGCTATATAATCCCGACCTGCATACTCGAACAAATCCATGGCTACTAATTGAAACGGATACTTTGGTGGTTCTTCTTGTACCAGCGGTTCCTTTTGATTACTGCGCTTGAATTTTTCACATACACGGCAAGATTCTATCAGCTCTTTAATTTGTTTATTCATTGCCGGCCAATAACACCTTACTCTAGCACGTGCAAGTGTCTTTTCTATTCCGAGGTGAGGTTCATGTAACCATAGCAGTACCTTGTGTTGCATATTAAATGGAATGACTAACCTATGATTACAGAATAATAGACCGTTTTCAAAATGTAACTCCGATTTAATTGCATGCAATTTCCTGCCCAGGTCATCAAGATGATGATATCCTGGCCAACCATCTGCTACAAATGTACAAATACGCTTCAATTTGTCATCCTCTTCTAAGTTTTTACGATAAAGATCATAATTATCTTAAATCTAAATCTCCCAAAAGGAGTCATAAAGGTTGTCAAATCCGAGCTTGGTTTATCCAATTCCATGTGCCAAAATCCACTACTCAAGTCAAAGACCGTAAAAATTCGTTTGCCTGATAATTTTGACGTTAAGTCTTCAATCGTAGGAATCAAGAAATGTTCCCGCCTAATGCACGCATTAAGTGGTTTTGGATCTAAGCAAATTCGAAGTTTTCCGTTTGGCTTTTCAATTATTTGCAAGTTGTTTACCCAGTCAGTTGGATAGTCCACTGGTGGACTATCATTTTTCACCATTGTTTCAAGTTCCCCCTTTAATTTTTCAGTTAATGAATTTGGTATCCGCTTTTTATAATGGAGCACTGGCTTTGAAATTTCCACTAATTGGATTTTAAAGCTTCCTGGAAATTTTCCAATCCCTTGAAACACGTCCCTATATTTATTCAGAAAAGACTCCCTATTTTCTATCCCATAGGAAATACTATTTACATCTATCCGTTTGATTAATCCCAATTTCTCACAGGTTTCTAATCCGAGTATTGGCTCACAGTTGTTAGCCACAATTATAAATTCAACAATACGTTCATTTTTTAATTTTAAATCATAACAAGGTAACTTTACTACTCCATGTAATTCAATTTTGTTACCATTATAATCAGAAACAGGAAAATCATTTGATTCACTTTTGTGCAATTATGTGAAATTTGTATGACTCCATGGCATTGTTTCGTTGAGGTAGACAAAATTCATCAAATTTTTTAAAGACTTCTTCCAATGTCCGTTGCTGAATTTGATTTTCCAATGTTACTGTACCGAGCATGGACTGCTGTGTACCATCATTTGGATACAAAGTGTTGTATATTTGCGTTCCTTTTCTACCCACCAGCCATAAGAAATTTGCAATTTTTTTATGTTCTGGTTCTGATGATTTACCCGTTGCGATTAGATACGTTAACAACTTCTGCTTCCAGATTGGCCATTCCGTTGCTATGTTACTGCAGTCCAGTTCCTTTATTGCCCGCTCATTTGTTGCCATTGTTTTCCACTTGTTTTAATAAATCCAACATATGCAATTAGTTTAAGATGAGTTAGTTCAGTTCCGGTTCAGGATTCAGTTTCCGATAAGCCTCTTGATCGATTTCGATAAGTGATGTTTGATTTTTTTTAGCTGTATATGTGTGCTTATGTGTGTATGTGTATTTCTGGTGAAATTCACAGCTTGTATTTTTACTTTCAGTAATTTAAACTTTTATGCTTTTGTTTATGATGATTTCATAATTTTTATGTTCTTTGCTTCTGACACCATGTAATAAGCGGGTGCTTATTAAATAAAACTTTATATTTTGTAGTTTAACTTATATATTTTATGTACACGTAAATGTAGGTATGCTTGTACGCCTTGGTGGTTGATGCTCAACTGAGGTTCGCTCACTAGAACCAGCAACACGCCAGGGTTACAAGATTACTTTAATTAAATGTAGTTCACAATTATTACACAATAGAAAATAATTAAAAAGGCGGAGCGCGGTAAGAACACAACCAGCAGAGACGAATATGTATTATAGTATTGGTCGAACTATTGAAACTTGTTCAATCAGTAATCGCAAAGAACAAAAACAAAAAGCACGCACTGAGAAGATAAGCAACAACAAGTTGAGCGACTAAATCAAAAACAAAAATAGCACAGCAACAAGAAATTGTATTGATATAAATTGTAAAAATATTAAAAGAGATAATAGCAGTTAAAAAAAGTTAAACACTTTAGGTAAAAATGGATATTTATAGTTTTAAATTCATTAGGTAAAAAAATTGAGTTAAGTGATGCAGTGTATCAATAGAAAATCATTAAAAAGGCGGAGCGCGGTAAGAACACAACCAGCAGAGACGAATATGTATTATAGTATTGGTCGAACTATTGAAACTTGTTCAATCAGTAATCGCAAATTCCGAAAATAACCTCCGCCAACACAAAACTGTACACAAGCATAGCGAGCTATCGTTTGAAAATTATGGAGTCCTAGTATGGTTGTCAATCACCGCTTCATACTCAACGTATTGATTATATTCTAGTCGATTATTTCGAATCAGGTTCAAGAAAATCACAACTCCAGATTAACCTCAGTCGTGGCAATAATATGTAGAGATACAGTCAATTAGGATCAAACAAAACTATGGATTTGGATGAAATATATCCAGAGAGCGTTCGTGGGACCTAACCTTAGGACTTCTTCTAATATAAGGTTATGCCAATGACAGATAAAAGCTTTCTTACCCCACGTTGGGCGACAAATTGTTGTATGCGTGCTGTTTAGTAGCAAAATATTATACACAAATAGTAGTGTATAATGTATGAGAGTATGGGATGTTAAGATGTTGATGAAGTCCCACTATATTGGTAATATTTGACTGTAATGTATCTTGTGTTCCTCTTAGCTGTGGTTTAAAGTCTGCTAACGACAGCAGTCGGACAAACGGGCCTAACAGACAATATATGTATATATAGCCTTAAACTCATATTTCTACTTTCTACCAGGGATTTCGAGGCGTGCACCTCTAGCTTTGCTCTAACTAGCTCGCCGGATTCTCGGGTTTCTTTCTAATCTCCCAAAAGGTAGACACATATGTGCAATGTTTTAGGTGCACTCAGCAAAAGAACTAAAATAAAAATAAAATTAATTAATAAATCTATACAACTCTGATATTACACTCCCGACAGAGGAGAATACTATGCTCACGCTACCCAATGGTTAACATGGTCGAGGAATTAGCTGGTCATTATTCCTATTCAAATGGAGACTCGTATGTTCCTGGTCTCTTTTTCTATACCCTACCATCCTGTGCAATCCTACAATCCGAATTGACCCTTTAACCATGTCAAGATGATTTCATGTTAGTCGTGATACCGCCATGCTCTACTGTGGACAACAGAATTGATATTTAAAACATTATTTAAAATATATGTCTTCTTCTCCCAAACCCTTGTTTACCTCTTTTCGGACTCGCTTATGCTCCTCCTGAGGTGTGGGTATGCGATCTCAGGATCAGGATGATCTCTGGATCATGTCGTCGCTGAGACCCATTCGTTGCTGATAAAAAAAAAAGGTATGCAACATTATATAAATTGCAACCAAATACAATTAATAAATAAATAAAAGACAACAGTCTTACAAAGAAGGGCAAAAGTTAAGCAAGAAATTTAAACTTAAATTAATAATATTAATTCAAATAAAATGCTTAATTTCAATCAATTCAAAATGAGCTGCATAAGAATAAGGCTCGCCATTCTTAAATACACGATAGTATCAAAATTCATTTATACTTCTTGGCCGCGCCCTTTTATAAAACTGTATCAAAATATAGTGAAAGATATTAGTTAAGTATAACCAAACAATATATAGTTCTATATTCTTTGGTATAACCAAATCCAAAGTTGTGCACGACACATTTATATCTTTATAATATGGGTTTTTGTTTTACACTAAATGCATCGGCACTTTCAAAAAGAATTAAAGTTCGCAGAACAAAACTAAACTATAATATTAAGCGACTTTAAAATTTATCATCAAAATATATATTGTATTTGCTTATTGGTGATTGGTGATGAGCTGATATGAGCGCTGATACGTCCGGAATGAGTGCTTCTTGGTCTGGGCCTGGGAAGTCCGAGGCCTTCCCAAATAGGTTAAGTTGCCTTCTTAAAGTGCCTTCTTATCTTAGCTGTGATTAAGTTATGACTTGTTTCACAAAATCAATGAAATCTTCAAGAAAAGTGGCAGGAAAGTGTCGCAAAAGTAATTTTGGGCCACGTGCACCAAAAAGTTACAATTGGTTTTATTATAATTCAAAAGCACTGATCTGTATATTATATCATATTGGTAATAACCAAAAAAATAATAGTGAAAATAATCCAACGCCGGAAATATTTTTTATTGTTTTCGTGTTAATTAATATAACTTTGAATAATGTTAACTGGAAAGATGTATTAACACGCACAATTCAACTAAGTATATTTATTTATCTATATTTATACGGCACTTTGCACTTATGCACATTAAATCAATAAAAGATCACTAGCAACACGTCTTGCTTATCACACTTGTTTCCGTAAAATGTAAGCTGATCTCTAATCAGAGCTGCGAACAGCTTACATTGACTTAGCGCTAAGCCGAAAGTTACAAAAACAATTAGCTGCTTATCACTTCGGGCAAAGAATATAGAACTACTAGTTCTATATTCTTTGCTTCGGGTCACCTAAGCTTAGCGTGGGTGAGCTGATCGTATATCCAAAGTGACCTAAGAGTAAGCTAAGAGTTAGTGCGTCGCGTAAGTAACTGACGTCATAAATAGTTAGACCCATTTGGTGATACGACCCTGTTGGAAATTTGGGTCTGACTAATTAGACAATTTATTAAAAAATGGATGTATGAATGACTAGCCACTACAAAGTCATGAATCTGCCCCTGAGCGACAACCCACCACTGAAGAAACGCATCATGGAACGTCAAGCGAATCATCTGAATACTTCAAGAGTAAAAATGGATTTACATGGAATAGAAAAGAGTGCCCAAGAACATCAAGAACCGCCGCCCACAACATAGTAAGATTACCTGGCCGTCTACATACATCTAGTTTTGAAGGCTATTTGGAGCTTTGGTTCAAGCTTTTTGACATATCTATGTTTGAAAATTTGGTTAAATTTACAAACCAAAAACTCAGTACCTATCGAGCACAGTTCAAAAATAGTACAAGGGTAGAACTTATGGATACAGATGTCACAGAAATGAGTGCGTTCATTGGTCTAATGTACTACACATCAGTATTCAAGTGCGATGACTCAGATCTTCAAATCATATTTGCCACCGACGGTACTGGTAATGAAATATTCCGCTACGTGATGTCCGAATTACGTTTTTCGAGTATAAACAACTGCCTCAGATTTGATAATTCGACTATAATTCTTGCTCCAATATCAGATATGTTCAACAAATTCATCACAAACAGTCAATCTCATTATATCCCCGGACCATACCTCTGCATTGATGAAATGTTGCTACCATTTAGAGGTCGCTGCCAGTTTATCATTTACATGCCGCAGAAACCGGCCAAGTATGGTATTAAAATACTGTTGTTGGCCGATGCTCGTACATACTACATTTATAACGCCTACATTTATTATGGGAAAAATGGCAGTACCAACTCAGTCCGTTTTGAGACTTGTGAAAGTTGTTGAAAACTCAAATCGAAAAATCACGGCTGACAATTGCTTTAGCTCTATTCCACTTATGGAAATATTGCTGAAAAATGGGTTGACCTACTTAGGAACATTAAAAAAAATTTAGTACAGTCGAGGCGGTGCCCGACAGTGGAATTCCCTGTACCTTTTGTCTCGAAAAAATTTTTCCTGCATATTCCTTCTAAGAAATTTCCAATTGGAATTTTTTTTTTTTGGTGAAATTCGATATTTATACCTATAAGTTCCCTATATTATTACCGATTTTGAGCCTAAGGCCTTTAGCTGCCAGTGCTTAATTTTAGTTAAGTTAGTTTTATAAGCTTTCTTAATCTTTATTAAATAAATAAATATTACCGATTTTGATGAAACTCAAATATTACGTCAAAGAATTTATTTAAAGTATATGGGGTAAGTTTCAAGTTGGTATGTAGAGGGGTGTGGGAGAAAACACGGTAAATCGATTGGATGTGGATTTGTTTATTAGAGCCACATGAATCAGCTTACCAAAGCTAGGTCACTTGTAGCCATAATTGCGCAGAGTCAAATATTGACGCAGTTTATAGGCAAGGGTGGTGAAATTTGTACATTTTTGACTATAACTTTTGCTGTATTTGTCCGATTATAATAGTCCGATAATTTTTTACACACCTATGCATGTAACCACAACGCATCGCTCTGTAAATTTCAGATGGAAATATTAAACAGTGTGGCTAAAAACCGCGAAACTCTACTGCGGGGTAACGGGGGAAGATATTGACATGATTCAACAAACTTCATCTTTCCAGGAAATGTGCGCACCTGCTGGTAAAGTTTCGTGTCTCTAGCTCTTATAATCTCCGAGATCTAGGCGTTCATACGGACGGACAGACGGACGGACGGACGGACGGACATGGCTCAATCGCTACCCGAGGTTATGATAAGCATTTTGGTACAAAGGACTTGGGGTCTGCCACGCCTCCTTCTGTCCGTTACATACAATGCACAAATCTAGTATACCCTTTGTACGTATAGGTACAGGGTATAAAAATAAAGCTGAGATACCGTCCTGTTTCTTACCGAACAAACATAGAGAAGTGGATAGTTGCCAGTATGGCTTCACGAAACAGTACACACTTTTATCCTATGTGCCGAAAAACAAAAAAGCCGTTCTGCTGATTTCTTCTTCACACCACAATCAGGAAATAGATGCTGACACAAAAAAACCTGTTATGATAGCGGATTATAATCGTAATAAGGGAGGAGTTGACGAAATTGACAAAAAATGTTCGATATATTCTTGCAGCCGTAAAACTCGCCGTTGGCCTATGGCAATTTTCCAAAGAATAATAGATATGGTAGGAATTAATAGCTTTGTATTGTATCAAATGTGTGCTGACAGCGATGAAAAAATGAGGAGAAAAACTTACATACTCAATATGGCAAGAGAATTGGTGCTAGATCATATCAAAGTCCGGGTATACAACGAAAGATTGCCAAGAGAAGTGAGAATAATGATCACAGGAGTTCTCGGTAAAGATCTACCCCCTCCGCCACCAACTATTCTATCTGTTCCACAAAGTGGAAGAAAACTTTGCTCTATTTTCCCCACAAAAATAAAATGGATAATGCTGCGATTGCCTTAAGCCAATTTGCCTCCAGTGCTCTAAGCCACTTTGTGAGACCTGCCAAAACAAGCTATAATTTTTTAATTAACCATTGAATGGATCTCATTTTTTTTAAGGCTGATTATTTTAAGTTTGAACTTTAATTAATGCAAAAGTTTGTTTAAAAAATTGCAATATGGAATATATTTTTGAGTGCCTTGTCAATAAATACTGTTTAACATGACATGTGGTTTTGAATCTAATAATTTTTATTATTAATAATAAGTTTAATGGTGTAAAGTAAAAATAAAAATCATTTCTGAAAGTATGCAAAACGGAACTAGACCAATATACATAAGCTGTCGAAATGGTGTCTGGTATACTACCACGTCAGTAGAATTGTGAAAATTAGGTCACGTCAGTCACAGAAGGTTAAAATGTTAGTATACACAAAAATAATAATACAGTAAATTTTATTTTAGTTCAAGGCTAATAGGCAGTAGTGTAAAACAGCCTGAAGGAAAACAAAACTTCATATAAAAAGATGGCGTACGTTGAAGTCGGGCGCGGACGACTTTGGGATACCCTGTACCACCACATTGCAATCAAGTCCGATATATTGCTTACAAACTCCAAAAGATATTTCTTTGCCAAATAAACGAAACACAACGAATTTTGTACAAAAAACGTTTTTTTGGTCCTATGGGAGCTATATGATATAGTAAACCGATTTTGATCAAATTTGGTACAGTGCTTGGGAACTCTAAAAAAACTTCTTAATGCCAAATTTGGTTACAATATCTTCACAAACAAACGAAACACAACGAATTTTGTACAAAAAACAAATTTTCGACCGATCGATCCTATGGGAGCTATATGATATAGTCAACCGATTTTGATCAAATTTGGTACAGTGCTTGGGAACTCTAAAAAACTTTTTAATGCCAAATGTGGTTACGGTATGTTCACAAATAAACGAAACACAACGAATTTTGTACAAAACACGATTTTTGGGCCGATTGGTCCTATGGGAGCTATATGATATAGTCAACCGATTTTGATAAGATTTGGTACAGTGCTGGGGGTTTCTAAAAAACTTCCGATTGCCAAATTTGGTTATGATATCTTCATAAGCAAACGAATTATCCATCTAAAGCTTTTGCTTTTTTTCGAGGTCCTCTGAAACACCCCTATGGGAGCTATATAATGTAGTCCCGATATCAAAAAAATAAAATAAACTTGTCTCCTATGGATTAATAAGGAATCTTATCTGAAAGTTTGGTTGCTCTAGCTCTTACCATCTCTGAGATCTAGGCGTTCATACGGACAGACGGACATGGGTATATCGACTTCTCTAGTCACTCTGATCATACTTTAGGTAACTTTGGGGGGTCTCCGACTTCTCCTTCTGTACGTTACATACATTTTCGGCTTGCACAAACACAATATACCCTTTGTACCATACGGTGGTATGGTGGCATTTGCCATGACCCCTTTAGATTAGACGAACTATTAGCAACAACAGTATGCAATCATAGGTTTCATGAAAATTGCATAAACGAGTGGCTAAAGTCGTCAACCGAATGTCCTTTATGTAAAGCTGAATGCCATCCCAATACGCTTTCCTTTGCACTGTAGCAGCTGAAATGAATGCTGCTAGCGGAAATACTTCTCGTCAACAAGGGCCTAGAACTGGCAGAGGTCGAGGAGCAACTCCCAAAAGGGGAGTACAAACAAGATCGGCATATCATTACAGCAAGAATAGAGATGGTTCAGGTAGCCGAGTATCTGGTAAATCAGCTGGCAACACTACCGATTCAGTTGGCAGCGCTAACATGTGTGGAAATGAGAAAAATTTTCTCCGTGTGTTTAAAATTAACCTTTTACGATAATTTAATTTATGGACAAGTCCACTTTCGTGGCAATAAATGTTTAACCCTTGGACATAAGTGTTTAAATGATTACAATTAATGAATTAAATGACAAAAACAAAACCAAAAGTTGTGCAGTGACAGTGCTAATTTTTTTTTGAGACTCCGCTGACACTTGTCCTTATTGAGCAGTGTGTACACACTATTTGTTTGTGTTACCCATTGCTAGATTCTAAGTGTGCACACATTATTCACAAAATATTAAAAAAAAAAGAAAAACAAAATAGACCATAAAAAAATTAATTCAATCAACTCATCTGCAAGCCGGAGTTCTAATCTGTGCCACTAGCGGCCAGCCTCTGCAATGGAGCAGCAGAAGGCTCCCGCTTGTGATGACACCGAATCTTCATCTCACATGCAGGTAGATGATAATCTTGCTTGTTTGAGAAAGCGGAAGTATGCCAGCTCGCCTAAAACCACCTTAACCAAATCTGCGCGCAACAACAACAATTACTATGCGATTATTGATAACGAGTGTGATCAAGATGTGCTTAAAAGCTTCGAAGCTCACGTGCATTCCAAAAGTTTTGCATCAGAATTTGCAACATCAGCCACACAACCAGGCTTGACATTAACATCATCATGTTTGACAACAACTTCATCAACATAATCTGCAGCCACTTCAGAAAATACGGCTTCTTCAGCAACGTTGTCTTCAACACCGATATCAACATCAGTTCCTTCTAAGACAGACCCGAAAAAGACGAAAACTATCTTCAACAAAAACATACCTCCAATAAATGTCTTCAACATAAAAGCAAGTCAAATCATCAACCTTGTTAAAGCAGGCACTTTAAAATTAAAGAACTTGGTCAAAACAAGATTGCCGTCTTTCTATCAAATCTTGATGACTACAGGAAGGTACGTGGTTACTTAGAAAAAGCAAATGTAAAGTTCTTTTCTTATACACCGAAATGTTTAAAAACTAAAACTTATCTAATGAAAGGCCTTAGTGGCGACTCTGACACCAACGAGATCTTAAATGAGCTCACCAACTTCCAATCGGAAAACCTGAAATTCATCAAAGTTATTCAATTCTCAACAAAAACGTCAAGAGAACGCAATATCACTCTTCCAATGTTTCTCGTACAAATAAGTTCTGAGAGCAGAGTTGCAGAACTTAAAGCCATTATGACAATTTTCTAACACTGCATCAGATGGGAAATACTCCGCCGACCTGAAATACCCCAATGCAGGAACTGCCAAAGCTTTTTCCATAGCGCAGCTAACTGCAATCTAACCCCAAGATGCGTCAAATGCGGCGAGGCTCACCGAAGCGAGAACTGCACTCTATCATCTGGACCTTTACCGGACAAGGAAAAACTCTTCTACGCTATCTGCAAAAAACATGGCCACGCAGCTTCTTATAAGGGATGCGAGAAATATAGAGAGCTTCTACAGAAAATTAGACATAAGAAACAAAATTCCCAGAAAGTAGCTAATAATCCACCAAAAACAGTTAATATCTTTACTAGTCCTAACACTAGCTATGCCGATATATTGAAAGATCCATCATCATTGAATCCCAATATTCCCACTACAAATAATCAAAATAATACATATCTTCTTGAAATCAAAAATTCATTACTAGCCCTAAGCAAACAAATTTCGCATCTCCAAAACCAAATTGATTTTCACTCAGCAAGAGTAGATACCATTTGTAATATTATAGACTCAGAATGATCTCAAACCATCAAACTCTACACTCTCCTAATAACACATTAAACATAATTTCTCTTAATATTAATTCTTTAATATCCATAAGCAGAAGACTAGAGCTAAACAAATTCCTAAGGGACAATAGTCCGGATTTACTTCTTTTAAATGAAACTAAACTAAACCCAAGACACAATCTATCATTTGAAGGCTATACACTCATCCGAAAAGAGAGACTTTGCTCTATTATGGGAGGCGGCACCGCCATACTCATTAGCAACAAAATCAAATTTAACAAGTTTTCAAATAGCAAAATCGATAGTTTTTCTTATTTAGAAACCTGTATTGTAAAAGTCAATATGTGTGCAAACAACCTTCTGTATATAATAGCTGCATACTACCCAGCAGGCAATAATCACGATTTGTTCAAATCCGAACTCACATCTCTCTTCGAGTGTCTTAAATTAGAAAACCCAAACCATTACTATATTCTAGCAGGCGATCTTAACAGCAAACACACCGATTGGGGAAAAGTGTGTGAAAATGCAAAAGGTAAGGCCATAAGAGAATGGCTACGGTTAAATTGGTTAAAATTCATAACCTCTTTTTATACCCTGTACCGTATGGTACAAAGGGTATATTGTGTTTGTGCAAGCCGAAAATGTATGTAACGTACAGAAGGAGAAGTCGGAGACCCCCAAAGTTACCTAAAGTATGATCAGAGTGACTAGAGAAGTCGATATACCCATGTCCGTCTGTCCGTCTGTCCGTCTGTCCGTCTGACCGTCTGTCCGTCTGTCCGTCTGTCCGTATTAACGCCTAGATCTCAGAGATGGTAAGAGCTAGAGCAACCAAACTTTCAGATAAGATCCGTTATTTATCCATAGGAGACAAGTTTATTTTATTTTTTTGATATCGGGACTACATTATATAGCTCCCACAGGGGTGTTTCAGAGGACCTCGAAAAAAAGCAAAAGTTTTAGATGGATAATTCGTTTGCTTATGAAGATATCATAACCAAATTTGGCAATCGGAAGTGTTTTAGAAACCCCCAGCACTGTACCAAATTTTATCAAAATCGGTTGACTATATCATATAGGTCCCATAGGATCGATCGGTCGAAAATTTGTTTTTTGTACAAAATTCGTTGTGTTTCGTTTGTTTGTGAAGATATTGTAACCAAATTTGACATTAAGAATTTTTTTATAGTTCCCAAGCACTGTACCAAATTTGATCAAAATCGGTTGACTATATCATATAGCTCCCATAGGACCAATCGGTCAAAAAATCGTGTTTTGTACAAAATTCGTTGTGTTTCGTTTGTTTGTGAAGATATTGTAACCAAATTTGGCATTCTGAAGTTTTTTTGAGTACCCAAGCACTATACCAAATTTGATCAAAATCGGTTGACTATATCATATAGCTCCCATAGGACCAATCGGTCAAAAAATCGTGTTTTGTACAAAATTCGTTGTGTTTCGTTTATTTGTGAACATACCGTAACCACATTTGGCATTGAGAAGTTTTTTAGAGTTCCCAAGCACTGTACCAAATTTGATCAAAATCGGTTGACTATATCATATAGCTCCCATAGGATCGATCGGTCGAAAAAAACGCTTTTTGTACAAAATTGGTTGTGTTTCGTTTGTTTGTGAAGATATTGTAACCAAATTTGGCATTCAGAAGTTTTTTAGAGATCTTCAACACTGTACCAAATTTTATCAAAATCGGTTGACTTTATCATATAGCTCCCATAGGGCCGATCGGTCGAAAAAAAGTTTTTGATTAAAAATTCGTCTGTTTTTGGTTGCTTATGAAGGTATCATAATCTAAATTGGCCATCAAATGTCTTTTGGTGTTCTTAAGCAATTTACCGGATTTGATTGCAAGCAGTGGTACAGGGTATCCCAAAGTCGTCCGCGCCCGACTTTAACGTACGCCATCTTTTTTTATACCCTGTACCGTATGGTACAAAGGGTATATTTATACCCCGTACCGTATGGTACAAAGGGTATATTGTGTTTGTGCAAGCCGAAAATGTATGTAATGTACAGAAGGAGAAGTCGGAGACCCCCCAAAGTTACCTAAAGTATGATCAGAGTGACTAGAGAAGTCGATATACCCATGTCCGTCTGTCCGTCTGACCGTCTGTCCGTCTGTCCGTATGAACGCCTAGATCTCAGAGATGGTAAGAGCTAGAGCAACCAAACTTTCAGATAAGATCCGCTATTTATCCATAGGAGACAAGTTTATTTTATTTTTTTGATATCGGGACTACATTATATAGCTCCCATAGGGGTGTTTCAGAGGACCTCGAAAAAAAGCAAAAGTTTTAGATGGATAATTCGTTTGCTTATGAAGATATCATAACCAAATTTGGCAATCGGAAGTTTTTTAGAAACCCCCAGCACTGTACCAAATTTTATCAAAATCGGTTCACTATATCATATAGGTCCCATAGGACCAATCGGTCGAAAATTTGTTTTATGTACAAAATTCGTTGTGTTTCGTTTGTTTGTGAAGATTTTGTAACCAAATTTGGCGTTAAGGAGTTTTTTAGAGTTCCCAAGCACTGTACCAAATTTGATCAAAATCGGTTGACTATATCATATAGCTCCTATAGGACCAATCGGTCAAAAAATCGTTTTTTGTACAAAATTCGTTGCGTTTCGTTTGTTTGTGAAGATATTATAACCAAATTTGGCATTTATAAGTTTTTAAGAGTTCCCAAGCACTGTACCAAATTTGATCAAAATCGGTTGACTATATCATATAGCTCCCATAGGACCAATCGGTCAAAAAATCCTTTTTTGTACAAAATTCGTTGCGTTTCGTTTGTTTGTAAAGATATTGTAACCAAATTTGGCATTTATCAGTTTTTAAGAGTTCCCAAGCACTGTACCAAATTTGATCAAAATCGGTTGACTATATCATATAGCTCCCATAGGACCAATCGGTCAAAAAATCGTGTTTTGTACAAAATTCGTTGTGTTTCGTTTATTTGTGAAGATATTGTAATCAAATTTGGCATTAAGAAGTTTTTTAGAGTTCCCAAGCACTGTACCAAATTTGATCAAAATCGGTTGACTATATCATATAGCTCCCATAGGATCGATCGGACAAAAAATCGTGTTTTGTACAAAATTCGTTGTGTTTCGTTTATTTGTTAACATACCGTAACCACATTTGGCAGTAAGAAGTTTTTTAGAGTTCCCAAGCACTGTACCAAATTTGATCAAAATCGGTTGACTATATCATATAGCTCCCATAGGATCGATCGGTTGAAAATTGGTTTTTTGTACAAAATTCGTTGTGTTTCGTTTGTTTGTGAAGATATTGTAACCAAATTTGGAAATCGGAAGTTTCTTAGAAACCCCCAGCACTGTACCAAATTTTATCAAAATCGGTTGACTATATCATATAGGTCCCATAGGATCGATCGGTCGAAAATTTGTTTTTTGTACAAAATTTGTTGTGTTTCGTTTGTTTGTGAAGATATTGTAACCAAATTTGGCATTAACAAGTTTTTTGGAGTTCCCAAGCACTATACCAAATTTGGGGTGTTTCAGAGGACCTCGCAAAAAAGCAAAAGTTTTAGATGGATAATTCGTTTGTTTATGAAGATATCATAACCAAATTTGGCAATCAAAAGTTTTTTAGAAACCCCCAGCACTGTACCAAATTTTATCAAAATCGGTTGACTATATCATATAGCTCCCATTGGACCAATCGGTCAAAAAATCGTGTGTTTTACAAAATTCGTTGTGTTTTGTTTATTTGTGAACAAACCGTAACCACATTTGGCATTAAGAAGTTTTTTAGAGTTCCCAAGCACTATACCAAATTTGATCAAAATCAGTTGACTATATTATATAGTTTCCATAGGGCCAATCGGTCAAAAAAACGTTTTTTGCACAAAATTCGTTGTGTTTCGTTTGTTTGTGCAGATATTGTAACCAAATTTGGCATTCAGAAGTTTTTTGGAGATCTTCAACACTGTACCAAATTTTATCAATATCGGTTGACTATATCTCATAGCTCCCATAGGGCCGATCGGTCAAAAAAAATGTTTTTGATTAAAAATTCCTCTGTTTTTGGTTGTTTATGAAGGTATCATAATCTAAATTGGCCATCAAATGTCTTTTGGTGTTCTTAAGCAATTTACCGGATTTTATTGCAAGCAGTGGTACAGGGTATCCCAAAGTCGTCCGCGCCCGACTTTAACGTACGCCATCTTTTGTACAAAATTCGTTGCGTTTCGTTTGTTTGTGAAGATATTGTAACCAAATTTTACATTCAAATGTTTTTTAGGGATCTTCAATACTGTACCAAATTTAATTAAAATCGGTTGATTATATCATATAGCTCCCATAGGGCCAATCGGTCAAAAAAACACTTTTTGTACAAAATTCGTTTTGTTTCGTTTGTTTGTGAAGATATTGTAACCAAATTTGGCACTAAGAAGTTTTTTAGAGTTCCCAAGCACTGTACCAAATTTGATAAAAACCGGTTGACTATATCATATAGCTCCCATAGGGCCGATCGGTCGAAAAAAAGTTTTTGATTAAAAATTCGTCTGTTTTTGGTTGTTTATGAAGGTATCATAATATAATTTGGCAATCAAATGTCGTTTGGTGTTCTTAAGCAATTTACCGGATTTTATTGCAAGCAGTGGTACAGGGTATCCCATAGTCGTCCGCGCCCGACTTTAACGTACGCCATCTTTATGCTTCTAACAGGCCATCCTTTCCAAAATCCAACTCTTACCTTGACGTATGCTTAGCAGACCATAGAATCGAGTTCCTTTCTAGGAGCAACAGTTCAATAAACTGTCTCAATACTATTGATTATGACAGCGATCATCAAGCAATTCAGTTTTTGGCATCAAATCGGGATATCTTGAATGCGTTTAATTTACTCAATAATGATTCTCCAGCTATATTAGATTTCAAAAAGACAAACTGGGAAAAATTTAAAAGAAATCTGAATGGTTTACTTCATCAACAGTCCCCTATTCCAAACAATAGAAACTTATCAACTCAGAAATTGACCTACATTTAATCAATCTAAATAAAATAGTTAACACTGCAATAGAGAAAAATGTTCCTAAAGTCAAATATAGCAGTACGCTTAAAATCCTAACAAACAACCCTACTGCAAAACTTTTACTCTTAGAAAAAAGCAAAATTTTAACACTAATTAAACGTCATAATCGTTTAGAACTTTTCCTCACAGAAAACAGACTTAATTTAGCCAAAAAAAAACTTAAACTCATAAAGCAAATGTTAAATGCATTCATCAAAGACAGCCTCAACAAGCAGCTAGAGCAAAAACTTACTAACATTACACCAAGTTGCCCCTCGAAATTTTCTCAACTTAAACGATCATTTCTCAAGAGAAACAATAGCACAATCAATTATATAAATCTTCCTCCCGAGCTATCTAATCTCTTACAAGAAATAGACCTGGACCCTAATCACCTGCACATAGACTCCAATAATAACTATAGAATCAACAATGAAAGTAACATGGTCAACTTAGTCGGTCACTATTTTCAATCAATTCACTCTTCCAAACAGAACGATGGTGATAATCAAGTTCACACTTTCGTAGAAAGTTCCTTTAATAGCTTTTTACAAATTAAAAACGCATAAGAAAGCTCAGACGGAACAATAATCATATTTAGCGAGGACAAAAAAGCGAATTATCTAACCGACACTCAAGCGCAAAATTATTTCATCCAAGCCAACACGCTTTTAGATATATTCAAAAGCATAAAAGGTAAATTACACTAGTCGACAAATTTAACACTTTTTTTCTCCAGAGATGAGACTTATATTTTATGTTAGGGTAATGTTTCAGCGTTAAAAAACCGTTTTTTTTTTTAACCTCCCATAGCTTGTTGTTTTTTTATGGCTATTTTAATGAAAAATGCCATTTTTCAAAATACGGTTGCACATATGAGGTCATAAAAACTGTACTAATTCGAATTTTTTCATTATTATTTTTTTTTTTAAAAAGAAGAGAGTACTACCTTTCCAAAATGCCCCAAATCATAAAAATTGGAAACCTTAAGAAAAAACTACAGCCGAAAGAGTGTGCACAAAACCCCAAAAAACACAACATTTTGGTGACTTTTTTTGCAAATATCGCTATTTCTTTCAGAAAAATTCCTTGACACTTAAAAAGTTAGCTATTTAATGTTATTGGTCATGATATGTAGATACGATTTCTATATAATTTCGTCTTTTATGTCAAAAAATGACTAACTTATTGAATTTTTAGTAAAAATGAAAAAAATGTCCTTTTTTCGAAGTAATTTTTTTTTGTCACTTTTAACTGCATTAAACCTTTGAAAAGTGATTCACTCTTCTATATTTGATTTTTTTTTTACAAAGTAGGATTCAGTACCTTTCAAATAAGCCCTTTTTCGACAAATTCAAACTGCCCATTGAACGCCAGTTGCTGAATATATCACTATAAGTATACGAAAAATCATGATTTCATGAGTGGTGTGGGATTAAACACGGTAAATTGAATGCGGGGGGTGGTGGGACCGCATCGATAAAATTTGGATGTGGATTTGTTCATTAGAGCCACATGAATCAGCTTACCAAAAATTGTGATTCTAGATCACTTGTAACCATAATTACGAGGAGTCAAATATTGATGCACTTTATTGGCAAGGGTCAGTGAAATTTGTACATTTTTGACTATAACTTTTTCTGTATTTGTCCGATTTTGTTCATTTTTTACACATAGATGCATGTATCCACAACGCATCGCTCTGTTAAATGAAATGAAAATATTAAACGGTGTGGCTAAAAACGGGGAAAGTTATTGACATGATTCAACAAACTTCATCTGCTTAGGAAATATGCGCACTAGCTGGTAAAGTTCCGTGTCTTTAGCTCTTATAGTCTCCGAGATCTAGGCGTTCATACGGACGGACGGACGGACGGACGGACGGACGGACATGGCTCAATCGCTACCCGAGGTTATGATAAGCATTTTGGTATAAAGGACTTGGGGTCTGCCACGCCTCCTTCTGTCCGTTACATACATTGCACAAATCTAGTATACCCTTTATACAGGGTATAAAAATGTAACAGGTGCCTGTTTCATCGACCTTGAAAAAGCGTTCGACAGTGTTTGGATCCAAGGCCTTTTGGTCAAATTAATTAGGTTTAACTTCCCCCTTCATCTTATCTTCCTTATTTACAATATGTTGTCTAACAAGTCTTTCAAGGTTCAAATGAACCAATCCTTAAGTTCAAAATCCTATTTAATACTAAATGGTTTGCAACAAGGCACGGTCAACGCGCCTACATTGTTTAAATGTTAAAAAACCTGTTAAAAAATGTAGTCCCAGCATAAGGAAAAATTTGGAAAAAAATTCGTATTAAAATCAATGAGTCTGGTGATCTGATGAAACAGGTGTGCACAGTGAAATATTTAGGAGTGTTATTGAATAAATTTCTGTATTTTAATGATCATATAAATAACCAACTCACGAAGACCTACAATGGCATACTTGCCTACCAAAGGTTATTCTCATGCAGGTATCTAGAGAAATGCGTTAAAGTTATCATGTACTTGGCCTTAATAAGGCCCATTATAACATACGCTTCTCCTATATGGTTTAACATTTCACCATCACACATGGAAAAACTCAGGAGAATGGAACGAAAGATTTTGAGATCCTGCACATCTCTATTTAGAACGCCAGATAGCTCATACACCCATTATTATTCGAATCTAAAGCTATATAATACAGCTAAAATTTGCAGAATTGACGTTTTTATAATCGGTCTAATAAGAAAGCACATATTACGCTGCTTAAATGAAACAGAGAATAACGAAATTAGAGCACCTTTTTTTGAAAATAGGGAATATTTTGAGCATTTGATAGAAAATGGATTCTCCCCCCCTGAAATTTTCATGTGCCTCGATGAAAAAGGGTATATTAATGACAATAATGGCATACCTATAATTTATCACATTCACAGAAGAGCAAACCAAAAAACATTAATGACAAACATACTTACTCAAACAAATAAAAGATTCGATTCTCGTATAACTGAGATCGATAAAAAATATTCCATAGCCTGCTCCAAAGGATGCTGGTGGCTCACTCCCTATCCCATCTCCCAATTACCCCCTTAGTCTTAAGTAGTCGTTTTTATATATAATACAAATATTACTATGCGTTGTTTTTTTATCTTTTTCAATGCAACCACACTTAAACACTTATGTACATATTTTAATCATTGTTATATATCTTTAAAAATTAGAATAATATATAAGAATTTTAGTCACGAGCACTCGACTAGAGACTGTGATTAGTTTTATGTAATACCACTACATTTGTTTATTTATGGTTATACCAAACTTGTTTAATAAAAATAAACATGCAAAAAAAAAAAAAAAAAAAAGACGGTACAGGGTATAAAAACGCTGTGAAAATTCTAAGCGTTTTTATACCCTGTACCGTATGGTACAAAGGGTATATTGTGTTTGTGCAAGCCGAAAATGTATGTAACGTACAGAAGGAGAAGTCGGAGACCCCCCAAAGTTACCTAAAGTATGATCAGAGTGACTAGAGAAGTCGATATACCCATGTCCGTCTGTCCGTATGAACGCCTAGATCTCAGAGATGGTAAGAGCTAGAGCAACCAAACTTTCAGATAAGATCCCTTATTAATCCATAGGAGACAAGTTTATTTTATTTTTTTGATATCGGGACTACATTATATAGCTCCCATAGGGGTGTTTCAGAGGACCTCGAAAAAAAGCAAAAGTTTTAGATGGATAATTCGTTTGCTTATAAAGATATCATAACCAAATTGGCAATCGGAAGTTTTTTAGAAACCCCCAGCACTGTACCAAATTTTATCAAAATCGGTTGACTATATCATATAGGTTCCATAGGATCGATCGGTCGAAAATTTGTTTTTTGTAAAAAATTCGTTGTGTTTCGTTTGTTTGTGAAGATATTGTAACCAAATTTGGCATTAAGTAGTTTTTTAGAGTTCCCAAGCACTATACCAAATTTGATCAAAATCGGTTGACTATATCATATAGCTCCTATAGGACCAATCGGTCAAAAAATCGTTTTTTGTACAAAATTCGTTGCGTTTCGTTTGTTTGTGAAGATATTATAACCAAATTTGGCATTTATAAGTTTTTAAGAGTACCCAAGCACTGTACCAAATTTGATCAAAATCGGTTGACTATATCATATAGCTCCCATAGGACCAATCGGTCAAAAAATCCTTTTTTGTACAAAATTCGTTGCGTTTCGTTTGTTTGTAAAGATATTATAACCAAATTTGGCATTTATCAGTTCTTAAGAGTTCCCAAGCACTGTACCAAATTTGATCAAAATCGGTTGACTATATCATATAGCTCCCATAGGACCAATCGATCAAAAAATCGTGTTTTGTACAAAATTCGTTGTGTTTCGTTTATTTGTGAAGATACCGTAACCACATTTGGCATTAAGAAGTTTTTTAGAGATCCCAAGCACTGTAGCAAATTTGATCAAAATCGGTTGATTATATCATATAGCTCCCATAGGACCAATCGGTCAACAAATCGTTTTTATACCCTGTACCGTATGGTACAAAGGGTATATTGTGTTTGTGCAAGCCGAAAATGTATGTAACGTACAGAAGGAGAAGTCGGAGACCCCCCAAAGTTACCTAAAGTATGATCAGAGTGACTAGAGAAGTCGATATACCCATGTCCGTCTGTCCGTCTGACCGTCTGACCGTCTGACGTATGAACGCCTAGATCTCAGAGATGGTAAGAGCTCGAGCAACCAAACTTTCAGATAAGATCCGTTATTTATCCATAGGAGACAAGTTTATTTTATTGTTTTGATATCGGGACTACATTATATAGCTCCCATAGGGGTGTTTCAGAGGACCTCGAAAAAAAGCAAAAGTTTTAGATGGATAATTCGTTTGCTTATGAAGATATCATAACCAAATTTGGCAATCGGAAGTTTTTTAGAAACCCCCAGCACTGTACCAAATTTTATCAAAATCGGTTCACTGTATCATATAGCTCCCATAGGACCAATCGGTCGAAAATTTGTTTTATGTACAAAATTCGTTGTGTTTCGTTTGTTTGTGAAGATATTGTAACCTAATTTGGCGTTAAGGAGTTTTTTAGAGTTCTTAAGCACTGTACCAAATTTGATCAAAATTGGTTGACTATATCATATAGCTCCCATAGGACACAATCGGTCAAAAAAACGTATTTTGAACAAAATTCGTTGTGTTTCGTTTATTTGGCAAAGAAATATCTTTTGGAGTTTGTAAGCAATATATCGGACTTGATTGCAATTTGGTGGTACAGGGTATCCCAAAGTCGTCCGCGCCCGACTTTAACGTACGCCATCTTTTTTACAAATTTCGTTGTGTTTCGTTTATTTGTGAACATACCGTAACCATATTTGGCATTAAGAAGTTTTTTAAAGTTCCCAAGCACTATACCAAATTTGATCAAAATCAGTTGACTATATCATATAGCTCCCATAGGATCGATCGGTCGAAAAAAACGCTTTTTGTACAAAATTGGTTGTGTTTCGTTTGTTTGTGAAGATATTGTAACCAGATTTGGCATTCAGAAGTTTTTTAGAGATCTTCAACACTGTACCAAATTTTATCAAAATCGAAAAAAAGTTTTTGATTAAAAATTCGTCTGTTTTTGGTTGTTTATGAAGGTATCATAATCAAATGTGGCAATCAAATGTCTTTTGGTGTTCTTAAGCCATTTACTGGATTTTATTGCAAGCAGTGGTACAGGGTATCCCAAAGTCGTCCGCGCCCGACTTTAACGTACGCCATCTTTTTTGTTAATTTTTTTAAAAATGACTATGTTAACAAAAATTTAATAAAAGTTTCATTTTTATATGCAGTTTTGTTTTCTTTCAGTCGGTTTTATACTATTGCCTCTTAGCCTTTACTTATTTTATTAATATTTAGTTTTACAATTGTTTTAATATTTGTACATTATTATTATTTTCTTTGAATTTCTCATCAAATTTTGCTTTAGCAATTCGTCCATTGTGTGTTCTAAACGCCTGGTGAATCAATTGTATGTAGTTAAACTCCGTTATTAAGGTTTTGTCGAAAATAAAATCAAAATTTTTGACTACGCACAGTGGCACGGCAGCCGCAAAAGCGTTGCAAAAATCGATTTTGCGATGTAACCATTTTTTAAATGTTATACATGCATCTGATTTAGAATTTCCCAGGGATCAAGAAAATAAAAATTTTATTCAATTCGGATGAATAGTTTAGTTTCTACAGCCGCTCAAAGTGGAGTATATTTTCAACTTTGAAAAAATCGCAATTTTTGGAATAAAAATTCGTGTTTAAGATTGTTTTGCGGAAAAACTACGCAACAAATCCCTATTTTCTTAGTTTCTATAAAAAGGTACATGAAATTCAAACATATAAGAAAAAAAGTGACTTCATATCTTTTCTGGGTTTTTCAATACTTCCGTTTACCTGAACTGCTAAATTTGGATCACTTTTTCAAATTTGGAAGAAAAGAAAAAAAATATTCCCAGACATTCCCTTTTTGTTTTAACATTAATGCTTTTATTATCAATTTATTTACCTACTCTATAAAGATTATAGCCATTTGTAGCCATAGCTGGCTGTAAGGTCAATAAAAGTGCAGAAACCTCACTCAAAAAAATGATGCCGCAGGTAAAGAAGAAGAACACGCACCAGATGCATTTACTAAATTAAGAGTTGTTTGCTTATATTTTTGCTTGACAACAAAATAAAGCTTACCTGTGACATTTGGAAAAAGACTAATTATTATTAAAGCAAATGCAAATTTTTTTTTGTATGTTCAGGTAGTTTATCGGTTATATAGTAGGTATGCAACCTTTCCCTTTATAATGAAATATTAGGTACCAACTAAAAACATTTAATGCAACTACATTTTTACCTGTTAGGCTTGTGGATGTAGGGTTAAACTCTGTATATATTTTCCTGAATATTTCTAAAATATTATAGTCTAGTTTTGACTTTACAAGATCACGTATTGCAGTGAAAGTATTTTTAAATATAATTCGCAAGCATTGATTTTATAAGTGCAACGATGTCTTTGGAAAACTTAAAATTATTTGAGTTGTTCAGAAACTCCAATTGCGCGAATGAATTCGTTTTGGCCATCAGAGAAGAACTTAACGTTGGGGAAGCAAATATGGAGAAGTTTGATACCTTAAAAGGCAAACTTAATCTAATTCACTCTCGAATAAAAAAAAAGTGGCAAGACTCTCATCACTGCCGAGAAAATTTTATTAAGAAACAGGAAAACTGGCTAAAAGGACTTAGCTTCCTCCTCAGATCCACTAGTTGCATCCCTTAGACAAGTGAAATCCAATACAGAATTTACAAGTAGTTATTCAAAAGAAATGTGAAGTCTTTTAGATATTCCTTGAAATGTAAATGTGGATGTTTATTTTAAAAAAAACTACTGATAAGACACATTATGTAAGATATTATAATAAAAAAGCATTGTTAAATTAAATTCATTTACTGAAACATAAAATTATGAACGAAAAAACATATCATCAAAATTTCTTTATTATAAAATCCAACTTTGGCAACATATTGCGCAGCTCTCGGATATCATATCACCATGTATGAGTACTTATTTTAAAGCCTGAACATTTTTCTTTCAACTACAATTTAATTCATTAAAATATCTCAATTGGTTTAGAAAATATGATTTTTACAACGCTTTTTCGGCTTCCGTGCCACTGTGCTACGTCTCCTTTTATAATAGTTTTAATTAAATTCACCTTTGCTTAAAAAAGAAAGAATTGAATCATTATTTATAAATTAAATTAAACAAAAATGTAGCATACTTACATATTTCTCTTTATTGGAACTTATCAAAAGTTCTAATTTTTTTATATTTTCCTTGGTTCCGTTTGCTAAACCCCTTTCTTGCACTCATATTTTTATGTATATATGTATGCACGTATATAAATGAGTATGTATAAATGTATATACGTACTTATTATACGTTTTATTATTAACGTTTCTTACTTTTAACTCTTTTCTTATTTTATTGAAAACTAATTAGTAATTAATTACGCATCGCTTGTAATCAATTACGTTTTCTGCGGAGGTAATGCAGTATTTCGGCAGACCACATTCAGCTCTGCGCCGCTGGGTGCATACATAAGAGGCGAAAAATACGAAAAAGAGTGAAAAATCACTAGAGTTTTAGTGACTGTAAAGTTTAACGAAATAAATAAAGGACTCGGTATTTAACTTTGAATAAAAATATATAATTATAAATTTACGTTGAGCGGTATAAAGGTGCTTAATGTTTCAGTACATAAACGAGATTGAGATCTCATAATTAAAGCTAGATTTAAGTGGCCTCTAAAGCTATAAGAAAGCCTTCGGGAAATCCCGATGATTCACAGCTTAAGCATAGAGAGTGAGAGTAAAGGTACTTAGGGCTAGCAATTCAATCAGTTTCTCTTAAATTATAAGTACAGCGTTTATATAAAATTCTATTAAACCATAACTATATCTAACTTTCAAAAACATCTATGAAAGTAATTATATCCAAGCTTCAACATTCCGGCCCCGTTAAAGAACTGCTGGTCTTTAACCAAATATGGGTAGTAGCGCCAGCTTACGAATAGGCCTTCTAATAACGCCTGTCGTTGTTGCCATCCTCGCCGGGTATAACTTCTGTTACGCGCCCTGTACGCCACTTCTGGGGGGGGGACCATGTGAGTTGCTAGCTCGTCTTGTGTCAAATTGGCGTTGCCTACGCCTCTGACCAGTCGACGTTTGGGTCTACAACAAGCTCAAGATGAACAGCCTTTGACGCAAAACAAACGAAAACGGCAACATAGGTTTTTACAGGGGGTCTTCGACGTATAGGGTAGCTAACAAAAAATGGTCCACAAAAATCTACTCCTCATATCTTAAAGGTCGACCTTCTCGAAGGCGATCTGCTGGCAAATTTCCCATTATTTGCCCTAACAGCTTGGGCTTATAGCGAAAACAATGTATGCAATTTCGTACGATTGCCGAACATTCATTTCTAGCGTTTATTATCCAAATTTGCTGCCGTAGAAGGCCAATTAAGACCTTTGCTCCTGCATGATAGTGACTTATATGCGTATAGCGAATAAATAAAACTACGAACGGCGCGTCTCTAGGCAGCAGCAATGGGAATTTAGCATCGTAGGGAATTGAATCATGCAACAATCTTCCACCTACACGAATTAATTGAAATCTTAACTCTGATTCTTCCACATCGTGTATAAAAGGATTAAGCGACTGTATAGGTGGAGAAAGCACTTGTGACCTACTTAACAAATCTAACTCGCGACTATATGTGGTAGCTTGAACCACTGAAATCAATTTAAGAAACGCCACATTTCGCTCTGATGCCGATACTAACAACGAGGTGCTACGAATTTTTTTGAAACAAAAGCGTAAAATATACGCCACAATACAATCTGTTGGAACATGACGCCATATTTCGCTACTGGAAATTTCTTGAATTTCAGCTCCTCTATTTGCCACGAACGTAGCTAGTGTATATGGATCTCGCTTTAGCCAATATAAAGTAACTTGCGAGTCCGACCAGAAATTTACGCTCTCGATATTAAATTTGGCTAACGTATCCGACACTTGTCGCAAAAGTTTGGCTTAAAGGAGTGCTGCACACAACTCCAGACGAGGAATCGTTTTGACATTAAGTGGTGCCACTTTGGACTTAGCCGTAAGCAGTGTAATACCCACTTCGTGATTGTTGCAAGTGCGCACATATATGCAGCAACCGTATGCATGGCTTCAGGCATCTGCAAAGCCATGAATCTGGACCGACTGAAGCTCACGCAGAGTCTCTATAAATTTATTCCAAGAGGAATGAAGACTCATGGGGACTGCTTCATCCCAGTCAATTTTCAACCGCCAAAGTTCTTGCAATAAGATTTTAGCTTTAGTGACGATTGGGCAGAGTAGTCCTAGAGGGTCAAATAGTCGAGAAGAAATCGACAAAATATTGCGCTTGGTTGGCTTCAACTCAGCAAAGCAAACGACGCGTCGCGACGTCAAGGTGGTACCTAAATACGTCATCTTGAGGGGCCCAGCGCATTCCAAGCGCCTTTATCGAATTTGACTCTCCAACTTTAAGGGCTACCTCATTCTCATTAGAATTTTTCGGAAACAAGCCACTATGATTAGACGCCCACTTGGCTAATGGAAATCCTCCTGAGTCTAAAACATATCTTACTTGTTTGCAGATTTCTTGCAGTTTTTCCAAGGTATCTGCTCCTGCCAGCATATCATCAACTTAAAACCAATTTTTTATAACATCCGATGCAACTGGATGTGATTTCTCATAAATGTTTGCCAATTCAACCAAACAGCGCACCGCCAAAAAGGGCGGTGTGCCATATGTAACAGTGTTTAATTGAAATGTTTGTAGCTCATGCGATGCACTTTCTCGCCATAAATTGAGCTGAACGTTTCCATGTTCATCCGATACATTGACTTGCCGGCACATCTTGGAGATGTCAGCAGTCACGGCGTATTTATTCATTAAAAATAAAAAAATTAACTAATGTTGAATAAAGCTCCCTCTGAATAGTTGGCCCAACCATTAACGTTTCATTTAAAGAGAAATATGTTGATGTTTAACTAGAAGCGTCGAAAACAACACGTAATTTGGTTGAGGTACTTATAGGCCTCAGGACACATTGGTGTGGAATATAATAGTGCAGTCCTGGACCTGGAGGAGTAAATTTGAGTGCTGTGTTTTGCCCAAGATCACGGTACTCTCTCATAAAGTCGTGATACATTTCATGTAGGAATGGTGTGGTTTTTTGCTAACACGGCATTTTGGTGCCTTGCAATTGGGCACTGTATGTCCTACAGTCAAACAGTTGATGCACATTTTCTGGGTCTTTGCAAACTCAAAGCGTTGCATTACAGAAGTTGACACAAAAATTGGAAACGAATAAATGTTATGGTCTGACGATTTACAGTAGGTACATTTAGAAGGCACTTTCTGGCTACCCTTGACACATGCATCAGAAGCTTTACCATGATGCTTGCCAGCATCTATTTTTGGTTTATTTTGAGTTGACTCTTCTGCCGCCAAGTATTGGTAACGCCTATTTAATTGTTTTGCGCAATCTTCCCAAGATGGAAGCTTATCATAGTCAAGCTGTTCCTCAAACCTGGATTTGGTTATATGGTCGACTTTTGCCATAACCATATGAATAATCATGGCGTTGGCAATGTCTTTATCATCACCCAAAGACGTCAATGATGGATAAATTGCCGAAACAGTGTCAATTATAGACCTCAAATTTGCAGCAGAAGGTTTGGGCATGCTTGGAATGTCAAAAAGCTGTGATATTGTGTCAAAAAATATTAAACATTTGTAATCATACACAGACTTTAGACCAGCATTGGCTTTTATGTAGTTGGAATCAGTTAGTTGAAAAGGTTTAACGACTCCCAACGCTTCACCTGACAAGCAAGACACCAAGTGATTAAATTTTTCAACGTTAGTTAGCGAAGGATCGTCGTGAACCAAACTTTCGAAAAGACACATCAAATTTCTAAACTCTGTGTGCTTTCCACTAAATGTGGACAAACGCAACTTTGGCAGCTGAGACCGTTTATATGCTTACAAATCACACACACGCACGAACGAGACGCCGGAGACCCCCAAAGTTACTTAAAGTACGATCAGGGTGACTAGAGAAGTCGATATACCCATGTCCGTCTGTCCGTCTGACCGTCTCTCCGTCTGTCCGTCTGTCTGTATGAACGCCTACATCTCAGAGATGGTAAGAGCTAGAGCAACCAAATTTTTAGATTAGATGCGCTATTATGTCAGGGGAGACAAGTTTATTTTATATTTTGGATATCGGGGATATATTATATAGCTCCCATAGGGGTGTTTCAGAGAGGACCTCGAAAAACCCCAAAAGTTTTAGATAAATAATTCGTTTGTTTATAAAGATATCGTAATCAAATTTGGTACTCAAAAGTTTTTTAGAGTTCCCAATCACTGTGCCAAATCGGTTGACTATATCATATAGCTCCCATAGGACCGATCGGTCAAAAAACGTTTTTTGCACAAAATGCGTTGTGTTTCGTTTGTTTGTAAAGGTATTGGTAACCAAATTTGGCATTCCGAAATTTTTTAGAGATCTTCATCACTGTACCAAATTTGATCAAAATCGGTTGACAATATCATATAGCTCCCATAGGACCAATCGGTCAAAAAAACGCTTTTTGTACAAAATTCGTTGTTTTTCGTTTATTTGTGAATATATTGTAACCAAATTTGGCATTCGGAAGTTTTTTAGAGATCTTCAACACTGTACCAAATTTTATCAAAATCGGTTGACTATATCATATAGCTCCCATAGGACCAATCGATCAAAAAAACGCTTTTTGTACAAAATTTGTTGTGTTTCGTTTGTTTGTGAAGATATTGTAACCAAATTTGGCATTCGGAAGTTTTTTAGAGATCTTCAACTGCAAAAACTCAAAAATTCATGTATTTTTATATATTGCATTTATCATATGTTTTACTGTCGCCAATCCAGGATGCAGCCGGAGCCATCATTGGGCATGAACTGCCTTAAGGCCAAATCAGGCCATTATAACAATGTTGGAGTTAGGGAATTAAATTTATCAACGATCGCCTTTTTAATCTTGTTATTGGGTTTTCATTCAGTAAGTTTTTCGCCATCCTGTTTGTGTGTCTGGTAAGACGCTCATTGTATCGGCTAACGTGCTTGTTGATTTGGATTTCCACGGTATCCAGATTGAGGTCGTGGTGCAGGGTCGAATTCCTTACGTACCAATCGCAACCAGTAATAAGCCGCAATGCCTTATTTTGGAACGTAAGCGATTCGAGCGAGCCGCCATACCCCAGATCTGGATAGCATACCTCCAAGTAGGTGCCACTATTGTGTTATAAAGCGCTCTTTTACGCCGTCGAGGAAGAGGACTTTTTTTTATTTAGCAGCCAATACATTTTGGTCATTTTAAAGCGACAACTTTTGATCGTTTGGTTAATGTGTGACCGAAATGTTAGCCGCTTGTCGAGTATCACCCCAAGATATTTCGCTTCACTTTGAATGATGAGGGGCTGGCCATCTAGCAATACTGCGGGTGGAGTCTTCCTTTTTAAAGGATATAAAACCGACTGACATTTGGCCGGATTTAAGGTAACATTCCACCTGCGAGCCCAGCTCTCAAGCAGGTGGATGTATTCTTGTATCCCGTCAGCTGCTTCATACTCGCAGGTTGATGTATAAAATATTGCCAGGTCGTCAGCGTATGAAGCGATTAGCATTTTGTCGTTCACAACAGCCTGCATTAACTCCATTGGGGTAGGGATGTCGGCAGTGTACAGATTGTAAAGAAGCGGCCCAAGAACGCTTCCTTGAGGTACTCCAGCTCTCATCAGCCTGGCAGTGGAAAGCGTGCTTTTGATTTTGACTTGGAATCTTCTGTCCTCGAGGTATGATCGCAATATGCCAAAGTACGGAGCAGGAAACAAGGTCTTAATTTTAGCAAGAAGTCCGATTAGCCAAACTCTGTCAAACGCCTGTTTGACGTCGAAAAATACCCCAAAACCAGTATTCTTTGTCTTCGAACGCTTTAAGAATATAATTAGCCACTCTATTTACCTGCTCGACGGTGCCGTGTCCTTCCCTAAATCCAAATTGATGGTCAGGTAAAAAATTGCTGTGTTCATTGATCCTCTTAGCCATCAACGTCTCCCAAACTTTGGCAAGTGTGGGGAGGAGGCTGATTGGACGGTTTGATTCGGGGTCCGACTCTTCTTTTCCAGGTTTCCTGATCATAGCAATGAGAGCGATTTTCCATTGGGCCGGGAAGTGCTGCGTTCTTATTATTGCATTGTAAATCAACGTAATGAATAGGAGAGCTTTCGTTGGCAGGGCTCGCAAAGTAACATGACATATTCTGTCATGACCTGGGGCTTTTGACTTAGGAAGCTTTGTTATAGTTTCCTCAATCTCATCTAATCGGATGGGTCGAACAGGCAACGTCATTTGTAGTGGTGTGTCAATGATGCTAAGAGTTTGTCTTACTTCATCATCCGTGGCCAGGTTAAAAGGCGTAAATCTCTCTTCGAGGTGTTGAGCAAATGTATCCACTTGTTCCTCTATTCATAGGTTATATCCAGTATCAAGTTTACTCTTCTGTCGAACGAGTTCTGTCTAAGTGTCTGAAGTGCCACTTTGAGCTCCCTTTCAGCCTTTTTCCAGACTGCGTTGTCTGCGGGGTGGAGGGTAGTCTGGAATTTACTACGGAGTCGTCCTAGAGAGAAGTCGAGCTAGCTCAGGAGTTAGCTGGTTGCCTACTTCATCCTGTCTGACAACTACTGGTTTTGGAGTGGCTACAGCTGCCGCAGAATGGATTTTTGCCGTAATTAGGTCAACCGCGTGTTCTACATCTCGACCAGAGCATATCTCCATCTCTAAGTGGATCGAGTTTTCCAATGTACTTCGGAAGACTTCTAGGTCGGTCTTCTGGCTGATGAGTCGTTGCACACCTTGGAGGAGTGTAGGTGTTGTGTGAAGGGTAATAATCAGCCCAAGGTGATCACTGGAAAGGTCCCAAGTGTCTGTAATGGTGAGTAGCTGATCCGGGACAGCTTGGTAGACCGCAAAATCCAGGCAGGAAGGAAGGCTGTTTGAGTTGCCAGGATATCTTGTAGGTGATCCAGTTGCTAAGACCTTAGCTTTTCTGGAAGTCAGACTGTTAACTAGTGCCTTACCTCTTTTGTCGCACCTTGTGTCTCCCAGAGCCAGTGCTTAGCATTCCTGTTTATTGATACACTTATGCTTGTAATTGCTTTAGTTATTGGATCAGAATCCTGCGCATAAGTATGTGAGGCTTGTTCCTTAGCATATTTGTGATGTTGTTGAGGACCAGCTGGTAGACAATGTAACTGCTGGTGTTGGATGTTGCGAAATTATCTGGTTGCATCCGCATACGAGAGTGTTTCCGTTCTGCTTGTGTTGGCCGATGGCAAATATTAACTTATTTTAGGAAAAGTCCTAGAGTCCAAATTAGGGAAACGCGGATGGTCTCCCGTTTTTTTGTTTGACGTAAATACCACCCTTTTTTTTGAGTTAGTTCGCTTGCAGAGATCTTTGTACCTTTATAGTTGGCTGGATGATTACCTCCACAGTGCGCACAAGTGGCAGGGGCGTCAAGACTCCTAGTGCAATCTGCCGTAGCGTGTTGTTGGCCACATTTGACACATATATATTTCCTTCTGCAAAAGTTGGCGGTATGACCATAATCCTGACAACGTTTGCATTGTGTTTCTTCTGAACTTTTTCTAGCGCTTTCAACACTTATGATTTGCCGACATAATTTTTTGGTTTTTAAGATTTCCTTATTATTAGAAGCTGCTTTAATATTAAGAAAGTGCATATTTATAGGGCTTTTAGTTTTATTGCTTATCGGATTATGGATATTGTTTACACCTAATATGTATAAATGGGCTGCACTATTTTCTGCTCATCTTTCCCACACTGATGCGGTCACAAACTGTAACAACTGCACGCACATACCTGCTTATCTGCATGCACATTGAACGGTCAGCAACTACCGATATGACCTGCTACTTATCAGCGGTCAACAAAACCACGATATGACCTGCTACTTATCAGCTGTCAACAGACACTGATATGACCTTCAACCTAAATAAATAATTTTTACCATTACAATGATTATATGTTTAGTTAAGTTATTATTGTATATAAACTCATGTTATAACTATAAGAATTCAGTAAGAATAAAGTATTCAAATGCGTCAGATATAGCCCTTTGGTCTTATTTTTCACTCAACTCTCCGTAGCTTAATAGGTTCAAGTACCTATTGCAGCGACCACCAGTTCTGATTCTGTATCTGAGCTGCCAAACAAACAATAAAACCCCCAGACTTGAGCACAACATTTTGGTGGCCCCGACTCTGGTCAACTAGGCGACCACTCATCGAATTTGGTGACACAGACTCTGATCAACTAGGCGACCACTCATCGATTTTGGTGACCCCGACTCTGGTCAACTAGGCGACCACTCATCGAATTTTGGGGACCCCGATTCTGGTCAACTAGGCGACCACTCATCGAATTTGGTGACACCGACTCTGGTCAACTAGGCGACCACTCATCGAATTTGGTGACACAGACTCTGGTCAACTAGGCGACCACTCATCGATTTTGGTGACCCCGACTCTGGTCAACTAGGCGACCACTCATCGAATTTGGTGACACCGACTCTGGTCAACTAGGCGACCACTCATCGAATTTTGGGGACCCCGATTCTGGTCAACTAGGCGACCACTCATCGAATTTGGTGACACCGACTCTGGTCAAATAGGCGACCACTCATCGAATTTGGTACCCCGACTCTGGTCAACGAGGCGACTACGCATAAAATTTGGCGAACCGATTAAGGACTCTGGTCAACTAGGCGACCAATCATCACATTTATAGAAGAACCCGGCAAGAATTTAGATCACGAATACGATCACTCGTTTTTTATTGGTAAAATCCGACATTGGTGAACCATACGTGGCATTCAAATCCGGCGATCTCATATTAGCAGCCTGACTCAGGAACGCGTGAGGGATTTAATGTTTTAGTAACCAAACTAAACAATATCCCGATAACTTGTTTTACCAAAAACAAAATATTAAAAATTGTCAACCTGGCGACAATTAATTTTGGAAAATCGAAGAAGACCTCTACCTTCTCAACATTTCTAAAAATTTTAATTTATACACATATAATATATTAAAAAAAAAATATATATATATAAATACAAACAATAAAAACATAACATACTACATTTTATTTTCTGCTACTTTGCAGCTGACCACACAAGGGTGTGAGCAGAGGCATATCCAGTCAAAAGACAAAATCAATTTTCCTCCAACGGGTCGGCTAGCAAAACTTGTAGAACAGAGAATATAATGGAGACATTTGAGAAACTTTTTGCTAACCAACAAACACTTGGTGCTGACATCCAGTCAGTAATCAATAACTTCAAAAAAGATTCTTCTGATAGAAAGCAAAAGGCTTCATATTTTGAAGACCGAAGAGCGAAATTAGTTGGGTTGTGGGATGCATTCCAAACAGGCCACCTTAACATACAAAAGGCCTTAAATGGAAAATCAAGCGAAAATCCCTATGTCACCTCAGACTTCTGCGGTAAAATTCATGCCCTGGTCAATGAATATACCGAGCAATTTTCAAAAGCAATAAGCGAATTGGAACGGAGGTCTCAGGATCAAATAAAAAACAATATTGAGCCTCTCATCAGGCAACAAAACGCTCTTCTAGCTTCATTATCAAGAATATTGAATCAATTACAAAATGAGAACCAAATTCATTTAAAACCTGTTATTGACAAGATATTTGATAAAATAACAGCAATACAGATAAAAATATATACAGACTTCGAGAATCCAATCAATTTTGGATATGATCTCGATCAATATGTATCAGCTGAATCTGCAATGATCAGAATTCAGACGCCTATGGCAGAGATAAAAACTGGCATAAAGGAACCATTTCAATCATCTCTCCAGTTGCCAAAAGTATCCATTCCAAAGTTTGATGGAGATTATCTTAAATAGCAACAATTTCATGACATATTCAAAAAAATGATTCATGAGGCCGAACTACCAGTCGTTCAAAAGATGTGGTATTTGAAGGCAAATTTGTCTGGAGGGGCAGAAAGACTGATTCGTCATCTCGCCTTGACAGAATCGAATTATAACACGGCTTGGAAAACATTACAAGATCGCTATAATAACAAACGAGTATTGAGTTCACCCATCTTCAAAAAACTGTTAGACCAGCCCTCGTTAAATAGTAATGCGAACTGCATTAAACAATTTTATGACTGCATACAGGAAACGTTAGCAGCATTATCAAATATGGGTATTAACACCGATTCATGGGACCCCATATTATTATATTTACTTACACAAAAATTGGATCGCTATACACACATTTTGTACGAGCAATCAATAGCCGATACACGGCAGCTACAAACATTAAACGAATTTCTTTCGTTTTTGGAGCAAAGGTTCTTAGCACTGGAAGCAATTGAGAGCAGACAACCTACGAAAGAAAAACAAAAAACCTGCGCATCTGTCACTACGATAAGATGTCAGTACTGTGATCAGGTAAATCATCGCATATACAAATGCGAGAAATTCCTCACAACATCAGTACCTGCCCGCTTGAATTGGGTACAAAAACAGAAATTGGGTGTAAATTGTTTCAGACCTGATCACAAAACCAAAGAGTGTACCTTGGTACATTTGGAAGGACTTCAGAATGAAAAGAAAACAGTCGCATCTTCACTAACCAACGGATCCGACAAATACGTATTGCTACCTACAGCTCGGGTTACAATATTGGGCAACAACGGTCAGTCTGGCGAATTTCGAGCTTTCCTAGATGCAGGGTCACAAATAAATTTGGTATCTCAAAGAGTGGTTAAAAAACTATCACTCAAGATAACAAATTCCCATCAAAACATTGAAGGCATTGGTGGACAAAACAATACATCACAAAAACGGGTTAGTGTGACATTAAAATCAAAACACACCAACTTTGTAACAAGGTTAGAAGCATTTGTACTGCCGCATATTGTGGATTCCCTATTAAGCGCTGAGTATTATTTCGCTCTAATACAACCACAACAATTTAAAATCGGCCCAAATCTACCAGTCTTACTTAACTCAGAGTTTGACTGGATTGTGGGTGGAAAGGTCAACATGGCGACCGATGCACCTGTTTGTGCTATTTCTATAAAAAACGACGAAACACATCAACTTATGGAGAAATTTTGGAAAACGGATAGTTTCGGAACTTCGAGGCCAACACCCACGTCAATCGAAAACCATTGCGAAAAGCACTTTCATCAAAACTTGCAAACAGCATCTGATGGAAGGCTCATTGTGAAATTGCCGTTTTCTGAAAATATTTCAGCCCTGGGGGAGTCATGCGAAATCGCTACACGCAGATTCCAAGCCCTGGAAAAGAGATTGGCCCGAGATCCTACAACAAGGGAAGCATATATAAACTTTATGACGGAGTACGAAGAGCTGGGCCACATGAAGCAAGTGCCAAAAGGCCAACTACCAGCAAGGCACTACTTCATTCCTCATCATCTGGTTTTGAAGCCAGAGATTCTGACTACAAAACTCAGAGTAGTATTTGATGCTTCAGCAAAAACATCTACTGGCAAGTCACTAAATGACATATTGTATGCCGGACCAACTGTCCAAAGCGAACTTTTGACTATATTGCTGCGCTTCCGGACACATAAATACGTTTTTACTGCCGATATTGAAAAAATGTATCGACAAATATATATGAACCCAGCTGATCAATTTCACCAGCTTATTATTTGGAGAAATAATCCATCGCAGGAGCTACGCTACTACAGATTAAAAACGGTGACATACGGTACCACATCAGCTCCTTTCCTCGCCACCAAATGTCTTCAGCACACGGCGACATTAAATAAAGAAAGATTTCCCTTAGGAGCATCATCATTACATGATGCCCTCTACGCCACCGCAATCCTCAAATTATTCTATTGATTTGCCTCCGCCTAGACCTACTCTTAAAGTAGTCGCGCCGCGTAAACATATTTTTGTGTCTCGTCTGGCGGCGGACACTTCTTGTGAAGACTTAGTATCTTATATGGATATTGGCAACAATCCTAACATATCCATTGAGAAATTTAAATTCTCACAGCCTCGTGAAATTTCGTCGTTCTAAATTTCCGTCCCTATAGGTGATTTTGACAGACTATGTGATCCAAACTTTTGGCCACCACATATGATTGTTCATGAATTTAAATCTATTCAAAAGCCTCGGCCTCAACCAGTTACCTTACCCTCAGCTGTCCCATCTTCTGTTCCAGCCTCTAGCATTTCAAAAAACTAATTTCTCATCTCTCTATTAAATATCAGAATGTTAGAGGTCTTTTAACAAAACTTAATGTTCTGTTTACGAATAGTTTTTCTTTTGACTCACATGTTCTTGCCCTTACAAAAACGTGGTTAAACTCTTCAGTTTCTGACCATGAAATTTTATCTTCCAACTTTGTAGTATACAGGCTTGATCGCTCTGTCCGCCGTGGTGGAGGTGTCCTTATTGCTGTTGATGTAAAACTTTGTTCTAGCTTAGTTAAAGTAGATACTTCGTTGGACATTGAATTCATTTGTGTCAAAATAAGTTTGCATAACTCTTCATGTTTTATAACATGTTCGTACATTCCTCCTTCATCTACTACTGAAATTTATTTGCAACACTTGGCTGCAATTAACTATGTTCATTCGCTTTTACATAATCGCGACAATCTCTTAGTTTTAGGCGATTTTAACCTTCCAACCATTTCATGGGTTTCGTCACCTTCTTCTAACTCTGTTATTTCGTCCTCTTATAACGAATTCCTGGACGGCTTGCTCGATTTGCCATTACTGCAAATAAATGTCGTCCAAAACTGTTTAAATCGAATCCTTGATTTGGTTTTTGCCAATGATCCCGCTATTGTGTCAGTCTCCAGATCTTCCCCGTTATCTATTCCTGAGGATTCATATCACCCTACTTTGGATATTGAAATCCTTATTAGTGCGCCTCAACCACATTTTTCTTCTCCTGCTATTGTCCGTCGCCGCTGTTTTCGTAAGGCTAATTTTACTATGTTAAACGAACTTTTAACCTCCACTGACTGGTCCCGCTTGATGAATTGTGATGACGTGAATGAAGCTGCATCATTTTTCTATGATACGCTAAACATTATATTTGATGCGTGTGTCCCTTCGACAAATGCTTGTTTTTCGCTCAAACCTCCCTGGTTTACTCGGAATTTGTCACATTTAAAAAATTTGAAATCTAGATATTACAAGAAATTTAAAATGACAGGCTCTAATCGTGATTTCTCTAATTATTCGTATGCTCGATCTGAATTTATCCTTTTAAACAGAAATTGCTATCAAAATTATTTATCCCGTTGCCGTGAACAATTTTCTGTTGATCCGAAACAGTTCTTTAATTTTGTAAATTCTAAACGTAAATCTGATCTATTTCCTTCTACACTCATGTATAATGGTGTAGTAGCCTCTACTGACGCAGGTATATCTAACTTATTTGCTAGTTTTTTTCAATCTACTTACTCTTCAAAGTCTTACTCTCCTAATTCTTATCCTTTCAATATTTCGTCTGGTAGCGGTCTATATGTTCCATTTATTAGCAATGATGACCTCAATTCTGGTATTTGTTCGCTTAAAATGTCTTACTCGCCAGGCCCTGATAATGTTCCTACCTGTGTTATCAAAGCTTGTGCACTTGCGCTTCATGAACCCTTGCTGAAACTATTTAATTTGTCACTTGAATCGGCCTCTTTCCCTACCATTTGGAAATCGTCTTTTATTATCCCCCTTCACAAAAAGGGTAATAGATCCGATGTTTCCAATTATCGTGGCATCGCCAAATTGTCATCAATTCCCAAATTGTTTAAAAAAATTTTAGTGGCTCATTTGCAGCATCTTTGTAAGTCCCTGATTTCCCCGTGCCAGCATGGATTTATGAAAGGTCGATCGACCTCTACAAACCTTCTGGAGTTTACATCCTTTGCATTTAAAGGATTTTCAAATAAACTTCAAACAGATGTCATTTATACTGATTTTAGTAAGGCCTTTGACTCTGTTAATCACAAGCTCCTTCTTTTCAAGCTTGGGCTCTTAGGAATACCGACCAACTTTCTCAATTGGATTTCATCTTACCTTGCTGATAGAACCCAAAGAGTTATAGTTAGGTCTACTGTTTCCAAAATTGTTCAAGTATCTTCCGGTGTTCCGCAAGGTAGTCATCTAGGTCCTCTTTTTTTTACCCTTTTTATAAATGATCTGCCAAATGTGGTAAATCATGCCCGTGTTCTTATGTTCGCTGACGATGTTAAACTTTGTTTCTCGTTTAATGATTTCACGTCACATCTTTTACTTCAAGATGATTTAAACTCTCTTTATAACTGGTGTACGGTTAACCATTTGAACTTAAACCTTTCCAAATGTATGTTTATGACATTTCATCGACACAAACCTCACTTGGTTAATTACTCCATAAATGGTTCTCTTTTGGTGCGTATCTCTTTATGTACTGATTTAGGTGTTACTTTTGAGCCTAAAATTACCTTCAACACCCATGTTTCTACAGTTGTGAATAAAGCTAGGTGTGTTTTAGGGTACATTAAACGCTTGTCAAAAGAATTTAATGATCCGTATTCGACCAAGGTTCTTTATTCTGCTCTCGTTCGCCCAGGACTTGAGTACTGTTCCTGTGTTTGGTGCCCTCAATACAAAAAATATCAAGCACGAATTGAATCTGTTCAGAAACAGTTTCTCCTTTTTGCTCTACGAAGCTTAAATTGGGCCCCCAATATCCGTTTGCCTCCTTATGCCAGTAGACTTCTTCTAATTGATCTACCTTCTTTGAAAAATCGTAGGATTGCCCTTAATGCTATTTTTTTGCATAAACTCATAACTGGTTCCATTGATTCCCCTTTCCTACTTCAGCAGCTTTTGTTTAACATTCCTAGACGCTCCTCTAGAAATTTTGTACCCTTATCTCTTAAGAGATGCACTACAAATTATGCTTTACATGAGCCTTTTAGAGTTTTATGTTCGAATTTTAATGACTTGGCGCGTATCCTCTCAAGTGAACTTTCGCCTTCCAGTTTGATGAGAGCTGTCTTGAACCACCTTGGCTCCAGTTAAAAATTACCCCAACGGGCAGGAGTCCGATTATTTTCTGGATTGCTGGTTCTACTTGTTTGCTACTGACCACAATTGGCTGTGGGTAGGGGCATAGCTGGCCACCAGGCAAATAAAATTCCCCCAACGGGTCAGTGGCAAACTACCTAATATTAATTATATTATATTATATTAAATATTTTAAAAATTTGTTTATAAGTTTCTTTTTGTATTATCCTTTTTAAATTAACCTTGTTTTTTGTTTTTAAGTAATCAACTGATCCTAAATAAATAAATAAATAAATAAATAAATAAATAAATAAATAAATAAATAAATAAATAAATAAATAAATAAATAAATAAATAAATAAATAAATAAATAAATAAAAATAAATAAATGACTTCTATGTGGATGATTGTCTTACCGGATCGGATTCCCTATCAGATGCCCTTCAAACTCGAAATGAGCTTAATAGTTTGCTCATTAAAGCCGGCTTCAAGCTCAGCAATGTTGTGGGAATAACAGTCATCTGCTACAGGGTCTTCCAAGTGAAGACATCATCAACAACTTTGAGCTTGATGAAATGGAGGGCGGCAGCATTAAAACGCTTGGCATTACATGGATACCGAAAACTGATAGTTTCTGCGGCCGAGCAAAAACAGCAACAACTGGAGTAATAACAAAAAGAATTGCATGCTCGGAGTTGGCCCAAATCTTTGACCCATGTGGTCTCTTTGCACCAGTGGTAGTCAGAGCCAAAATATTTATGCAAAACCTATGGGAGCATAAATTAGAATGGGATGATGAGCTTCCCAATCATATGCAAAAGGAATGGCAATCGTTCAGAGTGGATCTTGAGGAAATAAATAATATTAAAATCCCTCGCCATATTTATAGTGGCCACATCCCGGAAAAGAAGGAAATACATACCTTTGTGGATGCTTCTGAAAAGGCATATGGCGCAGCTATGTATATTCGCTCTCTACACAAAAACAAGAAAATTTCGGTGCAATTGCTTTGCTCAAAATCAAGGATAGCTCCATTAGCAAAGCAGTCGCTGCCTCGCCTTGAACTTTGTGCCGCCCTTCTAAGAGCCGAACTTACAGCAAGGGTAAAACAAGATCTTCGCCTTGCCGAGACACCAACCATTTATATGACAGACTCAACAGTCGTGCTGTCATGGATCAACGCCAAATTTGCTTACAATATCTTCACAAACAAACGAAACACAACGAATTTTGTACAAAAAACTAATTTTCGACCGATCGATCCTATGGGACCTATATGATATAGTCAACCGATTTTGATAAAATTTGGTACAGTGCTGGGGGTTTCTAAAAAACTTCCGATTGCCAAATTTGGTTATGATATCTTCATAAGCAAACGAATTATCCATCTAAAACTTTTGCTTTTTTTCGAGGTCCTCTGAAACACCCCTATGAGAGCTATATAATGTAGTACCGATATCAAAAAAATAAAATAAACTTGTCTCCTATGGATTAATAAGAGATCTTATCTGAAAGTTTGGTTGCTCTAGCTCTTACCATCTCTGAGATCTAGGCGGATTGTCCCAAACAATCCAAGTGTCACGATAGCCAGCCACAATTCCATCAAAAGCTCTACACAAACGTCATATGTACGTTTTCCCAATTTTGATATCAAAACACATCGACAACTGAATTAATTGAGATATCAAATAAATCCAAACTGGGACAAGCTGAACTGGAGTACTTACAACAACAGTTACAAAATGATGATTCCATTCATCTCCCCAATAAATTTAACTCACCCACTCACAATCACATTGTGTCGTACATGGTATTAGGAATATCTTTGCTTATGATTGCATTGTACATAAAAACTAAATACTGTGTGAGAAAGAAGGTTAACAGGATCAATCCACTGCACCAACCACCAACAGAGCCTGACACGTTTTCCATCAACGTCCTCGATAGTTGAACAAATGTTCAACGGCCGGGAGCATGTTTACACCTAATATGTAAAAATGAGCTACACTATTTTCTGCTCATCTTTCCCACACTGATGCGGTCACAAACTGTACCAACTGCACGCACATACCTGCTTATCTGCATGCACATTGAACGGTCTGCAACTACCGATATGACCTGCTACTTATCAGCGGCGAAAATCCTCTGGCTGAACCCTCCACGAGGGTGCCGGCTGGGCAATGAACGGTGCACTGGCTCAAGCATCAGAGTCAGGCACTTGTCCCCCCTCGATGCTTGGGCCAGTGCACGGTCTAGCTGAGGCAACAGCGCAGCAGTATCCGGATTCCCAAATCTGGTGCTGCTGCGTTGGAGCCATGGCCAGAGGTGCCTGGCAGCAGGCATAAAATGCTATGGGGTGGTTCCCACGAACAAAATCAACCAAAACCCCCGCGCTGGAGTCATTTAAGGACGCAACTCGGGCTGGGATGTCAGCCCAAACGTCGGTGGAATGCGTGACTGCTACCACCGGCGGGCACGGTGGGGTTAATACCCCTCTACGTGTCGCCAGCGGTCACACCTCTGAACTGGTTGGAGCAGGCCAGGACAGTTGTAAAGCGACTGCCAAAACAACGAGAGAAGCCAAATTGTGGCGCGGTTCTGTAGTCCTTGAAGACTCAGACGGCGAACCACATGGCTCAATTAGTGCTGAGGCGGAGGAAGAACTCCTGCGCTCCCCAGCCAAGGTGTCCACTTCCCCCTGCAGGGATGGCCCTAAAAAGACAAAGGATGGACTGAGGGCTAAAGCTCAATACAAGGCCGCTCTAAAGATCCGAGCCCGGCTTGGTGACAGCAAAAATCTCACCCCTGAGGAGAGAAACAAGCTGGACTGGGCCGAGCAAAAGATCAAGGAGGGCCGAAAGTATTATGAGAGCAAGCCGGCGATGAAGGCTACAAGTAGCCAATACGCAAACAAGGTCGAGGAGCTGCTGCTATCCAAAAGGCAGCGCTCAGTCGACCAGGACAAGGCGGATGTGCCCGCGAGCAAGCGGCCGCGCCAAAGACCGGAAAGACCCACGAAGAAGCCACTGCCGAAAAGGGTAACGGCGAGCGATGTGGCGCGACGACACCTAATCGTCGCCCTCATCGACCGCAGCGACCCAAACGGCAAAATGACACCTGATCAGTGGAAGGTGGTGGAGCTGAAGCTACTGGATGCCTTATTCCAAAGGATGGAGGATCCAGAGGCTCAGCCTACCACGTTCGACGGTGCGGGGTGGCTAAGTGGAGTCAAGATATTGAGTTGCAAGGATGACCTCACCCTGAAGTGGGTCACCGAGACCGTGGCCAAGATGGACGCTCCCTGGGAGGGGGCCAAGCTGGAGGTAGTCGACAGAACTATGATTGCGTCGGTACCAAAGGCGAAGGTACTCTTCCCGAGAGTCGTACCCACGGAACATGCACTCAAACTGCTTAAGTGGCAAAACCCAGATGTGCCAACCAAAGACTGGGTTGTGCTGCACGTGGGAAAGCCGGAAGACAAGGGTCAGCAGATGGTACTCCAGATCAACAAGGAGGCCGAAAATCTGCTGTACCCAAGGTTCGGGAAGATGGCGTGGGGTGTGGGTAATGTTTACCTTCGCCTCAAAAAGCGCCACCCGAACGACGATAACACTAACACGCTTGAGGCCGGAGAGGTGGAGAAGGACCTTGGCGTAGCAGCCATAACCGAAGCCGCTCACAGCCTCGAACTTAACGAGGACGAGGACGATGGTGATACGACCCTGGTAGTCGACCCATCGGAGCAGGAGGAACCTGAACACAGCCATGCAGCTGAGGGTCCTTCAGCTAAACCTCCACAAATGTAAGTTGGCGTCGGCGGAGCTCCTTATAACCCTGGATGAGGAGTCCGTCGACGTGGCTTTAGTTCAGGAACCTTGGATTGCATCGGGTAACAAGGTCTCTGGACTAAAGTCAACCAACTACAGTACTTTCTACCCGACAACCGTAAGTAAAGCAAGAACTGCAATTCTGGTGAGAAAGGGCATCTATGCTTATCTTATGTCTAATTACAGCACTGACGATCTCACGGTGGTAGCGCTCGAGGGCCTTAGGGACGAGCCACTTATAATGGCATCCTCCTACCTGGCGCACGATAGGGAGGCACCTACAGAGGAGACGCAGCGTCTGGTCCAGGAGGTGAGCCGGAAGAGGCAACCCCTGTTAATCGGCGCTGACGCGAACGCCCATCACACAATATGGGGATGCAGGGACGTCAACGAGAGGGGTGAGTCACTGCTAGATTTCATACTAAGGTATAACTTAAGAATCGCTAATACAGGGGAGGAACCCACCTATGTGGGCCCCACCTCATCAAGTGTCATTGACCTAACTCTCTCGCTTGGTATGAATACTGCGGTCACAGAGTGGAAAGTTCTTAGCAAACAATCCTTCTCTGACCACAAGTACATCCAATTTAAGGCGAGGTTTTCGTGTGTAGTGACTAAAAGTGAGTACAAAAATCCCCGGAACACCAACTGGGAGATGTTTAAAGACAAGGTGGCAAGGAAACTCCCACCACCACCAATAATAAATTCGACAGATGACATCGAGAAGTCCGTTGAGACACTCTGCCACCATCTGAAGAAGGCATTCAATGACTCGTGCAAAATGACGGTTAATAAAAGGAGACACAGGCCACCCTGGTGGAATCCAAGACTGAAGGCACAACGTACCGACCTACAGGATATCTTCAAACTGGCTAAACAAGCGGGTGATGATACTGTATGGGACGAGTACAAGGTAAGACTCCGTGACTTTAAAAAACAAGTCCGGCTGGCTAAAAGAGACTCCTGGAGATCCTTCTGCTCTGGCATGGAGAAGATCAAGGAAACCGCAAGACTCAGGAAGCTACTCTCGAGTCAACCCGTTATACAGAGTCAATTGAAAATGAACGACGGACACTGGACAGAGAGCAGTAAGGAAGCGACTGACGCCCTGCTAAGCGAGCACTTCCCCGGCTGCACGGACGTCCTCACTCCTGACACGCCAACGAATCGTTTCAGCCAACAGGCCAACGTACCTGGGGACGTTATTACGACACACAAAATCCAGTGGGCCCTAGACTCCTTCGCGAGCTATAAATCCCCTGGCCTAGATGGTGTAATCCCGGCCATGCTGCAGAAGACCAAAGATAAGGTTACGCCATGGCTGGATAACATATACAAAGCATGTTTGAGGTACGGACACGTTCCCGTATCCTGGAGGACAGCACGAGTTGTGTTCCTGCCAAAAGCAGGGAAATGCAGCCACGTGCAGCCAAAGGATTACAGGCCAATAAGCTGAGGCCTACTCAAAACTCTTGAGAAACTGCTGGATCTACATATAAGGCAGGGCATGAGCCAACTTGTAGAACACAACCAACATGCCTACACAAAAGGGAAATCGGTGGAAACAGCGCTGCACTCCCTAGTAGCTACCATTGAAAAAGCCCTACACCACAAGGAATACGCCATGGGAGCGTTCCTAGACATCTCAGGTGCATTTAATAATGTTTCTACGGAAGCCATAATGCGAAGCCTAAGACCCAAGGCACCCCAGGAGGCCATAAACTCCTGGATACAAAGCCTATTGAGCTGCAGACGAATTAGAGCAGAATGGGGAACCACGACAGTGACAAAAGAGGCACACAGAGGCACGCCGCAAGGCGGAGTACTATCGCCCTTATTGTGGAATCTAGTGGTAAACGACATTCTACATAGATTTAAACGGAAGGCCCCAAGGATAACTGCCTATGCGGACGACATAGCCATAATTATCGTGGGCAAATGTCCCATGACACTTAGCTCGGTCATGGACATTACGCTAAAGGAAATACTGATGTGGGCCACAGAAGCCGGACTCAGTATTAACGCGGACAAGACGGACCTAATTCTCTTCACCAAGAGATACAAGGTACCGCGTTGGACTCCGCCATCGATAAACGGCACTCCGCTCAAGCCCAAAATGAGCGTGAAATATCTAGGAATAGTACTGGATAGCAAGCTGAGCTGGAAACCCAATGTCGAGGAAAGGGTGAAAAAAGCCACAAATGCACTTTATGCATCCCAGAAGATGTTGAGTAGCACGTGGGGCTTATCACCAAGACTTATGCATTGGATCTTCATCTCAGTAGTGCGGCCAGTGCTACTCTACGGAGTTCTGGTATGGTGGAAAGCCACAGAGAAGACCACATACCTACGAATGATGGAGAGGACGCAACGACGTGCACTGATGTGCATAACGGGGGCGCTAAGGTCCACTCCAACCAAGGCCTTAGAAGCTATACTTGGAGTAAACCCCCTTGACATACAGGCCAAACTACTGGCGCAGAAGACAGCGCAACGTCTTTGTGCAGCAGGGAACATGGCCCTAACGAACTACGGGCACAGCAAAGTTGAAGGGGTGACACACAATAGCACGGACTACATGACCCCAGTAAACAACTTCTCCAGAACGCCCACTCTAATGGGACCAGAGGACTGGAAAATCGGCATGGACCAACAAGCGACAAAAATTTTCACGGACGGTTCCAAAATGGAGTCCGGTGTTGGGGCCGCAATATACTGTACCGACCCACCCACGGAGGTGTCTTACAAGTTGCCGGACCACTGTAGCATCTTCCAGGCGGAGGTATTCGCCATAAAGAAGGCTGCAGAGCTAGCGCTCACCCTAGAGCAGAATCGAATAAACATATTTGTTGACAGCCAAGCGGCAATCAGATCCATGCAAGCGTTCAGCATCAATTCCAAAAGTGTACTGGCAAGCAGGGACGCTTTAGATGCACTAAACACCCAGAAGGAGGTGTGCATCTTCTGGGTACCCAGCCACCAGGGCATTGAAGGAAGGAGCCGCATTGAGTCAACCGTCACTTGAGGATCTAAAGATTCCTCTAAGGACAATCAACCACAAATCAGAAGAGGACGCTGTAGTAAGATCTGATAGAAGGTGGTACACCACAACGAACTGCAGAACGGCTCGCACAATGTGCAAGAGAATAAACAGCAAATTAGCCCAGTATACTCTGCAACTCCCAAGAAGAGATTGCAGGCTTATAGTGGGCATACTCACCGGTCATTGCCTGACAGCAACCCACGCTAAGAAGCTAGGCATTACCAACAACGATGAATGCAGGAAATGTAGGGAGACAGACGTCAAAGAGACTCTGGAGCACCTCATATGCAGCTGCCCTGCCCTCTGTACATCGAGACTCAAATACCTAGGAAAACCATGGCTTACCTCACTGGAAGAGGCAGCCGATAGGGCACCTCAAAGGCTTCTGGCGTTTGCCAAGCACACGCATATAATTGACGACTAGCGTGCTTTGTACACCAGCCGCACCTTCCGGTATCACTAAGGACTACCTAGTCTATGTGTGACTCCCCCCAGGGGTCAACCGGCACTACCTAACCTAACCTATCAGCGGTCAACAAAACCACGATATGACCTGCTACTTATCAGCTGTCAACAGACACTGATATGGCCTTCAACCTAAATAAATAATTTTTACCATTACAATGATTATATGTTTAGTTAAGATAATTCTAATCAATGTATTTTAGTCAAGTTATTATTGTATATAAACTCATGTTAATACTATAAGAATTCAGTAAGAATAAAGTATTCAAATGCGTCAGATATAGCCTCTTTGGTCTTATTTTTCACTCAACTCTCCGTAGCTTAATAGGTTCAAGTACCTATTGCAGCGACCACCAGTTCTGATTCTGTATCTGAGCTGCCAAACAAACAATAAAACCCCCAGACTTGAGCTTGCCTCAGGTCACAACAGATATGTAATACTTCGTGCCCAAGCTTAGTCAAATTCTCTTTTATTTGACTGTTGAGTGTGGAATGGTGAAGACCTTTGATTACCACTCTAAATGGTTTGTCTTCCTTCAATTGGAAACTGTAAAATTAAATTTTTAAATCGTCCAGTGTCTTTACAATCGTTCTGTATGTGGGAATATCCTTAGCCAAAATTCGTATAGTTGTTCCCATTGTTGACTTTATGTCGATATTGTCAATATTTATGTAATGTTCTAATATAGTCCAGATATCGAAGACATCATCTATATTGTGTAAAACGATAGGAGGGGGCTTTTTGGTTTTTACATGCTCAGTAGAATTAGTATTTTTGGGCTCAATGCTATTATTTACGTGACCTTCTATATTTTGATCCAAAGTTGGTGAAGGAGATCCTAGCTCTTCTACCATGATGACATTGATATCAATCCCAAGTAGTTCGATTAACGTCAGTTTTTTTTGGTTTGCCAACAGTCTTATTGATATGGCCATCCAGATTATTAGAGTCAAGAATGACTCTTTTTTGATAGGTAGTCGGAGATGTAGCAATCCTCCTCTTTGTCGTCTTTTTCTGGCTTTTAAGAAGCCTTTGTGTCGCTGAGATAATGGGGTTTTCTGCTGAATGAGGCATGTTTGTCAATGATTGACTTACATTAAGCTTGTTGCATGGTTCTTTTGGTCCAGCAGTGGAATCACTATAATTGTAGCTTATGTTGGCGTTGCCATTATTTATACTGGTAAAATTATCTGAATAAATTGTGGTATGATTGTTGTTGCCTATGCAGTGGCTTGTACTACCATGGTCTCTTAAGCCGTAGATATAAGTGTTCGGTGTGACGTCGTTATATTCCATGATTAGAAAACACAAAATCACAATCAATCATACGCGCGCGGTGTGCTGTATGTGCGTTTTCAAGGTCTAGGTTGTTACGTTTGCTAAAAAAGTCTGTAGTTCAAAGACAGGGCTGTTATATTTTGCTAGAAAAGTCTGCAGTTCAAAGACAGGTTTGTTATGTTTTGCTACAAAAGTCTGCAGTTCAAAGACAGGGTTGTTATGTTTTGCTACAAAAGTCTCATGAGTTAGCGTCACTGCACTGATTAAATTTACTTTATTAGTTTTTATTGATAAAATTATATTTTATTACATAAGTACTTATGTTCACTGTTGAATTAGATTTTGCCACAAACGTGGACTTGTCCATAAATTTTATTAATTTAATTATAACTTTTTTATATAAGCACACGTCAAATTTTTCGACCGTACGTATCGGCGCTGCCAACTCTTCTATCTTCAACACTGTACCAAATTTTAAAAAAAAAACGCTTTTTCTACAAAATTTGTTGTGTTTCGTTTGTTTATGAAGATATTGTAACCAAATTTGGCATACGGAAGTTTTTTAGAGATCTTCAACACTGTACCAAATTTTATTAAAATCGGTTGACTATATCATATAGCTCCCATAGGTCCAATCGGTCAAAAAAATGTATTTTGAACAAAAATCGTTGTTTCGTTTATTTGGCAAAGAAATATCTTTTGGAGTTTGTAAGCAATATATCGGACTTGATTGCAATGTGGTGGTACAGGGTATCCCAAAGTCGTCCGCTCCCGACTTTGACATACGCCATCTTTTAATACCAATGAATGAGATATATCCATACAACTTTCAGCAAAAAAAGGTCTTTGAGATTTTTTTCAAATGACGTTTAAACCTTTATTTAAGTATTTTTAGAAAAAAAGTTATTCGTGTCTAAAGCGCCGTTGCGTACGTTACAAAAAACGGAAGTAGTTTTGGAGGTTCAGTTATCGGTTGGAGTTGGCAGCGCTAACAAGTGTGTGAACATGAGATATTTTTCTTCGGTTGTGAAAAGTTAAATTTTATAAAAATCGTAATTTATGGACAAGTCCACATTAGTGGCATAATCTATTTCACACCCGAACACCAATATTTATGTGGGTCAATAAGTTTTAACAATTAAAACACAAAAAACAAAACTAAAAGTTGTGCAGTGACAGTGCAAATTTATTAAGACTCCGCTGGCACTGTCCGTGTGTGTACATAAATACCGTGTGTGTACACATTGTGCATGTGTATACTCTCTTTTCGTGTATGTACACACTATTTCAAAATCGAACTAAACGGTTATTGAGTGCTCTCACTATAGGGCAAGACTATACCCCTCGGCCTGCGCGCAGTCGCAACGAGGGGAAAGAGAATCTCGTGCAACCCGAAAAGGCAGCTTGCCTCCGGCAATCTGTGTACCTCGTATCGATAATTTGGATCAACTGGAAGAAGCGCTTAGTGCAGTCACTCGAGGTAATGAATGCGACATTCGTACCTCGAAATTTGGAGTTACCCGTATTTACGCGAGCAATGCTGAAGCGTTTAGGGCTGTGACAAAACTCCTTTGTGAGCGAAATTGTGAGTTTTGGTCCCACCAGCTGAGGGAAAGCAAACTCTTTAAAATATTTTTAAAAGATATACATTCTAATGTACCGAAAGAACTAATTGAACGCAGCTTTTCAAAAAGAGGTTTCGAAGTGTTGAATATTTACTGCCCGCGAAAGAGAGATTGGCGTAATATTTCAATTAACGAGGAAGATGGTGAACAGGTAAACAATGCCAAAACGAGGCAAACGTCAACCTTAAACATACTCCAAATATTAAAGAATCGATGAAATTAACCCACATCGGTAGACACAGGGTTACTGTTGAAAAGGCGAACCGAAATAATGATTTGGTGCAGTGTTTTAGGTGCCAAGATTATGGGCACACCAAAAACTACTGCCTTAAAATGCCAGTATGTGGAAAGTGTTCAGGCGACCACGACACTAAATCCATGCTATATCAGCTTCGTATGAGCGAGCGCAGCGTATGTGCAAACTGAGGTGATGACCATATGTCCAGCTATAGTGGATGTAAAGTAAGAATTAATTTGATTAAAAAACTCAAATCGGCACCTAGGCTTCCAAAAGACGGTCTCTCGAATAACAACAAAAATACAAATCGAGAAAATTCCCGGCCACAGTTTATTTCAGAGGCGGTTGTTAAAAATGGCTTTTCTTACGCGGATATGGCCAAACTTAATTCTACTCCATTGTCTTCAAAACCAATTTACACCCCCTTGAATAAGCCTGCAGAAAATCAGGTATTTACCCAGAGGTTTAATCAACAACCCATGCAGCTAATGCAGATTCAAGCTGCTGCTGTGACTGTGGCGACATTTAGTGGTCAAGTTAAAATAGCTTCTATGTACCTTCCCCCCAAAGAGCCATGGACAAAAGATGACTTTGATAAGCTACTGGGAAACAGATTCATCGCAGAAGGTGATTTTAATGCAAAGCACCAATGGTGGGACAACTCAAGATCATGTTTTCGTGGCAAACGACTGCAAGAAGCCGTTACCAGCAGTACATACCAGATTATGGCAACTGGAAGGCCTACATTCTATTCATACAATACTCGGCATACACCCTCTGCACTGGATTTCGCCCAACGAACAACGCACCGTCCAGTTACCTCCAACTGCTGCTGCTCGTCTTCGCCTCAAAAGGAGGGTCAGAAGAGAATACGCCAGAACAGGGGATGTAAGACTGCATGCGATGCATAAAAGATTGGCCAACCGTCTGCACAAGGTACTCAATAAACATAGGCAAGCTGGAATAGACGAAATTCTTGTAATTCCTAAAGCCCAATTCGAGATCCAGCAGGAGGTGGGTGCTTTTCAAGCCAGCGCCAAGCTGACGTTTTTGCAGACAATCTGGAAGACAGATTTAAGCCACTCAATCTTACCTCTGAAGAAACTCGTGGAGTGATTAGTATAGCTTTACAAGAACCTTTCCAAATGTCTCTGCCGTCTAGTCCAGTCACATTACAAGAAGTGGTGCTACAAGTCAGGAAACTAAAACCCAAAAAATCACCGGGAGAGGACCTTCTAGATAATCGAACTCTAATGCTACTTCCTACCAAGGCGCTGTTATTCATAGTCCTACTTTTTAACATTGCTCTAAGACTGGGATACTTCCCACGTGCTTGGAAAACTGCTTTGATCACCATGATACCGAAACCGGAAAAGCTGCCCACAAATGTGGATGCATATCGTCCAATTAGTCTGCTACCATTACTAGGAAAAATGTTGGAGAGGGTCATTCTTGACAGAATTCTAAAGTTGACGAGCGTGGCTGAAGCTATACCTAAATGGCAGTACGGCTTTCGAAAAAGTCACGGCACGCCAGAACAACTTCATCGAGTTGTTAACTTCGCCTTGGAGGCCATGGAACACAAAGAGTACGCTGTCGCAGTGTTTATGGATATACAGCAAGCTTTCGATCGAGTGTGGCATTGTGGCCTTTTTTATAAATTGAAGCGTATACTTACTCCACAACTTTTTCAAATAACAAGTAGCTTTCTAAGTAATAGGACTTTTTGTGTAGCAGTTTACGGCGCAAAATCAACCAACAGAAGCATTTGTGCTGGTGTCCCGCAAGGTAGTGTACTTGGTCCCACACTTTATTCAATTTACACTGCCGATATGCCAACATCAGAGTCGGTATCTGCCATAGAGGAGAGCGATGTCCTCATTGCAACCTATGCTGACGATTTAGCTGTGCTGACCAGATGATGTGACCAAGAATATGTAGACAGCTTCGAGAAGTGCGCCAATGTCACTTTTACGAACAGGCGAAATTCATGAAACTGCGCACAAATATCTTGGCGTCATTCTGGACAGGAGGCTAACCTTCTCGAGGCACATTACAATGGTGCAAAAAACTGTGCAATCCAAAGCGAGGAAAATGTCATGGTTGCTGGCTCCCAGAAATAAGCTTTCCTTATTTAATAAAGTTTCGATCTACAAATCTATTTTAAGCCCAATATGGAAGTACGCGCTTCAATAAAATCAGAGTTGTCCAGAGAAGAAAGAAAGAAATTGAGAAATTTGTGCGGCGCTAAATAATAAAATATACACATTTTATAAAAAAAAAAAAAAAAAGTGTTTGGGAGGTTAACGTGCATTTGTGCCATTTTCAGAGAATTTTGCTTAAAAAATAATATTACAAAAAAGAAAGAAGAAGAATTGAGAATTTCAAATTGGGTCAGTTGTAGAATATATGTGTTCAGGTTCATCCAAAATGGAAAAAACGATCGTTGCGCACGTTACCGTTGCTGACGTTACACTTTTTCCTGCTATAAAACAAAGATGGAGTACGTTTTAGTCGTGCGGAGACGACTTTAGGTAACGTTTACAATCACATTGCAATCAAATCCGATTCAATTCTTAAGTACTAAAAAAAATTTTGATTGCCAACTTGGTTACGATATCATTATAAACAAAATCACAAAAATTAGTTTTGCACCAAAAATTTTGTTTTTTTATTTATCATTCCTATTGCGACTATATGATATAGTCACGCGGTTTCGTAAAATTTGGTACAGTGCGTATGCACTGTAAAAAACTACCAAACGCCAAATAGATTGGATTTTGCACCAAAATTATGCACTATGGGTTTTCGGCCACTTTTTTGGCATAAGCCTTAAAATATTGGGATAATTGCACCAAAATTGGTACTTATGCATATTTTGAGCCCTCAAGACTATCTACCAAGTTTCGCCCGGGTCGTCCCAATATTTCCTATAGCTGCCATATAGTCGATCTGTCCGATTTGAACCAAATTTGATTTGTTTGGAGCACTCTATCGTAAAGGTGTTATAAAATCGATCTAGATGTCTTGGACCCTCAATTTTTTTTTCTGCTATGGTACGGTGGTAAAACTAAAATTTTTTTTCTGATTTTTCGTTTGTTTATTAAGATATCGTATCCAAATTTGGCATTCACAAATTTTTTTTTAGTTCCCAAGCACTGTACCAAATTTGATCAAAATTGGTTGAGTATATCATATAGCCCCATAGGAATGATCGGTCAAAAAAACGTTTTTGGCGCATAATTCGTCTTTTTTGTTTGTTTATGAAGATATCGCAACCAAATTTGGCAATCAAAACTTTTTTTTAGTATTATTTAAGCAATAAACCGAATTTTATTGGAATATGATGGTACATGTTATCTCAAATTCTTCTGTACCCAAATTTAACGTAGGCTTTTTTTTGGAGGAATTTCATGCCGTCGCGTACGTTACAAACTTTATGAGACATACTTTTTTTAAAATGCTATACAAACAATACTTTTTTTTTTAATTATTATTTATTTATTTACTAGGGGGCTCTGTCTCCTGCGTGCTTCGCACGCCAACACCCGTATTTTTTATACAATTCAAATCATCCTGATTATAATACCCCTTGTACGTTTGTTTACTTCCATAATGTATTTGCTATAGTTGGTCCGACTCGATTTTAAAATGTCCTTTACCATAAGCACGCTCCTCGATTTCAAAAAAATTGGAAAAAACGAACCTTAATCGCTCAATTACGGAAAATTTATTACGCGCAAGAATAATAATAATAAAGCGGATCAGCAGTTTTCGTCGGAGTTGGCAGCACTAACACGTGAGCAGATGAGAAAATTTTCTTCGCGTGTGAAAAGTTTAATTTTTGCATTAAATAAGCTTATGGACAAGTCCAATTTCTTGGCAATATTTATTTTAACGTTAATCATTAGTGTTTATGTGATTGCAAACAGTTTTATCAACTTAAATACAAAAAAAAACAAAAACAAAACTTGTAGTTGCATCGTGACAGTGCAAATTTACTGAGACTCCACTGGCAGTAGATTTGCTTGTGTAGTGTGTACACACCGTTCGTGTGTGGTACGCATTGTTTCGTAATTCCGGTGTACACATTGTTAAGTGAGAATTGAACAACAACACCAATCCAACCAAGCATATAAACTGCATCAAAATTAAGCGACAGCACAAGCCTCTCATTAACCCGTCTGGCGAATCAGACGCCTCAAAAATGCGGCGAGTTACGAAGACCACCGCTTCCGAACACGTCTTAAAAAGTCAATACACAAACTACTTCCGACCTCTGCAAACCTTCGAAGATGACGGCATGGACCATCAAGCCGACTCCGACTGTTCTCAGGACCAGCCTGAACAATCTTTCCAACAAAGTAAACGTGTGCCTCCAATCAAAAAGGCCTCTAAAGCCGTCCACGAGCTTATGAAGTCCATAAGCGTTTCTAATTATTCCATAAAACCTATTTCTATCGAAATAAAAATTTTTTTAAGCACGGCAAGTGAAAAATTCGAATTCTTCACGTATGAAACAAGGCAAACCAAACCATTTAAGCCGGTACTCTCTGGCTTGGACAAACAGAGTAATGATGACGTTAAGAACATCCTTATTAACCTTGGACTCAAGTGCAGCAGTGTGAAGACAATTGAAAAGACAACCCGGGGCGGCTACAATTTGCTTTTGTACGTGGTCTACTTCCAAAATGGTACAATTACACTCAATAAATTATGTAAAGAATATTCAACAATTCAACATACCAAAGTTCGTTGGGAGTTTAAGACCAAAGCGGCAAATCAAGTCACGCAACGTCACAATTGCCCATTATTCGGTCACGGCTCAAGTAAGTGTAGTGTTAAAACTCTCTGCTCTTTCTGCGCTGCACCTCACAAAACAGGCGAATGCTCAAACTCAGGCACATTTCTCTGTGCAAACTGCAAAGGTCAACACCCTTCAACCGATCCAACGTGCCCTTGCCGCTCATCGTATGTCACTATGTTACGGAAACGAAATGGTCAGGGTAAGCGTATCCCAAATGGCAGAAACAACACAATTGCCAATAGCGCCAACTACCATAGCTACAACTGTAGCAATGAAAACTACAACAGCAACTTCCCGATGATCAACCGCCAAACCACGACGTCCAACTCCGCTACAATTAGCCCTAGAGCGCAAGTATCAAGCTCGATGCAGTCTATGAGCTACCGGCGCGCTCTTATCACTGCACTACCAAATGACTGCCCACCCTCCTCTGATCTCTTTTCGTTAGAAGAAATCGATGTGCTCATGAACGAGCTCTTAAATAAGCTAAGCCGCTGCACTAGCAAAAGCGAACAATTTAACACAATAACTAAGCTAGAACTTAAATATGTTTACTCTAGTAAATAATATAACTAACTAAGCTAGAACTTAAATATGTTTACTCTAGTAAATAATATAACTAACTTAAATATCATGGCATGGAGTGCGCGTGCCGTTCGATGCAAAAGACTTGAACTCCTTAGTTTTTTAGTTAACAATAAGATCCACATTTGCCTTTTGAGCGAAACCTGGCTAAGCCACAATGATAGGTTTCTGCTGCCAGGCTATAATGTTTACAGGAACGACAGATTGAGTAGTAGAGGCGGTGGCGTTGCAATAATTATAAAAAGTGAAATAAGGCACTCACAAATTCCTAACATAAATACACACCTATAATGTTTACAGGAACGACAGATTGAGTAGTAGAGGCGGTGGCGTTGCAATAATTATAAAAAGTGAAATAAGGCACTCACAAATTCCTAACATAAATACACACCTAATTGAAAACATAGGCATTGAGATTATAACAAACAGAGAAAACACCTTTAAAATCTTTTCTGCTTATTTCCCAGGTTCATCTGCAAAATGTTTATCGAATTCATGTACCCACTTAAATGATGCAAAGCACAAAAAAGAGCTATTTAAATTAGACCTTTTAAAAATTCACCAAATACAAGGTAATTTTCTTCTAGGTGGCGATTTAAATTGTCGAAATAGACAATGGAACTGCCTAAGAGCAAATTGCTGGGGCAATACTCTGTCAGAGTTATCGGCAAAGGGCAAGTTTCGCATTTTATATTCGAGAGATCCGACATACATCCCCGCAAGCTACAAAGCAAAGCCATCAACGCTTGATCTAATACTATCAAACTTACCCAACCATATCACCGAGCCGAAAGTCCACAATGATTTATCATCAGATCATGTGCCTATTACTTGTGAGCTCAAGGCTGACTTTATTCGCCAAACTGTTTCTAGATTCCAATTTTGTAAAGCTAATTGGAAAATATTTAGGCGCACCATTAATGAATTTCTAGAAAACAGTCCTACACTTGACTCATATATAGCCCCTACAACAGGACTCTATGGTTGATCATGCTACAAGTAGTATTCTAAGCGCCATCGAAACATCGATACCTAAAAAGTTTTTCGCGGGTTCTTATACCAAATTACCTGAGTCCATAAAAGAGCTCATTAAAACGAGAAACATTGCCCGTAGACTATGGATTAGAACAAGACAGCCCATACACAAAGCAAGGCTTAATCACCTTAACCATCAAATTAAAATCGAAATGTTTGAGCAGAACAACATATGTTGGAATGAAAAACTCAGTTCTCTTGAGTCCAATTCCAAGCCATTCTGGAATCTTACTAAAGTTATCAAAAACAAAAAGCAGTTTATACCTAGTTTCCTCCACAATGGTCAAGTATACACTACTCGCGATCAAAAAGCGAACATAATGAGCGAGATATTTGAGGAAAAGCACCACCTCACAGAGTCCTTCTCAGATTCTACCACTAAAGCTCTGGTCGACAACTCAGCAAATTTGTCCGATGTAAATGGTTTTTTGCCTTAAACACCTCCCAAAATCTGCACTAGAATTTCTGTCTGAAATTTTTAATAAATGCTTGCTGATAGGCTACTTTCCTTTAAAATGGAAACTTGTAAAATAATTGCCATTCCCAAGCCTAATAAGCCGCTGGCATCACCTGAAAGTTATCGTCCAATTAGTTTGCTCAGTGGTATCTCAAAAGTCATTGAGCGCATTATTAAGGTTAGACTTAACTCATATATTGAAAAGAACCACATACTTCCTGATTTCCAGTATGGGTTTCGACGTAATCTGTCTTGTATCCACCCACTTAGTAAACTCAAGGACTACGTTAAAAATAATCTACAAGAGAAAAAATCTGTTGGTATGGTAAACCTTGTGATGGACAGGGAATAGTCACAGCCTTTATTTATAATTAGGATTGATATAAATAAATGAACCTAAATTAAATAATATCTGCACACGTTCTTAATATGAAATTTTGAATTATAATTACCTTTAAGTAAAATAAAATTGGTTGGTGTTGCCAACCTTTAATTAAGCGTATTTGGTATTTTAATAATTTCAATAAAGCATTCGATTAGTTCGTAACGGACCCCACATCTTCATAGTTAGTTTTTTTGTGCCTCAATAATCTGGCAGCACTTATTAGACTTGTAGTGTTTTAATACTGAGACTTCCAATGTCAAATTGACACTACCTCAGTAAGAAGCAGACAAATGCATTTCCGGCCTAAACGCCGATATATAAGCGAAATCTAACCTCGCTCAGGCCTTTTAATTCAATTTTATTCGGAACCAGGCAGCAGCGTGTTACTCCGAAATCTATCTATATATACATTTTTTCAAGTCGCGTAAGTGTTTTGTTGGTTTATTTGATTTTGCCATTCGACACTTATCTTCTCTTGAACCTCAACACAGGTGCAAATAGTACTACTTAGAAGTTTTTTTATTGGAACAATTCTTTACCCCAATTTATGGTGACTCCAGTCGCCATCGAGTTCTACACCCCTATTGGCCTAGGCCCAAAATGTAAGTAAAATTCCAAACCTTCAAAATCAAAAAAAAAAAAAAAAAATGCGTGCTAAATTAAATTTTTTTTTGAAATAGTGCGTGTGCAGGTGTGTTTTGGCGATTGCCGAATATATAATTCTTAATTGTGCAAGCAGAAGCAGCAGCAGTCGGCGACGCAGTCGCAATCGGCACAGCAGCGCAGCGCAGCGCGCATGCGCAGCTGTTAGCACACTGTCTACAACGGCAAAGCAGAGGCGTACGTGTAGGGGATCAGCACCACATATTATCACCTATAACATACTAAAAACACATAAACACAAAAACACATAAACAGATAAAATCCAAAAAGCACTAAAGTAAAGTCATTTTGCAAATTTTGTTATCTTTCGTTGTCCAAATTATCCAAAGTAAAGTAGAGTAAAGTTATATATACATACAATCATAATATGAAGAAGTAAAGAACAAAGAAAAGTAAAAGAGTGCAAGAAAAAAAAAAAAAAAACAGAGATCATAATAAGTAATAACAATTATATAAAATCTAGCAACCAACAAGCGACGTGAGGAAGGCCTTCGCCACGGAACAGATTGTGGGTGAGTGTTTTATTGGTATCATTTATTATGATCTAAAACTTTAAATTTAAGAATAAGTGCACTCTTCAGAAACATTTAAAACCTATTAGAATATTTCAATAACAAAAACTAAACAAAAATTGTAAACTAGAAAAAAAAGAGAAAAATTAAAAAACCTAAAATTGTAAAGCGAAAAATCAAAAAACTGTACATCCAGAATCTGCAAGCAAACAACAAAGGAAATACGAAAGAAAACAAAGCAATATAACCGAATCAAAACAAATTATGTAAAATCTAAAGAGAATTTAATTAACAAACAAATATTGTATTACAAACAAACAAACAAACATGAACAAACAAAATCAAAACAATTTAAGAATCGTTGATAGCAACGAAACAGAATGAATGAAGATACTTAATGGTGAAGTTGTTAATTTACAACTAATTCTTGCTTGTTACTACTAGCAAATTGTAAGGTTGTGCTCCCTTATAAAATCATCAAGAATGTGATACGATTTGTAACTCGAGGGCACATTAATAAACTACACTGATTAATTTCCACTTTTCTTTTGTTCAAACCAACGTAAAATTATACATATGTATATTGTTTTAAGAGAATATCAAAAATGCTTATATAATAAGTTTTGCTACACAAAAATATAAAAAAAAATCTCAAACACTTGACTGATGTAAAAGTTAATACACCATAATACACATATGGAAATTAGAAAATATTAAATTAATCTTGAAGTATTAATGAATTGAAAACGCTTAAAAACTTATTAGTATGTACTTATAACAGACTTCTTAGAATTATAGAAACAAATGGAGTTAGGAATTTTTTTTTATGAATAAATAATATCGTATAATAATGGAATAGACATCGGAGTTTAGTTTTCTTTAAAGGAAGAGGATAGGGTAAATCAAATTAGGGAGTCATGCTAACACCTCCATTGACTCATAGGTAGGGTGGGTACAGACGCGCGATGTTGCAGAACATCAAAGCAACAAGATGGCAATGCTAATATTTATCTTGAATGTTTATGTCTGTCCGTTATTTAACCTTTATATATTAGTGTGATCTGGCAGGGGCCTCCACATATTTCTGATATTTGTTATTGTTCTGGCCTCCACTTGAACTGATCCAACGAACCCCACCACAGGCTGTTTTTGCTAGCCGCTCAAAGGAGCCCAAAGGGAAAGAACAAGTGGAGAGGTGTGAACCAGCTGAACATTACAATAAATTGGCGCCCAACGTGGGGCCTCAACAGTGCCAACTAATGCTTTAAAATTTAAATTTAGAAAGGTATAGCCTGAAAAACTAAAATATCTTCACTTTTCATTTTTTTTTCACAGTTGGGAAAATTTTGTTAGTTCTCTTTTCAAATGAAACTTTTCTGTTTTAATATACTTTGGAATTTCGATGCTTAGTTAATTGTTACTACATCGACCACAAATTTAAGCAGTTCAATATTCTCATTGTGTCTGGGAATTATGTTTGGAAAATTTCTCCTTTAGGAATTTAATTATGTTTTTACATCTTATCTAAGAATATTAAGGGAAACTCTGGAATTGCATTCTATTTGGCGAGGCTAAATGAATGACCGAGCGGAACTTATATCCCTAGAATTGCAATACGTATTTAAACTCCTCGTTTTCATTTCGAATTTTTACTTTCCATTAATTATATTCTTATTTTGCAGACCAGCAACGGAACTGAATGTTTCTCTAAGATGATATTCGTCGTAAGAACAGACAGTCTTGTTAGCAGGCATTGTAAAATGATTACATTTTAATTTTTTGATTTTCTTACGTTTTGTATTTGCTTGCAGAGTATCCAGGATTAGCTCGTAAAGCTCTGGAATTGCATTAATTTGGCGAGACTAAATTTATGACCGAGTTTATCCAGTTAATAAGGGGTCCTGCATTCTATATATAAAAGCCTTTTTTCGCTCTGAATTTTTCTGTTAGCTAGTCTTCACACTACAGAATACCTTTACGTTGGAACTATCCGATTGTGGCGATGCCAAACGAGATCCACGTAATATGTTCGGTAATTGTTTGGACAAAGCTAGTAGAAAAATACTTTGCAACATTTTCATTTTTGTTTTCTTGCATTCAGAGATAAATTGTATTGTCATTTACGTATAAAAAATTTGTTTTCTATTACCCTTGAATCGAACCTTTAAGAAAACTTTTGATGAAAAACATTTGAATTTTTTTATCTTTGTCGAATTTTATTGTTAAACTATTAAAAGTCTAAAATGCCTCTACTACGAAGTGCAGAGAATTTGGCTGTTGAGCTTCATCAAGCAGCTATTGCAGAAGTTATCTGTAAAATATGCGAAAAAACTTTATGGGAATCCCAAATGCAAGTTTTAGTAACTCCTTGTGAACACTATTTCCACGATGTTTGCATTTCGGATTGGCTAAAGCAATTTAAAGAATGTCAAGTTTGTCACAAGTTGATTCATGTGCGCGACTTAAAGTCAGTAGCAATATCAACGACCGCTGACTCTCCAAATAATGAACCGCCGAAAGGTGCAGGAGCAATTCCTAAGGTTCACGACACTCGGTATAGGGCAAAGCATAGTCTTAATCAGGCGCAACAGCCTGCTCTAAAATCAACCGAAGACCAACAAAGCCATGAGAGTTTAGATAATCGTGGTGCAGGTCGTAAAACAGGCAGACCACGGAAACTCAAAACTCCACGTAGCAATTTTCCTACACGGACCGTAGAGCCCATAGATTATGGCAAAATTTTTAATGAATTAGAAAATATCGTATCTCGGCAGTTTGCAAATTTGAATCTGCACAGCCAAGCTAGGGAATTACCAGAACGCGAGAGCAATCCCCGATCCAGTTATGGTTCATATGCGACTAATTCACGTTCCCAATTACGTGCAAATCCAGAAAAGATCACCCAGCTCATCCATAGCTGGAACGTAAAGTTCGATGGATCAGCTAAGGGTATTACTGTGGAAGAATTCATTTATCGGATCAAAACACTCACCGAAGATAGCCTCGATGGTGATTTCGATGCTCTTTGCAAGAACTTGCATATTTTGCTTGTCGGAAAAGCAAAAGAGTGGTATTGGCGATACCGAAAAGAGAGTACTCGCATTGTATGGAACGAGTTCTGCATTGCGTTGAAGCTTCAATATAAAGATTACCGAACCGATTTTGACATATTAGAAAATATTCGCGGGCGTAAACAAAAGCCAGGCGAATCGTTTGAGATTTTCTACGATGAGGTAATAGCTCTTACCTCTCGTTTAGATTCTCCCATGGAAGAGGAAAACCTTGTTCAAATCCTTACGAGGAACTTACTTCCAGATATTCGGCATGAGTTGTTGTATATCCCCATTCTTTCGATAGCACATTTGAGAAAGCTAGTGCAAATGCGAGAGAATCTATTAGGCGACGTTGTTAATAAGCGACTGAATAAGCATCCAGTTTTTCAAGCTTTTACCAAACGTAACATTGCTGTAGTAGAAGAGGACACTTGCTCCGAAGTAGATACTAATTGTTTAGAAGTTGATGCCATTCAAGGCTCAACAAAATCATATCGCTGTTGGAATTGCGATACTGAAGGACATTCGTGGGACATGTGCCTACAAGAACGCAAAGTTTTTTGTTATGGTTGTGGAACCAAAAATGTTTACAAGCCGCAGTGCTCCACATGTCTTTCGAAAAAATCGGAAAACCAACAGAAGGGACCATTCGGCCTCAAGGCTCGATTGGCCCCGAAAACTCAATAGAGAATTTATTACCTACTTTACCGGCTAGCTCAGAGTTTTCTTTGCAAGCTAAGCCATTACTTGACGTTACACTGTTAGATCCTGTGCAGTCGAAAAACACAAATCCTCCGCGGTTGTTTCCAATTAGGCCGTATCATGAACGCCTGAAAGAATATACTTCAGCACGAGCTCGAATTTTTGGTTCTAGCGCTTTTAAGCCCATTACAAAACCTAAACGTGGCACGAGGCGTATACGCACTTTTTGGAAAAATGTAAGAGAAACCAGACGTTTGCTTGTATCTTCTATTTTTAATGAGCATTCGGATGGGCGTTTTTATATGACTGTTTCGTTCCTTGATAAAAAGGAAGAAGGTTTAATCGACTCTGGTGCGAACATTAGTTGCGTGGGTTCGACCTTAGCAACAATAGACTGGTTCAAATTCCCCAATTATCGTCGCATTGATTCTAATGTAAAAACTGCGGATGGAAAGCATCAACCTGTTAAAGGCTACATTGTAGTTGATATGACTTATAGAGGTCTTTCTCATCCTATTAAATTGTTTATTGTGCCTTCTATTGAAAAGAATCTTATCTTAGGTATAGATTTCTGTAAAAAATTTATTTTACCCCAATGTGAAATTTCTTCACTTTCTTGGGAAACGTCTCTTAAAGATCTTGTTAAAACTGAAAGTTTTGATAACTCAATTTCAATGACTCATTTACAGCGCAGTCAGTTAGATGCTGTTATTTCGCTATTTCCGTCTTTTGAGAAACAGGGTTTAGGGAAAACAACTTTGCTTGAGCATCACATTGACGTGGGCGATGCAAAGCCAATCAAGCAAAGGTTTTACCCAGTTTCACCAGCTGTGGAAAAGCTTTTGTATGAAGAAATTGATCGTATGCTTGAATTAGATGTTATAGAAAAGTCTAACAGTCCGTGGAGTTCACCAATGCACTTGGTTATAAAACCTGGCAAAAATAGAGGATGTTTAGACGCAAGAAAAATTAATGATTGCACGATTAAAGATGCGTATCCTTTGCCAAGCATCGAAGGCATTTTTGCTCGATTACCTAAGGCCAATATTATTTCTAAAATTGATTTAAAGGATGCATACTGGCAAATTCCTCTTTCAAAGGCATCTCGTTGCATTACAGCGTTCACAGTCCCTGGGCGTCCCTTATACCAGTACAAGGTTATGCCTTTCGGACTATGCAATGCTCCCCAGACTATGTGTAGGCTCATGGACGAAGTCATACCTCCTGAGCTGAAATACTGTTGTTTTGGATATCTCGACGATTTGTGTGTGGTGTCAGCCGATTTCGAATCTCATATAACCGTCTTGATCCGTTTGGCCGAACAGTTTCGCAAAGCAAATCTAACTCTAAACTTAGCGAAAAGTCAGTTTTGCATCACCGAAATAAAATATCTAGGCTTTGTTATAGGACGTGGTGGAATTTCGACTGATCCAAGCAAGATCGACTCGATTCTCAAATGGCCGAGCCCCAAGTCTTTGAAACAAGCTCGAGGATTTTTAGGATTAGCAGGATGGTACAGGAGATTCATTGCAAATTTTTCTGAATTAACTACCCCTATAACAGATTTACTGTCTACTAAATCTAAATTCACCTGGACTGAGAGTGCACAAAAAGCTTTTGAGCAACTTAAAGCTGCTCTTACCTCAGCGCCTGTGTTACTCAATCCGGATTTTAAAAAGAACTTCTTTCTTCATTGTGATGCTAGTGATCATGGTGTAGGTGCCGTATTAGTGCAACTCAATGAAGAAGGGGAAGAAAGACCTGTGGCATATATGTCCAAAAAATTGAATTCGGCACAACGTAACTATAGCGTTACAGAAAGGGAATGCTTAGCTGTTGTGTTAGGAATTGAACGTTTTAGATGCTACCTAGAGTTGCAAGATTTTGAGGTAGTCACCGATCATGCTAGTTTGGAATGGCTTATGAAGCAACCAAACCTTAAAGGACGTTTAGCAAGGTGGGCTATGAAAATTCAAAGCTACAAGTTCACAGTCAGCCATAGAAAAGGACGAGACCATATAGTTCCGGATGCGTTATCACGCATGTATGCTGATGAAATTTGTTCTGTAGAGTCATGTGGCCCAGAAATTGATTTAAATTCACCTTGCTTTGACATTAAAATAATAGATGAGTTTGTGTACATACGTACCGAACATAATAATGGTTCTCCTGAATCTGATCCGACGGTTTGGAAACTTTGGTTACCCAAAAATCTGACAGAATCAGTCATTCGTAGAGCACATGACGTGGTCATAGCTGCTCATGGCGGAATAAACAAAAAGCTTGAATTCCTTCGTAGGCAGTTTTATTGGCCAGGAATGGTATCTCAGGTTCGCGAGTATATTCGTCATTGTGAAACGTGTAAAACTACAAAAGCACCCAACTTTACGCTTAAACCTCCGATGGGACAGAAAGCTGAGTCTACACGGCCTTTTCAGCGCCTGTACGTAGATATTTTAGGTCCGTACCCAAGGAGCAAAATAGGCTACATTGGAATTCTAATAGTCCTTGACCACTTTTCCAAGTTTCACTGGCTATGCTTACTAAAAAAGTTTTCTTCCAAAGCTATAGCAGAATATTTGCAACAACACATATTTTCAGTATATGGTGTTCCAGAAATTGTTATAAGCGACAACGGGTCGCAATTTAAAGGCAATGAATTTAATGCATTTTTGACGAATTACGGAATTCAGCATATGTATACTGCGTTATACTCTCCACAGTCAAATGCGTCAGAACGTGTAAATCGATCTATAGTGTCAGCTATAAGAGCTTATCTGAAGTCTGATCAGAAGGAGTTGTGCACTTCGAAATTCTGTCCACCAAAGCATAGGATGTTCTCCTTATCATGCGTTGTACGGTTTTAACATGGCCACGCATGGAGACTCTTACAAGCTTTTAAGAAATCTTAATGCTTTATCAGAGCCAAATTTTCAATTATCTAGGGATGACCGTTTACAATTATTACGAAAAACTCTACACAAAAACATGACAGTAGCATATGACAGACAAGCTGCTCAATATAATTTGCGAACTAAACCTGTGAATTTTAAAATTAATCAGGAAGTCTTCCGCAGAAATTTTGTGCAAAGCAATTTTGCAAAAGGTGTTAATGCAAAACTTTGTCCTGCCTTTGTAAAAGCTAGAGTTAGGGAAAAGCTTGGAAACGCATACTATATACTTGAGGACCTAAACGGGAAATTAATAGGTACTTTCCATGCTAAGGATATACGTCCCTAAAAGATTTCACAAACTAAGATAATTTCTGTATATTCCGCAGCGTGAATCACGGCGAAATAGACAGTGGTGTGATGGACAGGGAATAGTCACAGCCTTTATTTATAATTAGGATTGATATAAATAAATGAACCTAAATTAAATAATATCTGCACACGTTCTTAATATGAAATTTTGAATTATAATTACCTTTAAGTAAAATAAAAATGGTTGGTGCTGCCAACCTTTAATTAAGCGTATTTGGTATTTTAATAATTTCAATAAAGCATTCGATTAGTTCGTAACGGACCCCACATCTTCATAGTTAGTTTTTTTTGTGCCTCAATAATCTGGCAGCACTTATTAGACTTGTAGTATTTTAATACTGAGACTTCCAATGTCAAATTGACACTACCTCAGTAAGAAGCAGACAAATGCATTTCCGGCCTAAACGCCGATATATAAGCGAAATCTAACCTCGCTCAGGCCTTTTAATTCAATTTTATTCGGAACCAGGCAGCAGCGTGTTACTCCGAAATCTATCTATATATACATTTTTTCAAGTCGCGTAAGTGTTTTGTTGGTTTATTTGATTTTGCCATTCGACACTTATCTTCTCTTGAACCTCAACACAGGTGCAAATAGTACTACTTAGAAGTTTTTTTATTGGAACAATTCTTTACCCCAATTTATGGTGACTCCAGTCGCCATCGAGTTCTACACCCCTATTGGCCTAGGCCCAAAATGTAAGTAAAATTCCAAACCTTCAAAATCAAAAAAAAAAAAAAAAAAAAAAAAAAAAAAAATGCGTGCTAAATTAAATTTTTTTATATATAATTCTTAATTGTGCAAGCAGAAGCAGCAGCAGTCGGCGACGCAGTCGCAATCGGCACAGCAGCGCAGGCGCAGCTGTTAGCACACTGTCTACAACGGCAAAGCAGAGGCGTACGTGTAGGGGATCAGCACCACATATTATCACCTATAACATACTAAAAACACATAAACACAAAAACACATAAACAGATAAAATCCAAAAAGCACTAAAGTAAAGTCATTTTGCAAATTTTGTTATCTTTCGTTGTCCAAATTATCCAAAGTAAAGTAGAGTAAAGTTATATATACATACAATCATAATATGAAGAAGTAAAGAACAAAGAAAAGTAAAAGAGTGCAAGAAAAAAAAAAAAAAAAACAGAGATCATAATAAATAATAACAATTATATAAAATCTAGCAACCAACAAGCGACGTGAGGAAGGCCTTCGCCACGGAACAGATTGTGGGTGAGTGTTTTATTGGTATCATTTATTATGATCTAAAACTTTAAATTTAAGAATAAGTGCACTCTTCAGAAACATTTAAAACCTATTAGAATATTTCAATAACAAAAACTAAACAAAAATTGTAAACTAGAAAAAAAAGAGAAAAATTAAAAAACCTAAAATTGTAAAGCGAAAAATCAAAAAACTGTACATCCAGAATCTGCAAGCAAACAACAAAGGAAATACGAAAGAAAACAAAGCAATATAACCGAATCAAAACAAATTATGTAAAATCTAAAGAGAATTTAATTAACAAACAAATATTGTATTATAAACAAACAAACAAACATGAACAAACAAAATCAAAACAATTTAAGAATCGTTGATAGCAACGAAACAGAATGAATGAAGATACTTAATGGTGAAGTTGTTAATTTACAACTAATTCTTGCTTGTTACTACTAGCAAATTGTAAGGTTGTGCTCCCTTATAAAATCATCAAGAATGTGATACGATTTGTAACTCGAGGGCACATTAATAAACTACACTGATTAATTTCCACTTTTCTTTTGTTCAAACCAACGTAAAATTATACATATGTATATTGTTTTAAGAGAATATCAAAAATGCTTATATAATAAGTTTTGCTACACAAAAATATAAAAAAAAATCTCAAACACTTGACTGATGTAAAAGTTAATACACCATAATACACATATGGAAATTAGAAAATATTAAATTAATCTTGAAGTATTAATGAATTGAAAACGCTTAAAAACTTATTAGTATGTACTTATAACAGACTTCTTAGAATTATAGAAACAAATGGAGTTAGGAATTTTTTTTTATGAATAATAATATCGTATAATAATGGAATAGACATCGGAGTTTAGTTTTCTTTAAAGGAAGAGGATAGGGTAAATCAAATTAGGGAGTCATGCTAACACCTCCATTGACTCATAGGTAGGGTGGGTACAGACGCGCGATGTTGCAGAACATCAAAGCAACAAGATGGCAATGCTAATATTTATCTTGAATGTTTATGTCTGTCCGTTATTTAACCTTTATATATTAGTGTGATCTGGCAGGGGCCTCCACATATTTCTGATATTTGTTATTGTTCTGGCCTCCACTTGAACTGATCCAACGAACCCCACCACAGGCTGTTTTTGCTAGCCGCTCAAAGGAGCCCAAAGGGAAAGAACAAGTGGAGAGGTGTGAACCAGCTGAACATTACAATAAATTGGCGCCCAACGTGGGGCCTCAACAGTGTCAACTAATGCTTTAAAATTTAAATTTAGAAAGGTATAGCCTGAAAAACTAAAATATCTTCACTTTTCATTTTTTTTTCACAGTTGGGAAAATTTTGTTAGTTCTCTTTTCAAATGAAACTTTTCTGTTTTAATATACTTTGGAATTTCGATGCTTAGTTAATTGTTACTACATCGACCACAAATTTAAGCAGTTCAATATTCTCATTGTGTCTGGGAATTATGTTTGGAAAATTTCTCCTTTAGGAATTTAATTATGTTTTTACATCTTATCTAAGAATATTAAGGGAAACTCTGGAATTGCATTCTATTTGGCGAGGCTAAATGAATGACCGAGCGGAACTTATATCCCTAGAATTGCAATACGTATTTAAACTCCTCGTTTTCATTTCGAATTTTTACTTTCCATTAATTATATTCTTATTTTGCAGACCAGCAACGGAACTGAATGTTTCTCTAAGATGATATTCGTCGTAAGAACAGACAGTCTTGTTAGCAGGCATTGTAAAATGATTACATTTTAATTTTTTGATTTTCTTACGTTTTGTATTTGCTTGCAGAGTATCCAGGATTAGCTCGTAAAGCTCTGGAATTGCATTAATTTGGCGAGACTAAATTTATGACCGAGTTTATCCAGTTAATAAGGGGTGCTGCATTCTATATATAAAAGCCTTTTTTCGCTCTGAATTTTTCTGTTAGCTAGTCTTCACACTACAGAATACCTTTACGTTGGAACTATCCGATTGTGGCGATGCCAAACGAGATCCACGTAATATGTTCGGTAATTGTTTGGACAAAGCTAGTAGAAAAATACTTTGCAACATTTTCATTTTTGTTTTCTTGCATTCAGAGATAAATTGTATTGTCATTTACGTATAAAAAATTTGTTTTCTATTACCCTTGAATCGAACCTTTAAGAAAACTTTTGATGAAAAACATTTGAATTTTTTTATCTTTGTCGAATTTTATTGTTAAACTATTAAAAGTCTAAAATGCCTCTACTACGAAGTGCAGAGAATTTGGCTGTTGAGCTTCATCAAGCAGCTATTGCAGAAGTTATCTGTAAAATATGCGAAAAAACTTTATGGGAATCCCAAATGCAAGTTTTAGTAACTCCTTGTGAACACTATTTCCACGATGTTTGCATTTCGGATTGGCTAAAGCAATTTAAAGAATGTCAAGTTTGTCACAAGTTGATTCATGTGCGCGACTTAAAGTCAGTAGCAATATCAACGACCGCTGACTCTCCAAATAATGAACCGCCGAAAGGTGCAGGAGCAATTCCTAAGGTTCACGACACTCGGTATAGGGCAAAGCATAGTCTTAATCAGGCGCAACAGCCTGCTCTAAAATCAACCGAAGACCAACAAAGCCATGAGAGTTTAGATAATCGTGGTGCAGGTCGTAAAACAGGCAGACCACGGAAACTCAAAACTCCACGTAGCAATTTTCCTACACGGACCGTAGAGCCCATAGATTATGGCAAAATTTTTAATGAATTAGAAAATATCGTATCTCGGCAGTTTGCAAATTTGAATCTGCACAGCCAAGCTAGGGAATTACCAGAACGCGAGAGCAATCCCCGATCCAGTTATGGTTCATATGCGACTAATTCACGTTCCCAATTACGTGCAAATCCAGAAAAGATCACCCAGCTCATCCATAGCTGGAACGTAAAGTTCGATGGATCAGCTAAGGGTATTACTGTGGAAGAATTCATTTATCGGATCAAAACACTCACCGAAGATAGCCTCGATGGTGATTTCGATGCTCTTTGCAAGAACTTGCATATTTTGCTTGTCGGAAAAGCAAAAGAGTGGTATTGGCGATACCGAAAAGAGAGTACTCGCATTGTATGGAACGAGTTCTGCATTGCGTTGAAGCTTCAATATAAAGATTACCGAACCGATTTTGACATATTAGAAAATATTCGCGGGCGTAAACAAAAGCCAGGCGAATCGTTTGAGATTTTCTACGATGAGGTAATAGCTCTTACCTCTCGTTTAGATTCTCCCATGGAAGAGGAAAACCTTGTTCAAATCCTTACGAGGAACTTACTTCCAGATATTCGGCATGAGTTGTTGTATGTCCCCATTCTTTCGATAGCACATTTGAGAAAGCTAGTGCAAATGCGAGAGAATCTATTAGGCGACGTTGTTAATAAGCGACTGAATAAGCATCCAGTTTTTCAAGCTTTTACCAAACGTAACATTGCTGTAGTAGAAGAGGACACTTGCTCCGAAGTAGATACTAATTGTTTAGAATTTGATGCCATTCAAGGCTCAACAAAATCATATCGCTGTTGGAATTGCGATACTGAAGGACATTCGTGGGACATGTGCCTACAAGAACGCAAAGTTTTTTGTTATGGTTGTGGAACCAAAAATGTTTACAAGCCGCAGTGCTCCACATGTCTTTCGAAAAAATCGGAAAACCAACAGAAGGGACCATTCGGCCTCAAGGCTCGATTGGCCCCGAAAACTCAATAGAGAATTTATTACCTACTTTACCGGCTAGCTCAGAGTTTTCTTTGCAAGCTAAGCCATTACTTGACGTTACACTGTTAGATCCTGTGCAGTCGAAAAACACAAATCCTCCGCGGTTGTTTCCAATTAGGCCGTATCATGAACGCCTGAAAGAATATACTTCAGCACGAGCTCGAATTTTTGGTTCTAGCGCTTTTAAGCCCATTACAAAACCTAAACGTGGCACGAGGCGTATACGCACTTTTTGGAAAAATGTAAGAGAAACCAGACGTTTGCTTGTATCTTCTATTTTTAATGAGCATTCGGATGGGCGTTTTTATATGACTGTTTCGTTCCTTGATAAAAAGGAAGAAGGTTTAATCGACTCTGGTGCGAACATTAGTTGCGTGGGTTCGACCTTAGCAACAATAGACTGGTTCAAATTCCCCAATTATCGTCGCATTGATTCTAATGTAAAAACTGCGGATGGAAAGCATCAACCTGTTAAAGGCTACATTGTAGTTGATATGACTTATAGAGGTCTTTCTCATCCTATTAAATTGTTTATTGTGCCTTCTATTGAAAAGAATCTTATCTTAGGTATAGATTTCTGTAAAAAATTTATTTTACCCCAATGTGAAATTTCTTCACTTTCTTGGGAAACGTCTCTTAAAGATCTTGTTAAAACTGAAAGTTTTGATAACTCAATTTCAATGACTCATTTACAGCGCAGTCAGTTAGATGCTGTTATTTCGCTATTTCCGTCTTTTGAGAAACAGGGTTTAGGGAAAACTACTTTGCTTGAGCATCACATTGACGTGGGCGATGCAAAGCCAATCAAGCAAAGGTTTTACCCAGTTTCACCAGCTGTGGAAAAGCTTTTGTATGAAGAAATTGATCGTATGCTTGAATTAGATGTTATAGAAAAGTCTAACAGTCCGTGGAGTTCACCAATGCACTTGGTTATAAAACCTGGCAAAAATAGAGGATGTTTAGACGCAAGAAAAATTAATGATTGCACGATTAAAGATGCGTATCCTTTGCCAAGCATCGAAGGCATTTTTGCTCGATTACCTAAGGCCAATATTATTTCTAAAATTGATTTAAAGGATGCATACTGGCAAATTCCTCTTTCAAAGGCATCTCGTTGCATTACAGCGTTCACAGTCCCTGGGCGTCCCTTATACCAGTACAAGGTTATGCCTTTCGGACTATGCAATGCTCCCCAGACTATGTGTAGGCTCATGGACGAAGTCATACCTCCTGAGCTGAAATACTGTTGTTTTGGATATCTCGACGATTTGTGTGTGGTGTCAGCCGATTTCGAATCTCATATAACCGTCTTGATCCGTTTGGCCGAACAGTTTCGCAAAGCAAATCTAACTCTAAACTTAGCGAAAAGTCAATTTTGCGTCACCGAAATAAAATATCTAGGCTTTGTTATAGGACGTGGTGGAATTTCGACTGATCCAAGCAAGATCGATTCGATTCTCAAATGGCCGAGCCCCAAGTCTTTGAAACAAGCTCGAGGATTTTTAGGATTAGCAGGATTCATTGCAAATTTTTCTGAATTAACTACCCCTATAACAGATTTACTGTCTACTAAATCTAAATTCACCTGGACTGAGAGTGCACAAAAAGCTTTTGAGCAACTTAAAGCTGCTCTTACCTCAGCGCCTGTGTTACTCAATCCGGATTTTAAAAAGAACTTCTTTCTTCATTGTGATGCTAGTGATCATGGTGTAGGTGCCGTATTAGTGCAACTCAATGAAGAAGGGGAAGAAAGACCTGTGGCATATATGTCCAAAAAATTGAATTCGGCACAACGTAACTATAGCGTTACAGAAAGGGAATGCTTAGCTGTTGTGTTAGGAATTGAACGTTTTAGATGCTACCTAGAGTTGCAAGATTTTGAGGTAGTCACCGATCATGCTAGTTTGGAATGGCTTATGAAGCAACCAAACCTTAAAGGACGTTTAGCAAGGTGGGCTATGAAAATTCAAAGCTACAAGTTCACAGTCAGCCATAGAAAAGGACGAGACCATATAGTTCCGGATGCGTTATCACGCATGTATGCTGATGAAATTTGTTCTGTAGAGTCATGTGGCCCAGAAATTGATTTAAATTCACCTTGTTTAGACATTAAAATAATAGATGAGTTTGTGTACATACGTACCGAACATAATAATGGTTCTCCTGAATCTGATCCGACGGTTTGGAAACTTTGGTTACCCAAAAATCTGACAGAATCAGTCATTCGTAGAGCACATGACGTGGTCATAGCTGCTCATGGCGGAATAAACAAAACGCTTGAATTCCTTCGTAGGCAGTTTTATTGGCCAGGAATGGTATCTCAGGTTCGCGAGTATATTCGTCATTGTGAAACGTGTAAAACTACAAAAGCACCCAACTTTACGCTTAAACCTCCGATGGGACAGAAAGCTGAGTCTACACGGCCTTTTCAGCGCCTGTACGTAGATATTTTAGGTCCATACCCAAGGAGCAAAATAGGCTACATTGGAATTCTAATAGTCCTTGACCACTTTTCCAAGTTTCACTGGCTATGCTTACTAAAAAAGTTTTCTTCCAAAGCTATAGCAGAATATTTGCAACAACACATATTTTCAGTATATGGTGTTCCAGAAATTGTTATAAGCGACAACGGGTCGCAATTTAAAGGCAATGAATTTAATGCATTTTTGACGAATTACGGAATTCAGCATATGTATACTGCGTTATACTCTCCACAGTCAAATGCGTCAGAACGTGTAAATCGATCTATAGTGTCAGCTATAAGAGCTTATCTGAAGTCTCATCAGAAGGAGTGGGATGAGAATATACATTCAATTAGCTGTGCACTTCGAAATTCTGTCCACCAAAGCATAGGATGTTCTCCTTATCATGCGTTGTACGGTTTTAACATGGCCACGCATGGAGACTCTTACAAGCTTTTAAGAAATCTTAATGCTTTATCAGAGCCAAATTTTCAATTATCTAGGGATGACCGTTTACAATTATTACGAAAAACTCTACACAAAAACATGACAGTAGCATATGACAGACAAGCTGCTCAATATAATTTGCGAACTAAACCTGTGAATTTTAAAATTAATCAGGAAGTCTTCCGCAGAAATTTTGTGCAAAGCAATTTTGCAAAAGGTGTTAATGCAAAACTTTGTCCTGCCTTTGTAAAAGCTAGAGTTAGGGAAAAGCTTGGAAACGCATACTATATACTTGAGGACCTAAACGGGAAATTAATAGGTACTTTCCATGCTAAGGATATACGTCCCTAAAAGATTTCACAAACTAAGATGATTTCTGTATATTCCGCAGCGTGAATCACGGCGAAATAGACAGTGGTGTGATGGACAGGGAATAGTCACAGCCTTTATTTATAATTAGGATTGATATAAATAAATGAACCTAAATTAAATAATATCTGCACACGTTCTTAATATGAAATTTTGAATTATAATTACCTTTAAGTAAAATAAAAATGGTTGGTGTTGCCAACCTTTAATTAAGCGTATTTGGTATTTTAATGATTTCAATAAAACATTCGATTAGTTCGTAACGGACCCCACATCTTCATAGTTAGTTTTTTTTGTGCCTCAATAATCTGGCAGCACTTATTAGACTTGTAGTATTTTAATACTGAGACTTCCAATGTGAAATTGACACTACCTCAGTAAGAAGCAGACAAATGCATTTCCGGCCTAAACGCCGATATATAAGCGAAATCTAACCTCGCTCAGGCCTTTTAATTCAATTTTATTCGGAACCAGGCAGCAGCGTGTTACTCCGAAATCTATCTATATATACATTTTTTCAAGTCGCGTAATTGTTTTGTTGGTTTATTTGATTTTGCCATTCGACACTTATCTTCTCTTGAACCTCAACACAGGTGCAAATAGTACTACTTAGAAGTTTTTTTATTGGAACAATTCTTTACCCCAATTTATGGTGACTCCAGTCGCCATCGAGTTCTACACCCCTATTGGCCTAGGCCCAAAATGTAAGTAAAATTCCAAACCTTAAAATCAAAAAAAAAAAAAAAAAAAAAAAAAAAAAAAAAAAAAGTCGTGCTAAATTAAATTTTTTTATATATAATTCTTAATTGTGCAAGCAGAAGCAGCAGCAGTCGGCGACGCAGTCGCAATCGGCACAGCAGCGCAGCGCAGCGCGCATGCGCAGCTGTTAGCACACTGTCTACAACGGCAAAGCAGAGGCGTACGTGTAGGGGATCAGCACCACATATTATCACCTATAACATACTAAAAACACATAAACACAAAAACACATAAACAGATAAAATCCAAAAAGCACTAAAGTAAAGTCATTTTGCAAATTTTGTTATCTTTCGTTGTCCAAATTATCCAAAGTAAAGTAGAGTAAAGTTATATATACATACAATCATAATATGAAGAAGTAAAGAACAAAGAAAAGTAAAAGAGTGCAAGAAAAAAAAAAAAAAAAAAAAACAGAGATCATAATAAATAATAACAATTATATAAAATCTAGCAACCAACAAGCGACGTGAGGAAGGCCTTCGCCACGGAACAGATTGTGGGTGAGTGTTTTATTGGTATCATTTATTATGATCTAAAACTTTAAATTTAAGAATAAGTGCACTCTTCAGAAACATTTAAAACCTATTAGAATATTTCAATAACAAAAACTAAACAAAAATTGTAAACTAGAAAAAAAAGAGAAAAATTAAAAAACCTAAAATTGTAAAGCGAAAAATCAAAAAACTGTACATCCAGAATCTGCAAGCAAACAACAAAGGAAATACGAAAGAAAACAAAGCAATATAACCGAATCAAAACAAATTATGTAAAATCTAAAGAGAATTTAATTAACAAACAAATATTGTATTATAAACAAACAAACAAACATGAACAAACAAAATCAAAACAATTTAAGAATCGTTGATAGCAACGAAACAGAATGAATGAAGATACTTAATGGTGAAGTTGTTAATTTACAACTAATTCTTGCTTGTTACTACTAGCAAATTGTAAGGTTGTGCTCCCTTATAAAATCATCAAGAATGTGATACGATTTGTAACTCGAGGGCACATTAATAAACAACACTGATTAATTTCCACTTTTCTTTTGTTCAAACCAACGTAAAATTATACATATGTATATTGTTTTAAGAGAATATCAAAAATGCTTATATAATAAGTTTTGCTACACAAAAATATAAAAAAAAATCTCAAACACTTGACTGATGTAAAAGTTAATACACCATAATACACATATGGAAATTAGAAAATATTAAATTAATCTTGAAGTATTAATGAATTGAAAACGCTTAAAAACTTATTAGTATGTACTTATAACAGACTTCTTAGAATTATAGAAACAAATGGAGTTAGGAATTTTTTATGAATAAATAATATCGTATAATAATGGAATAGACATCGGAGTTTAGTTTTCTTTAAAGGAAGAGGATAGGGTAAATCAAATTAGGGAGTCATGCTAACACCTCCATTGACTCATAGGTAGGGTGGGTACAGACGCGCGATGTTGCAGAACATCAAAGCAACAAGATGGCAATGCTAATATTTATCTTGAATGTTTATGTCTGTCCGTTATTTAACCTTTATATATTAGTGTGATCTGGCAGGGGCCTCCACATATTTCTGATATTTGTTATTGTTCTGGCCTCCACTTGAACTGATCCAACGAACCCCACCACAGGCTGTTTTTGCTAGCCGCTCAAAGGAGCCCAAAGGGAAAGAACAAGTGGAGAGGTGTGAACCAGCTGAACATTACAACCTGGACGTGCAAGCTGCATTTGATACAGTGTGGCATAGCGGTCTCATTCACAAACTAATACTTTGTGGCACTCCAGTCTATATTACTAAAATAGTTGAGAGTTTCCTAACTGACAGATTCTTTCGAGTTGTTGTGGATGGCCAAGTGTTAAATCAAAAACGAATTGTTGCAGGTCTAAATGCTCACAAAACCAACTCCATCTTTTTCACGCGAAAACGCATACCTTGCTTTTTACCAGCCACAAACCCCCACTTAAATAACGAGCCAATACAATGGGCTACCAACATTAAATACCTTGGACTTACACTGGATAAAAAACTAACCTTTAACAATCATATTAACAACACAATTGACAAAATCAATAGAACTATTCGGATCTTGTATCCTTTTATTAACAGAAGATCCCATCTCTCCTTCTCTTTAAATTTATATTTGTGCCCATTTTTAATATGGCTGTGAAATTTGGGGAGATTGTGCCGTCACCAGTCAGTCACCAGGCCAAGCTGCAAACAGCACAAAACAAACTACTTAAAATGATGCTGAACCTCCCATTCTACTACTCGACCTCTCGTCTCCATGATCGGGCAAATGTCAGCCTCGTTAATAAATTAATTTATTTTAGAAAACATTTAATGTTACGCAACTATTAGAGAATCTCGCGAAGGATTGGTACTTTTGAGGCTAACCTAAAGTTAGTACTCTTAAGTATCATTCTATAGTTAGAGTTTTAGTTTTAAGAAGTAGTTTAAGAAAATTATCAGCTTTAGGTTTTTTCCAATTTTCCTAACAAATTAGTATTGTTATTGCAAACTTAATATAATATTTTGAAGATTAACCATTCAGTTGAAAAGCTAAGTCAGCTAAACTCTGTATACATTTCTTTTATCTGTTAAAACTTAATATTAATGCCATGGAATAAAAATTAAATTAATTAATTAAAGCGGATTGTTTGCCGACACGTGAACATGCCTCATACAATTGACTATGAGAAAAACATTCACTTTCTAAGTTCCATCCACAAACACTCAAGGATTGGCCTTGTGATTTGTTTATCGTCAGGCGAATCGGAAATTGAGTTATTTTAAACTCAAAGCGGACATCCGTTGCGATCATCGGAATTCTCGGAATCAGAACTGAACACTGAATGAGCCGTACGGCATCCTTCTAACAATGTGGCCGCTATTCCACAAAAGGCAACTGCTACCGCAATGTCGGATTTCGCACGAACAGTGGCCAAAATTAATGACATCAGAAATGTCTTCCCTGTTCCACCAGAGCCATCCAGGAAAAATAAGCCACCATTTCCATCTTCAATTGCTTTCAATAATGTGTCAAAGACTTCCTTCTGTTTGAGGTTCAACAGAGGGACATTCGTTTGAACTGATTGGTTTGATTCATGACGATCATAATCATGTTCACCAGGGCCGTAGAAAGAAAATCCGGGCTCGGGTGGAAAATGTACCGGCCCCTCTATTACACCTTAGTAATTACACCCGGGCCATGAGAAAACTCCGGGCCCGGGGGGAATGCCTCTCTCGACGGGAGTGATGTTCTCGCTCCAATTCTCGATTTAATGCGTCTATATTCTTGACTTACAAACATGTTTTCGATCAGTAGCAAGGTCTGGTTATTAATCTCCTCATTCGCCTCAAGATAGGGATTTCTTGAAATGACACGAATTTGATATGAAATGTCTTCAGGCATGTTATCCTTATATTTAGTCCACAGGTAACGTGGATTCGGTGGGAAGCGTGTCGAAATTATAACAGCAAATAAACTGCGTACCTGACGTGGAGTTGCGGAAATAATTGCTTCAGCGATTGTCGTTTCCCAATGAGTATCATTTTCAAACAAATTTAACTCTTGACTGCAGCACGATATGTTTGGCTCACTATAAAATTAACAGTTCGTATTGATTTTAATGATGTTGGGCCACGAAAGTTCACCAACAACAACCGTAAATAGAAGCATTCATCATTCTTCGGATGATCTGTATAAATACGACCAAGAGCATGTGTAGAACGCACATTCGGATGACCAGTAACGGATCGCCTTGCATCCGACATTGAAATGCCGAATCGATATAGCCATGTCTGGCTGTCAGGATCTCAGAGACTATAAAAGCGATGGAGCTGAAGTTTTACCAAAAGATGCGCATAATAGTAACGCAGATGTAGATTTTCGATTTATGTCGATATCTGACCCTTTTCTTCCTTTATATGATTTTTTTTTTCCGATATTTTATGCATTACTCCTTTAACCAGTGCGGAGACGAATCCAACAAACCATTGATCATCAAAATCGGCCCAACCGTTCTTGATTTATAAATAGTGTAACTAACATAACTTTTAACTCTCTTTTATATATATAGATTTATATAAAGCTACTTAAAAAGATATAAACTAACAGTTACAAAAAATAGAAAGCCATGGCTAGCGGGGCCTTTAGCTAACTAATTATAAAAGTGTAGTGTGTAAAATTGTGTTATTGTTAAATGCTCTTTTTCTAAAATTAAATGTGTAATATTGTAATTTATGCTATTTAATTCTAAATTATGTGGTAAATTTTACATTTTTTGATAAAATCTAATATTAGTTTCTCGTGGCAAACGACTGCAAGAAGCCGTTACCAGCAGTACATACCAGATTATGGCAACTGGAAGGCCTACATTCTATTCATACAATACTCGGCATACACCCTCTGCACTGGATTTCTTTATTGTCTATGGTATAGATTGTAGAAGACTCTTTATTGACACATTGTATGATCTCTCCTCGTTCCTCCTATGTTCAAGCCTCAAATGAAACGCTTGCTCGCTTCAGGCTCTTCTGTTGTTGTTCGGTTTCAGTTTTCATGCAAAATATAATACAAGCAGCTATATGTGCTGCCCCCAAAAATCCGCGAACGCCCAACGAACAACGCACCGTCCAGTTACCTCCAACTGCTGCTGCTCGTCTCCGCCTCAAAAGGAGGCGAGAATAAGAAGAGAATACGCCAGAACAGGGGATGTAAGACTGCATGCGATGCATAAAAGATTGGCCAACCGTCTGCACAAGGTACTCAATAAACATAGGCAAGCTGGAATAGACGAAATTCTTGTAATTCCTAAAGCCCAATTCGAGATCCAGCAGGAGGTTGGTGCCTTTCAAGCCAGCGCCAAGCTGACGTTTTTGCAGACAATCTGGAAGACAGATTTAAGCCACTCAATCTTACCTCTGAAGAAACTCGTGGAGTGATTAGTATAGCTTTACAAGAACCTTTCCAAATGTCTCTGCCGTCTAGTCCAGTCACATTACAAGAAGTGGTGTTACAAGTCAGGAAACTAAAACCAAAAAAATCACCGGGAGAGGACCTTCTAGATAATCGAACTCTAATGCTACTTCCTACCAAGGCGCTGTTATTCATAGTCCTACTTTTTAACATTGCTCTAAGACTGGGATACTTCCCACGTGCTTGGAAAACTGCTTTGATCACCATGATCCCGAAACCGGAAAAGCAGCCCACAAATGTGGATGCATATCGTCCAATTAGTCTGCTACCATTACTAGGAAAAATGTTGGAGAGGGTCATTCTTGACAGAATTCTAAAGTTGACGAGCGTGGCTGAAGCTATACCTAAATGGCAGTTCGGCTTTCGAAAAAGTCACGGCACGCCAGAACAACTTCATCGAGTTGTTAACTTCGCCTTGGAGGCCATGGAACACAAAGAGTACGCTGTCGCAGTGTTTATGGATATACAGCAAGCTTTCGATCGAGTGTGGCATTGTGGCCTTTTTTATAAATTGAAGCGTATACTTACTCCACAACTTTTTCAAATAACAAGTAGCTTTCTAAGTAATAGGACTTTTTGTGTAGCAGTTGACGGCGCAAAATCAACCAACAGAAGCATTTGTGCTGGTGTCCCGCAAGGTAGTGTACTTGGTCTCACACTTTATTCAATTTACACTGCCGATATGCCAACATCAGAGTCGGTATCTGCCATAGAGGAGAGCGATGTCCTCATTGCAACCTATGCTGACGATTTAGCTGTGCTGACCAGATGCTCCTGTCTTGATGTGGCCACAGAAGCCCTGCATGAATATGTAGACAGCTTCGAGAAGTGGGCGCTAATGTGGAATATCGGCATCAACACCAGCAAGTGCGCCAATGTCACCTTAACGAACAGGCGAAATTCATGAAACTGCGCACAAATATCTTGGCGTCATTCTGGACAGGAGGCTAACCTTCTCGAGGCACATTACAATGGTGCAAAAAACTGTGCAATCCAAAGCGAGGAAAATGTCATGGTTGCTGGCTCCCAGAAATAAGCTTTCCTTATTTAATAAAGTTTCGATCTACAAATCTATTTTAAGCCCAATATGGAAGTACGCGCTTCAATAAAATCAGAGTTGTCCAGAGAAGAAAGAAAGAAATTGAGAAATTTGTGCGGCGCTAAATAATAAAATATACACATTTTTTAACAAAAAAAAAAAAAAAAAGAGTTTTGGAGGTTAACGTGCATTTGTGCCATTTTCAGAGAATTTTGCGTAAAAAATAATATTACAAAAAAGAAAGAAGAAGAATTGAGAATTTCAAATTGGGTCAGTTGGAGAATATATGTGTTCAGGTTCATCCAAAATGGAAAAAACGATCGTTGCGCACGTTACCGTTGCTGACGTTACACTTTTTCCTGCTATAAAACAAAGATGGAGTACGTTTTAGTCGTGCGGAGACGACTTTAAGATAACGTTTACAATCACATTGCAACCAAATCCGATTCAATTCTTAAGTACGAAAAAAAATTTTGATTGCCAACTTGGTTACGATATCTATTGGAGCCTAACAACACATTATACTATAATGTACATAAAACAATGTAAACATAGCATATAAGTCTAAATCTGTTAAACATCAATACTAAGCTAAACATGAATACTCAATCATGCACATGTAAATTAACATAGAATATTCTCTTAAGCAATCACAACATAACGTTAACATACAGTACACAAAATGTTAGCAACATAAGCTTATAAAAGCTCAATGCAAGCCGGCATTAAGCTCTCTTTTTCTTGCACTTGTAAAAACATACGGCCACTGCAACAAGCATCAAATACATTGAAAACACAAAACTTAACTCTAAAGCAAAAATTGGTATTATTTGGAATAACTATTTTATTGTGAGCGAACTACACTCCTTTGGCGAAAGCAGGGAACATTTTGGCGACCACGACAGGACACAAAAAAGATAAGTTTTATTCCAATAAATTCAGTTCCAAGGCATATTATTCATGCATTGGTATTCAGCTTAAAGGTGAACATAAGGAAACAGCTGCAGTGGAAAACACACACAAAAAGGCCACGACACGCCGGTGGAAATATGTATATCAAAAACAACACAAAAGGCCACGGCGCGCCGCTGGAAATACTTCAAAAAACGCAAACTTCAAAGGTCAAATAATTTGGCGGACAACTATACATACACCAAGTGAACATAACCTCACAAACTACGTGGGACATACAACATACCTCTTTACAACATACATCTATACAAAATACATCTTTACAACATACATCTCAACATCAACTGGCCAAATAACATCTAAACAAGGCTTAAACTCCACACACTACACTGCAAAGGTTAAAATTCTGAGTGAGTAAAACAACAAAAACACAAGTGCAGCGGTAAAAAGTGCATAAATTCGTACATATATACACGCACATACATATATAGTACAAAGCTTAAGTTGATCGACACGCATGCGCATATGTTCAAGCTTAAAGCTTACATATTGTAAATCAAAGCTCACACTTAACATAAAGATAAGCTTTTACATTAGGGTCACTCGCGAAAAATAAAATTGGCTGAAATAAATATAAAAATAATAGGAAACAAGTTTTTACTTTATTTTTTCAACATTTGATGCACATTTGAAAAATTTTATTGCGCACACATATATTATTAAAGAAAAACAAAATTAAATTCTACAAATTTATATATATGTATATACAATTACATAAGCACTCATATTTGCATGAACATACATCAATATTTTTGCATTAACATACATCAATATTTTTGCATTAACAAATTTACAGCAATCATACATACAAATCTAACACAACATAATCGCTCATCTAACATATACACAAACACTAATACGATAAACGACAGTTCCGAAACTGTAAAATTAAAATCATCAGATCCGCTACTCGATTTAATCACGTCTATATACAGTAATTCTTATTTACGGTTGTACACGCCATCTTGCCATTCATTTACTCTGCTGATATTCTTGTTGTCGCGTTGCATCTTCCCAATTCGTAGTGCGTTAGTACAGTGGTACGAAACTGATTTTTGTGATACAAATACAGAGTGACTTCTGACTTTAAATAGCGTTGACATTTCTAGTACACTTCCGCAATCTATCAACAATTACCACAATGAGTGAACCTAGGCCAGTTAACGAAAATTTAAATAAACTCAGAGCTCAACGCTCAACGCTCAACAATTGAAAAACACATCAACAATCTGAAATCAAGAGTCATTAATACTGGCAATACTGTCAACCTACCGGTGCTTGAATGCAACCTTGAAATACTGGAGTCACATTTCAAGGTAATTTCCAAAACTCAAACGCAAATTGAAGATCTAGATCCAAGCGACAACGGCCGAGCAAACATAGAAGAGCTATATGTCGAAATCAAATCAATTCTACTTACCTTCATTAACAAAAAGAATCGTGTCAGTGTACCAGAAGCAAGTTTTATGAACTCGAATAGCGCCTCAGTACACTTCAATAGATTACCTAAAATGAAACTTCCTAGCTTCGATGGTACATATGCAAATTACAAACGTTTCATGAGTGCATACGTAAACCTAGTTGACAGTGACCAATCCATTTCAACAATTGACAAATTCAACTATTTGCTGAACTGTCTTACTGGTCCTGCACTAGAAGTGATTCAATCCTTCCAAGTTACTGAAGAAAATTATTCAAAGGCACTCTCACAACTCCGTTCTCGTTACGACAATGACGTGCTAATTTTTCTCGACTACATCTCAAGCTTATTTACCCAACCATCAATGCATAAGCCAGACGCAGTGCAGTTACAAAAACTTCTCGACTCTGTTTCGGCAATTCGAGGGTCTCTTCTATCGCTAGGGTCGGCAGAAGAAGTTATGAACGCCATAATAATAAACATCCTGTTGTCGAAGGTAGATGCAGACACAAAACTTCATTATGATGAGAAGCAAACCTTTGAAAAACTTCCTTGCTGGGACGACAGACATAGCATATGGTCATGCCAAGCTTTCTTATCTCTTAATGTTAACCAAAGAAGGGATTGGGTCAAAAATATTGGACTCTGTTTCAACTGTTTACGCGGCAGTCATAATGTCACCCAATGTCAGTCTCAATCACGTTGCAAAGTCTGCCATGCATCGCATCATCATTACTATACAATCACCCTCAAGCAACTCAACCGCCAACAAACAACAGGCAGTACTCATCATTCAAGCCTAATACTCTCTAATACGCTCCTGCTCAACAATCACAACCAAATCTATCACTCGTCGTCTGCGCTGCAAAGAGAGGTGTTCTACCAACGGCAATAATATTAATTCAAAACAAGTGTGGCGAATATTATCCTGTTCGCGCGTTATTGGATTCGTGCTCTGAGGTGAACCTTATCACCGAAGAAACCGTCAAACGTTTGCAACTAGATAAATGTCGCGTCTCAAACGCTGTCAGTGGCATATCGGACATACAGCCTATTCGATACAATGTTGCAACAACAGTAAAATCAAGAATCTCGCCATTCGAATGGTCTTCTACCTTCTCTGTAATAAAACGAATTTGTACAAATCAACCTCAAGAAAGTTTTAACACATCGCAATGGAAGTTTCCGAAAGGCATAGTGCTAGCCGATCCCCATTTCATTGAATCAAACAGAATCGATGTTCTTATAAACACCGCTGTTTTCTTCGACGCAATCCAAGATGGAAAGCTGTCACTAGGAGTAGGTTTCCCAAACTTACTTAATACTGCTTTCGGTTGGATAGTTGGTCATAATGCAACCACATCTTACTACCAATGTCATATATTACAAGAACCTTCGCCACTTGATTGCATAGTCAAACGCTTCTGGGAGATAGAAGAATATAAGACATCGCCTCCAAAATTCACGAAAGAAGAGCAAGAATGTGAAAATCATTTTAAAACTCATGTAACAACGTGCGAAGATGGACGCATACAGGTGCGTCTTCCATTCAGACAACCAATTGCACATCTAGGCCAGTCCTACGACTCATCATACAAACGGTTCATTATGCTAGAGCGCAAATTAGAAAGAAACAGTGAACTTAAAAGAGAATTTATTAAATTTATGCAAGAATACATCAATCTAGGACATATGTCACCCCTTACATCATTCAATAAAGAACAACCGCATTTTTTCATACCACATCACTGTGTGGTGAGACCCGAAAGTATCACTACGAAACTTCGCGTTGTATTTGACGCATCTGCACGCACAACTTCTGGCCACTCATTAAATGATCTGTTAATGACTGGTCCAACCATTCAGCAGGATCTCATTACAACTTTGCTTACTTTCCGTTTAAAAAGGTATGCTTTATCAGGCGACATTACGAAGATATACCGCCAATTCTTAGTTGACCCTCGAGATCGATCTTTCCAGCTTATACTTTGGAGAGAAAAGCCAACTGACGCATTACAAATATTCGAATTAAACACTGTCACGTACGGCCTATCAGCAGCTCCCTTTCTTGCTATCCGTTCATTGATCCACATAGCTGACCAATACGAATCTGAATTTCCAATCGGTGCTACAACATTGCGTACCGACATGTATGTTGACGATCTACTTACAGGAGCAGATTCAATAAGCGAGTTACTTGATCGAAAGTTACAGATTACTCATACACTGAAGAATGCTGGTCTAGCTATGACAAAATTCAACAGCAACGCCGCTGAATTAGCTAACTCTACAGAAAACGAAGTACCGATCCAGACAGATGAGGACGTCACCGCAAAAACACTAGGACTAACATGGCACCCAAAACTCGATTGCTTTGCCTTTACACACAAATTTGAAGCAAACCCAGTTATAACGAAGAGGACAGTACTATCTACAACTGCCAGGGTATTCGATGTACTAGGAGTACTTAGTCCAATAATAATCAGACTAAAAATGTTCATGCAAGATTTAACACTAAAGAAACTTCAGTGGGATGAGCCACTACCCGAACATCTTGTAAACATATGGAGCATGTTGAAGGCAGATATTGAAAGTACCTCCACCATACGAATTCCACGTTTCGTCAACACATCATCACAGCACAAGAGCGAAGTTCACGGCTTCGCAGATGCATCAGAACGCGCTTATGGATGCTGCATCTACATACGTACACAAATAGGTGAAACGATACACGTTAATCTTCTCATCGCTAAATCTAAAGTAGCACCTATTAAGGTTCAGTCTCTTCCAAAACTAGAACTTTGTGCAGCAGTATTACTTAACAAAACCTTTCGAAAATTCCAAGAAAAACTCTCCACTTACGCACATCGTAAAGTATTTTGGACTGATTCAAAGACAGTTCTTCAATGGATAGGCATGCACGCCTCGCAACTTAATTGCTTCGTGGCGAACCGAGTTGCAGAACTACAAGAGCATTCAGAAGATGTTGAATGGCGACATGTGCCATCAGCAAAAAACCCCGCCGATCTTATTACGAGATTATGTAAGACTAACGAGCTTTTTACAAACATGTGGTTCTCAGGTCCTGAATTCCTTCAAAACCCGCCACAAGATTGGCCACGTCTACAAGAGCCACTACCAGCACCAATCGAAACTCGAAAAAGGGCAGTATTAGTTTGTACCGAATCATCAAAGGACGCCGTATCATTAATAGACGAAATCATACAAAACTCATCCTCATTCCATCGAATCGTAAGAACAGTCTCATACATCTATCGAGTTTTTAATAAAATCCCTGTCAACCATTCTATTAAAGTCAGTAGTATCACACACATCCCAGCCAAAGAGTTACACGCAACGTTTTGGCGAATAGTCGCAACCATACAACAGACAGCATTCGCAAAGGATATCAGTTCATTAGCAAAAAACAAAAAACTCAAGCCGAGCATGCAATGCCTCGCACCATTCTTACATGAAATGACCTTAGATAATGCAGTAGTGAATATTGTGAGAGTAGGCGGAAGACTAGCAAAAGCTGACATTCCATTCGACGCAAAGTTTCAAGCCATTATGCCAAAGGATCATCGCTTCACTCGTCTATATATCGAACATTTGCACAAGCAAAATTTACACGCCGGACCCAAGGTTTTAATATCACTTCTAAGAGAAAAACTTTGGGTAGTCAACGCCAGAGAACTCGTCAGAAAGGTTGTGCGCTCCTGCACACATTGCTTCCATTACAAGCCTCGCTTAATGCAGCAAATAATGGGCAACCTTCCAGAAGATCGTCTGCGTGGTGAACGTCCATTCCTAGTTACAGGAGTCGACTTTTGTGGACCCTTTCAAACGACCCATAGGCTAAGAGGAAAAGGTCCTTACAAAACATACGCTGCCATTTTCGTATGCTTCGCATCAAAAGCCATCCACATAGAACTCGTATCTGAACTTTCAACTAACGCTTTTCTCTTATGTATTCGAAGGTTCATAGCACGCAGAGGGCTGCCTCAACGCCTCTACTGCGACAACGCAACAAATTTCGTCGGCGCAGCTGCAAAACTAGCCGAATTCCAACAACAAACATTCAACCAAGCAGCTGTCAATGCTATTTACACATACAGCTCACAAAAGGGATTCGAATTCAATTTCATACCACCGCGAGCGCCACACTTCGGAGGTCTATGGGAAGCGGCCGTAAAATCAGCCAAGACACTCGCGGTTAAAAATATCGCAGAAGCCAACTTGACGTTTGAGGAGTTGCAGACACTATTCATCGACATTGAAGCCATCCTTAACTCTCGGCCTATTGCTCCAATGTCCGATGACCCAAATGATGATTGTGCGTTGACACCAGCGCACTTACTGATAGGGTCGTCGCTGACATCAGCACCCGAGCAACTCATCGTAGACCAAGACGGCAATTCTAACCTTCGATACCTTTCCCGCTGGCAAACGGTATCGTATCTCAAACAACAATTCTGGAGAATGTGGTATCGAGATTACATTCACACACTCCAACGCAGGGAAAAATGGACCTGTGCTCAGCCCAACATAGAAGATGGTCAACTCGTCATCATCCATGAAGACAATGCGCCACCACAGCAGTGGCATTTAGCGCGCGTTATAAACACAATAGCCGGAGAAGACGGAAAGGTCAGAGTCGTCGATTTGAAGACCAGCAAGGGCACATTTCGGCGGCCAATCCATAAAATAGCACCTCTTCCTCTTAATTAACTTGAAAGTTGGTTCTTTCAACGGGGGAAGAATGTTGGAGCCTAACAACACATTATACTATAACGTACATAAAACAATGTAAACATAGCATATAAGTCTAAATCTGTTAAACATTAATACTAAGCTAAACATGAATACTCAATCATGCACATGTAAATTAACATAGAATATTCTCTTAAGCAATCACAACATAACGTTAACATACAGTACACAAAAAGTTAGCAACATAAGCTTATAAAAGCTCAATGCAAGCCAGCATTAAGCTCTCTTTTTCTTGCACTTGTAAAAACATACGGCCACTGCAACAAGCATCAAATACATTGAAAACACAAAACTTAACTCTAAAGCAAAAATTGGTATTATTTGGAATAACTATTTTATTGTGAGCGAACTACACTCCTTTGGCGAAAGCAGGGAACAATATCATTATAAACAAAATCCCAAAAATTAATTTTGCACCAAAAATGTTGTTTTTTTACTTATCATTCCTATTGCGACTATATGATATAGTCACGCGATTTCGTAAAATTTGGTACAGTGCGTATGCACTGTAAAAAACTACCAAACGCCAAATAGATTGGATTTTGCACCAAAATTAATTTTTTGGTCGATCGTTACTATGCACTATGGGTTTTCGGCCACTTTTTTGGCATAAGCCTTAAAATATTGGGATAATTGCACCAAAATTGGTACTTATGCATATTTTGAGCCCTCAAGACTATCTACCAAGTTTCGCCCGGGTCGTCCCAATATTTCCTATGGCTGCCATATAGCCGATCTGTCCGATTTGTTCCAAATTTGATTTGTTTGGAGCACTCTATCGTAAGGGTGTTATAAAATCGATCTAGCTGTCTTGGACCCTCAATTTTTTTTTCTGCTATGGTATGGTGGTAAAACTAAAATTTTTTTTCTGATTTTTCGTTTGTTTATTAAGATATCGTATCCAAATTTGGCATTCACAAATTTTTTTTTAGTTCCCAAGCACTGTACCAAATTTGATCAAAATTGGTTGAGTATGTCATATAGCCCCATAGGAATGATCGGCCAAAAAAACGTTTTTGGCGCAAAATTCGTCTTTTTTGTTTGTTTATGAAGATATCGCAACCAAATTTGGCAATCAAAACTTTTTTTTAGTATTATTTAAGCAATAAACCGAATTTTATTGGAATATGACGTATACGTAGGCTTTTTTTTGGAGGAATTTCATGCCGTCGCGTACGTTACAAACTTTATGATACATACTTTTTTTAAAATGCTATACAAACAATACTTTTTTTTTTTAATTATTATTTATTTATTTACTAGGGGGCTCTGTCTCCTGCGTGCTTCGCACGCCAACACCCGTATTTTTTATACAATTCAAATCATCCTGATTATAATACCCCTTGTACGTTTGTTTACTTCCATAATGTATTTGCTATAGTTGGTCCGACTCGATTTTAAAATGTCCTTTACCATAAAAGCATTCTCCTCGATTTCAAAAAAATTGGAAAAAACGAACCTTAATCGCTCAATTACGGAAAATTTATTAGGCGCAAGAATAATAATAATAAAGCGGATCAGCAGGAGTTGGCAGCGCTAACACGTGAGCAGATGAGAAAATTTTCTTCGCGTGTGAAAAGTTTAATTTTTGCATTAAATAAGCTTATGGACAAGTCCAATTTCTTGGCAATATTTATTTTAACGTTAATCATTAGTGTTTATGTGATTGCAAACAGTTTTATCAACTTAAATACAAAAAAAAACAAAAACAAAACTTGTAGTTGCATCGTGACAGTGCAAATTTACTGAGACTCCACTGGCAGTAGATTTGCTTGTGTAGTGTGTACACACCGTTCGTGTGTGGTACGCATTGTTTCGTAATCCCGGTGTACACATTGTTAAGTGAGAATTGAACAACAACACCAATCCAACCAAGCATATAAACTGCATCAAAATTAAGCGACAGCACAAGCCTCTCATTAACCCGTCTGGCGAATCAGACGCCTCAAAAATGCGGCGAGTTACGAAGACCACCGCTTCCGAACACGTCTTAAAAAGTCAATACACAAACTACTTCCGACCTCTGAAAACCTTCGAAGATGACAGCATGGACCATCAAGCCGACTCCGACTGTTCTCAGGACCAACCTGAACAATCTTTCCAACAAAGTAAACGTGTGCCTCCAATCAAAAAGTCCTCTAAAGCCGTCCACGAGCTTATGAAGTCCATAAGCGTTTCTAATTATTCCATAAAACCTATTTCTATCGAAATAAAAATTTTTTTAAGCACGGCAAGTGAAAAATTCGAATTCTTCACGTATGAAACAAGGCAAACCAAACCATTTAAGGCGGTACTCTCTGGCTTGGACAAACAGAGTAATGATGACGTTAAGAACATCCTTATTAACCTTGGACTCAAGTGCAGCAGTGTGAAGACAATTGAAAAGACAACCCGGGGCGGCTACAATTTGCTTTTGTACGTGGTCTACTTCCAAAATGGTACAATTACACTCAATAAATTATGTAAAGAATATTCAACAATTCAACATACCAAAGTTCGTTGGGAGTTTAAGACCAAAGCGGCAAATCAAGTCACGCAACGTCACAATTGCCAATTATTCGGTCACGGCTCAAGTAAGTGTAGTGTTAAAACTCTCTGCTCTTTCTGCGCTGCACCTCACAAAACAGGCGAATTCTCAAACTCAGGCACATTTCTCTGTGCAAACTGCAAAGGTCAACACCCTTCAACCGATCCAACGTGCCCTTGCCGCTCATCGTATGTCACTATGTTACGGAAACGAAATGGTCAGGGTAAGCGTATCCCAAATGGCAGAAACAACACAATTGCCAATAGCGCCAACTACCATAGCTACAACTGTAGCAATGAAAACTACAACAGCAACTTCCCGATGAACAACCGCCAAACCACGACGTCCAACTCCGCTACAATCAGCCCTAGAGCGCAAGTATCAAGCTCGATGCAGTCTATGAGCTACCGGCGCGCTCTTATCACTGCACTACCAAATGACTGCCCACCCTCCTCTGATCTCTTTTCGTTAGAAGAAATCGATGTGCTCATGAACGAGCTCTTAAATAAGCTAAGCCGCTGCACTAGCAAAAGCGAACAATTTAACACAATAACTAAGCTAGAACTTAAATATGTTTACTCTAGTAAATAATATAACTAACTTAAATATCATGGCATGGAGTGCGCGTGCCGTTAGATGCAAAAGACTTGAACTCCTTAGTTTTTTAGTTAACAATAAGATCCACATTTGCCTTTTGAGCGAAACCTGGCTAAGCCACAAAGATATGTTTCTGCTGCCAGGCTATAATGTTTACAGGAACGACAGATTGAGTAGTAGAGGCGGTGGCGTTGCAATAATTATAAAAAGTGAAATAAGGCACTCACAAATTCCTAACATAAATACACACCTAATTGAAAACATAGGCATTGAGATTATAACAAACAGAGAAAACACCTTTAAAATCTTTTCTGCTTATTTCCCAGGTTCATCTGCAAAATGTTTATCGAATTCATGTACCCACTTAAATGATGCAAAGCACAAAAAAGAGCTATTTAAATTAGACCTTTTAAAAATTCACCAAATACAAGGTAATTTTCTTCTAGGTGGCGATTTAAATTGTCGAAATAGACAATGGAACTGCCTAAGAGCAAATTGCTGGGGCAATACTCTGTCAGAGTTATCGGCAAAGGGCAAGTTTCGCATTTTATATTCGAGAGACCCGACATACATCCCCGCAAGCTACAAAGCAAAGCCATCAACGCTTGATCTAATACTATCAAACTTACCCAACCATATCACCGAGCCGAAAGTCCACAATGATTTATCATCAGATCATGTGCCTATTACTTGTGAGCTCAAGGCTGACTTTGTTCGCCAAACTGTTTCTAGATTCCAATTTTGTAAAGCTAATTGGAAAATATTTAGGCGCACCATTAATGAATTTCTAGAAAACAGTCCTACACTTGACTCATATATAGCCCCTACAACAGGACTCTATGGTTGATCATGCTACAAGTAGTATTCTAAGCGCCATCGAAACATCGATACCTAAAAAGTTTTTCGCGGGTTCTTATACCAAATTACCTGAGTCCATAAAAGAGCTCATTAAAACGAGAAACATTGCCCGTAGACTATGGATTAGAACAAGACAGCCCATACACAAAGCAAGGCTTAATCACCTTAACCATCAAATTAAAATCGAAATGTTTGAGCAGAACAACATATGTTGGAATGAAAAACTCAGTTCTCTTGAGTCCAATTCCAAGCCATTCTGGAATCTTACTAAAGTTATCAAAAACAAAAAGCAGTTTATACCTAGTTTCCTCCACAATGGTCAAGTATACACTACTCGCGATCAAAAAGCGAACATAATGAGCGAGATATTTGAGGAAAAGCACCACCTCACAGAGTCCTTCTCAGATTCTACCACTAAAGCTCTGGTCGACAACTCAGCAAATTTGTCCGATGTAAATGGTTTTTTGCCTTAAACACCTCCCAAAATCTGCACTAGAATTTCTGTCTGAAATTTTTAATAAATGCTTGCTGATAGGCTACTTTCCTTTAAAATGGAAACTAGTAAAATAATTGCCATTCCCAAGCCTAATAAGCCGCTGGCATCACCTGAAAGTTATCGTCCAATTAGTTTGCTCAGTGGTATCTCAAAAGTCATTGAGCGCATTATTAAGGTTAGACTTAACTCATATATTGAAAAGAACCACATACTTCCTGATTTCCAGTATGGGTTTCGACGTAATCTGTCTTGTATCCACCCACTTAGTAAACTCAAGGACTACGTTAAAAATAATCTACAAGAGAAAAAATCTGTTGGTATGGTAAACCTGGACGTGCAAGCTGCATTTGATACAGTGTGGCATAGCGGTCTCATTCACAAACTAATACTTTGTGGCACTCCAGTCTATATTACTAAAATAGTTGAGAGTTTCCTAACTGACAGATTCTTTCGAGTTGTTGTGGATGGCCATGTGTTAAATCAAAAACGAATTGTTGCAGGTGTAAATGCTCACAAAACCAACTCCATCTTTTTCACGCGAAAACGCATACCTTGCTTTTTACCAGCCACAAACCTCCACTTAAATAACGAGCCAATACAATGGGCTACCAACATTAAATACCTTGGACTTACACTGGATAAAAAACTAACCTTTAACAATCATATTAACAACACAATTGACAAAATCAATAGAACTATTCGGATCTTGTATCCTTTTATTAACAGAAGATCCCATCTCTCCTTCTCTTTAAATTTGTATTTGTGCCCATTTTTAATATGGCTGTGAAATTTTGGGAGATTGTGCCGTCAGTCACCAGGCCAAGCTGCAAACAGCACAAAACAAACTACTTAAAATGATGCTGAACCTCCCATTCTACTACTCGACCTCTCGTCTCCATGATCGGGCAAATGTCAGCCTCGTTAATAAATTAATTTATTTTAGAAAACATTTAATGTTACGCAACTATTAGAGAATCTCGCGAAGGATTGGTACTTTTGAGGCTAACCTAAAGTTAGTACTCTTAAGTATCATTCTATAGTTAGAGTTTTAGTTTTAAGAAGTAGTTTAAGAAAATTATCAGCTTTAGGTTTTTTCCAATTTTCCTAACAAATTAGTATTGTTATTGCAAACTTAATATAATATTTTGAAGATTAACCATTCAGTTGAAAAGCTAAGTCAGCTAAACTCTGTCTACATTTCTTTTATCTGTTAAAACTTAATATTAATGCCATGGAATAAAAATTAAATTAATTAATTAAAGCGGATTGTTTGCCGACACGTGAACATGCCTCATACAATTGACTATGAGAAAAGCATTCACTTTCTAAGTTCCATCCACAAACACTCAAGGATTGGCCTTGTGATTTGTTTATCGTCAGGCGAATCGGAAATTGAGTTATTTTAAACTCAAAGCGGACATCCGTTGCGATCATCGGAATTCTCGGAATCAGAACTGAACACTGAATGAGCCGTACGGCATCCTTCTAACAATGTGGCCGCTATTCCACAAAAGGCAACTGCTACCGCAATGTCGGATTTCGCACGAACAGTGGCCAAAATTAATGACATCAGAAATGTCTTCCCTGTTCCACCAGAGCCATCCAGGAAAAATAAGCCACCATTTCCATCTTCAATTGCTTTCATTAATGTGTCAAAGACTTCCTTCTGTTTGAGGTTCAACAGAGGGACATTCGTTTGAACTGATTGGTTTGATTCATGACGATCATAATCATGTTCACCAGGGCCGTAGAAAGAAAATCCGGGCCCGCGTGGAAAATGTACCGGCCCCTCTATTACACCTTAGTAATTACACCCGGGCCATGAGAAAACTCCGGGCCCGGGGGGAATGCCTCTCTCGACGGGAGTGATGTTCTCGCTCCAATTCTCGATTTAATGCGTCTATATTCTTGACTTACAAACATGTTTTCGATCAGTAGCAAGGTCTGGTTATTAATCTCCTCATTCGCCTCAAGATAGGGATTTCTTGAAATGACACGAATTTGATATGAAATGTCTTCAGGCATGTTATCCTTATATTTAGTCCACAGGTAACGTGGATTCGGTGGGAAGCGTGTCGAAATTATAACAGCAAATAAACTGCGTACCTGACGTGGAGTTGCGGAAATAATTGCTTCAGCGATTGTCGTTTCCCAATGAGTATCATTTTCAAACAAATTTAACTCTTGACTGCAGCACGATATGTTTGGCTCACTATAAAATTAACAGTTCGTATTGATTTTAATGATGTTGGGCCACGAAAGTTCACCAACAACAACCGTAAATAGAAGCATTCATCATTCTTCGGATGATCTGTATAAATACGACCAAGAGCATGTGTAGAACGCACATTCGGATGACCAGTAACGGATCGCCTTGCATCCGACATTGAAATGCCGAATCGATATAGCCATGTCTGGCTGTCAGGATCTCAGAGACTATAAAAGCGATGGAGCTGAAGTTTTACCAAAAGATGCGCATAATAGTAACGCAGATGTAGATTTTCGATTTATGTCGATATCTGACCCCCAGCCTCCATAAGAGAATTTCGCGGTTTTCTTCCTTTATATGATTTTTTTTCCGATATTTTATGCATTACTCCTTTAACCAGTGCGGAGACGAATCCAACAAACCATTGATCATCATAATCGGCCCAACCGTTCTTGATTTATAAATAGTGTAACTAACATAACTTTTAACTCTCTTTTATATATATAGATTTATATAAAGCTACTTAAAAAGATATAAACTAACAGTTACAAAAAATAGAAAGCCATGGCTACCGGGGCCTTTAGCTAACTAATTATAAAAGTGTAGGGTGTAAAATTTTGTTATTGTTAAATGCTCTTTTTCTAAAATTAAATGTGTAATATTGTAATTTATGCTATTTAATTCTAAATTATGTGGTAAATTTTACATTTTTTGATAAAATCTAATATGTATTAGTTTAGAGTTGCTTTGGTTTGGGTATGCGATAACAGAGAGGGGATTGTGGTTTAGGAAAATGGAAGAACGGTGATGGGATAAGGTGGGCAGGATGCTATTATATGCGTAATGTTTATGGGGAAGTTGTTACATAGTGGACAGGTGTTACTAAGTGTTGAATCTACGTAGTGAGCATTAGTTAATTTTGTATGACTAAGCCGGATTCTTGTAAGTTTTACTTGGTCAAGTCTTGAAAGATTATTATAATTAATGGGGTAAGTGCTATGGCTGTTGTTTAATAGTCTACACCAGTTCGAAGAGTGTTAAAGTAGAGTTTTATGATTATTATTGGAATATTTTTTTAGGAATGAAGAGACGTCGTTATAAGAAAGTTATAAGGATGGACCCTAAATGATCGCTCAAGTACTTTATGTATCAGCCGTGCTCCGGAATCCGAATCCGAATCCGAATAATTTATGCGGATTCGTTTTGAAACCGAATGCTTGGTGCTCCTATTTCCACAAATCCGAATTTTTTATGTGCAATTGGAATTAAAACGAATCGTCAAAATAGTATTAAAAAGGCACATATTCTTATATTCTATTTATGCCAACTTTAATTTGCATATTAGGTGCTAACTATTTTTAATAATTTTTTTCCTGACACAACCCAAAAATAGCATATACAAGCCAAACCGAATTTTCGTTTTGTGTGTGTGTATCAGAGATCTGCAATAGTGCCTGTTTTGTGGCAATAAAAGTAATGACAGTGTCAGCTGCTCTCAAAGAGCTTCACTTTCACTGCAATTTTGTTGTTGTTTTTCGTTTGTGCTCTCTGAACTTTTGCATTAAAAAAAACTCTTGCACTTAAACACCTAATTTTTGTAGACTATGTGTTAAATGTGAGTATTAAGGCATAGCTTGAAAAGAAAAAAGAGCTACAACGAAAAACAAACCATTAATATGAGTATATAATATTTTTGTCAGTGTACATAATAACATGAAAAAACGGTTTGCTTTAGATGTGTTAGTGCTTTTCTTTCATATGTATTGGTGTTTGCTCTTCCATAAGCAGCCTTTGGACACCCCTGATGTAGCTGACAGTGTTGCCATTTTGGTGCTTTTGGAGCTAGATTTAGCTCTTTTTTTGGAAAATTGCTCCGAAAATTCGGTTTTAGCTCCTAGCTCTTTTTTTTAGCTATTTTGAAAATGTTATAGCTCTTTTTTAGCTACAAACAATTTTAAGTATAGTTTTATATTTTAATGATTAATTTATCAATTTTTGCGATTAATTCAATAAATTCAACGCCTTTAATTTTTTTCCGATGATATGGCATCTTCGGTAGCCATGAACGATTGTTACATACTTTTATCGATTATTATTCAAAAAAGTTCCATTTCTAATTGTAAAAGCGCGGACACCATAATAAAATGGAAAGGTAAGCAAAATTGTTTATGATTTAATTATATTTTAAAGACATTATGAATATGTATTTGCAGATTTTTGAAAAAGGGATCACAGGAAACCCATAGCGAAGGCGATAAGTCAGCAGAGAGCTCGGAAAGCTCAGACGAGAATGAGTGCCCTGTGAAGCGAACAAGGTAAAATCTGAAGTTTATTTAAAAATAAAATATATAATAAATATTATTTTATGTTTATAGAATATACAAACAGAAAATTCGGACTCCCTGGCTTACCGATAAGCGTTTTAACGCATGGCTTGTTCCAGATGGAAATGATGTTAGCTGCAAGTACTGTCACTGTCGTCTTAAGCCGAAATTGCACGGCATTATTCGACATGCACAAACAACAAAGCACAAAAATGCAGCTTCACCGTTTGTGTCTGGTAGCCAGCCTACAATTTCATTTCCATCAGCAAAACCTACAGAAACGCACAGGGCGGAATTGGCGAATGCCTTGTATATAGCGGTGCATACTTCGATAAGAGTGGTTGATCACCTGACAATTTTGCAAAGCTCTGTGTTTTCAGATAGCAAAATTGCATCAAATTTGAAGCTACGACGTTCAAAATGTATCGCTCTTATTAAAAATGTACTGCATCCTTATTTTAAAACATTGCTGGTGTCCGACATTGGTCAAAACAAGTATAGCCTGATCGTTGATGAAGGAACAGAGATTAGCGTTAAAAAATACGTAGGTATTGTAATCAGGTACTACAGCAGCACAATGAAAGCCATTGTGAATACTTTTTTGAAGCTTGCGGAGTTGAACGACTGCACGGCGGAAGGAAATGTGTTAGCTATTTTGAACACATTAAAAGATTTCAATTTGAATGTTGAAAACATGGTAGGCATAGGAACGGATAATGCTAGCGTAATGGTTGGCATTAACAGAGGAGTTATCGCTCGCCTTAAGGAATATAATCCCGATATTACGCTTGTTCCATGCATATGTCACTCTATACAACTAGCTGTGTCCGCAGCATCTAAGTGCATACCTAGCGAGATCGAGTTTATAGTTTCCGAGACCTACAATTGGTTTTCAAAATCGGCGATGCGACAAACACAATACGAGTCACTATTCTCCGCTATTAACGATGGTCTCCATCCACTTAAAATAATGCGGGCGTGTGAAACGCGATGGCTGTCAATCGAGCCTGCAGTCAAACGGATAGTTGACCAATGGCTAGAACTCAAAACCCATTTCGGCATAGCAGCTTTGCATGAATCGTGCCACAAAGCCCAGCTTCTTTCAAAAATGTATACTGATGAAAATTTAGCATATTTGCAATTTTTAAAGCCCATATTAACTCAAGTACAAAAGGTAAATAAACTTTTTGAAAGTAATGTAGCGGATCCCACCAAATTGTTTTCCGAAGTCGTGTATTTAATTTCGATCTTATGCAACGGTATAGTGTCACCTTCTGAAAATTTCGATCCTATAACTTCTGAAGTAACAATTTTTTTGGCTCCCACTCCTTACTTTCATTACAATTTTGAAAAATTTCTTGGAGCAAAAAAAAACGACGGCATAATAAATGAGAGTGCAGAAAATAAAATTCGAATGACATGCCGCGACTTTGTTGTGAAATTAATTGCACAATTGAGGCAACGTTTGCCAAATAATGTAAAAACTCTTAAAAATATTGATTTTTTTTCTATTGATAATTCTGTAAAACTTATCAAGCCAAAGATATTTGATCATTTTGAAAGTGAAAAATCTAAGTTCACCCTGGATGAAATTACCTGTATATAAGTTCAATGGCGTGATATATATTTATATAAGTGGAACAATTTAAATACAACACTAGAATAGAAGCAAAGGAATAAAATTAATTTATTTATGTTAAACTCGCTGTTGACTGTAAGAAGTGGCCTTAAAAGACTAAATAAATGTTGTCATGATTTTGCAATAAATGATGATCTCTTAAAGTAAATGACTGCAAAAAACATTTACGACTGTAACAATAGCGATTCTTCTTCGGAAGATGAAATATTTGATCTCAATATGTAATAGCTATGTGATATAATTGTACTTGCAAAGTATTTTTTTAATGTAAGCGTTTTTAGTTTTGTTATACGGGTACAGACAAGTGTGCAAAATTGAATTTTAGTTGAACATATATATAATTTTTTGTTTTTTAGCTCTTAAGTATATTAAAATGTAATATGATAGTAAAAGAATATAAATGTTCATAAACATATAAAAAATAAATTTAGCTCTTTTTTTTAGCTCCAACAAAATTTTTTTAGCTCTTTTTAGCTCGTTTTTTCACCATTTTAGCTCCAAAGCAAATTTTTTTTCTGGCAACACTGGTAGCTGTTTAGCCAGCAACGGAGAGATTACAGTTTTGTTATTGTTAATTTTGTTTAATCTTCGCTCATTGATTCAGTTTCTTCTTCACTCGATTGTTTTTTTATTCGATTTGAATTTGTTGGTTTTGAGTCAATTTTTGTTTTTTTTATTTTAGATTTAAGTTGATATTGAAGTCGTTTTGATATGCTTCTCGGGTAAATTTTAGTATTTGTATTTGAGAGGGATTTATGATGGAGAGGGGGAATGATCTGTGTATTAGTAGATGTATATATCAGATTATATCAGAATAATCTACTATGTTACGAGTATTGTTATTGATTTGATTGCTGGTGGCCAGGTGTGTCGTTGATTGTGAGTTTAGCTTGGTGATAGTTGAATATAGGGGTCCAGTGATGTGGTGTCTTTCGTTATAAATGTTGACTGCTGTTTTGGCATCTACCTTCTGGAGTGTTTTAATGGCTTGGATTTCTTGTTGTTTAATAAAGGTTGGACATTTACGGTCAAGAGGGGAGTGGTCGCATGCTGATAGGTTTTTGTCACGGCAATTGATACAAATTTTTTCATTGACACATGTTTGGTTTTTGTTTTCTTCAAGGTGATATTCTTGGGCGCAATTGTAACTTTGCTATGTGACCAAAACGAAACCAATTATTACATCGCATTGGTAATGGAATGTAGGGTCTGACGTTAACTTTTTCGTAACCAATCATTATATAATCTGGTGTAATGTGGGTGTTGAAGGTAAGTACAATCAGTCCAGTTTCTTTTAGTTCACCTTCAATCTTTTTCATAATTTTCTTCACTGCTTGGAATTTTTGATCTGACAATTCCATTGCAATTGTTTCCTCATTGAGCATGCGGAGGTCATTGCAGTAAATTACTCCCTTTGATGAGTTTAGTATATTATGTTCGGTTCACGATGAATGAACCAATCTGCTTTAGTTTCAGGATTTTGCTTGCTTGTATAGAGTTTTTGGGTTTTACTAGGAGTTTTCCATCTCTAATTTTTTTTGGCAAATTCAATGGGACCATTGCATGATCCGTCAATTGTCTTTTGGATTAAAAATGGTGACAAATTGAATAGGGATCCGTTATCGTGACGAGAAATAATTAAAAATTTCGGGTCAATAAATTGTTTGTTTTTGTCGGGTGGATCACCCATTTTAACAGTATTTGCTTTTAACACTTTTTATCTTTTTCTTTATTTATGTGAAACACAATTATAATTGACACGTGTTAGTGTTACTGAAGACTGGGTTGTTATATTGTTCTAGAAGGTTCTACAGCTTAAAAGACAGGGCTGTTATATTATGTCAGCGACTGGGTTGTTATATTTTTCTGGAAGGTTCTTCAGCCTTAAGGACAGGGCAGTTATATTTTGTCAGCGAAGTCTCAAAAATTTTGCGTTGTTACTGCACTTTTTAGATTGATGTTTTGTGTTTATTTTTGTTCAAATTATTTATAAATGCATAACCACTTATGTTCACTGTTTAATACGATTTTGGCACCAAGGTGGACTTGTCCATAGATTTATTAAATTTTATGTGTCAGTGCTGCCAACTCGAGTGTGTTTGTGAGTACACAAAGATGGCGTACGTTAAAGTCGGGCTCGGACGATGCCCTGCTTGCAATAAAATCCCGTAAATTTCTTAAGAACACCAAAAGACATTTGATTGCCAAATTATGATAACTTCATAAACAACCTAAAACAGACGAATTTTTAATCAACAACTTTTTTCGACCGATCGGCCCTATGGGAGCTATATGATATAGTCAACCGATTTTAATCAAATTTGGTACAGTGCTGGGGGTTTCTAAAAAACTTCCGATTGCCAAATTTGGTTATGATATCTTCATAAGCAAACGAATTATCCATCTAAAACGTTTGCTTTTTTTCGAGGTCCCCTGAAACACCCCTATGGGAGCTATATAATGTAGTCCCGATATCAAAAAAAAATTCACGTGCAGTACAAGCACGCGTTAGAAGTAAAACTCTACGCTGTTTTTTTTTTTCTTTAGTTTAGCCGTCTTAACATTACTTTGGAGTTCAAACGGTGTCTTAACAATCAATTATGTATTATAATAATAATGAAAGTGAAGGAATTCTCGTTCCAGAGAGATATCTGATATATGTATGTGATGTCAATTTTTGTTAAATGTATAGCAAAAAGATAGAACACGTCAAATTATAATTTCTATGCATATTTTATTTTTTCTGATGTAGCATTTTTACAGTTGTATATTAAAGGTGTTGGATTAACTAATATTTTTTAGTTAATTGTTTTTATATAAACGAAATGAAACGAACGTATTTATAAACGTTATACATTTTATTGGATTGTTGTTGTCACGCAATCGTGTAAGTTAGGTTACAGCGACGGCACAGAACCTAACAACCGTATGTTTAGCAAAAACTAATTTGATCTTGGAACGCTGACGGCAATGCAAGGGCCGCAGCACTGCCAAGAATCGTACATATTATAATACATTAACAAATGTAATTAAATTGATAACTATTATATTGCAGTAACCAATGAGATAAACAGTTATGCATACTGCTAGTTAAGAGTAATTAGTTGCACAATTTAAGAGCTTTTGTTTGTTTATGTTATGTTATGTTATAATATGTTTGACCTGCTTTTATTGGGAAGCTGCTGCTCCCGACAAAAGGTAACAAAGATAAATTGTCTAAATTACGTTACAAAATTACAAGTTATTGTTTGTTTATTGTTGTTTTTTGTTTCTTTACTTTAATGCCTTGCCTTTGGGTTTTATAACGGCTTTCAAGCGATGCCTCATATTTTTTAAGGATCTATTGGTCTCCTGGGGGTCAATCTTCAATTCCTTTGGTGTTATTTGGTGCTACCTTTAAATTTGTTCAATCAAATGTCAAGGGTATGTTAGTACGGAGACTGGAGTAGAGTTTACAGTTGTTTGCAAATTCATAAAAAAACCTGCATTGCCAAAGATTTTAACAACTCTAGATCAGCGAAATCTGATAGGAGCTGTACTTAAAACTTCAAAAATGTCCATGCCAGTAGTAGATTAATATGTGAAGAAGCATTGTAATACAAAATTTTGACTCAAAAAGTACGCTATGGAAAATACAATGCTATGTTTCGTATGCTATATGCAAATTGCAAAGCACTAAGTTTCGTTGCTAATGAAAACCAATGGCTAGAATTCACCAAACACCAAAAAAATTACTGAGGTTTGATTGACTGATTTTTCGATGAAAATTATAATATACCAAATATTCCATGGCGTACTTGCTTTAGCTGACCAGCAGCGGCCGCTTCTCTTTGCTCTCTATACCATGACCACGGCTCGCGTTCTCAACAAGAGCCGAAGTCATGACCACCAACACAACGTCAGCGTCAATTCATCAATTCGAAAGAGAAAATCAAAACAAACGCACCAAGGCCACGGCATTGCCGTGAGAGTAACAAAAAGTGAGAGAGAGAGAGAAGCAAGCAAAAATACGAGCTGGCACCAAGGTATACTTATTTAAGGTAGCATACTCCCGCCGAAGGCTCTCAACGAAAGTTACCAATTTTTAGTTTCGTTGCGACTGCGCGTGAGTAGAGTTGTTTTCACGCATATTATTTTAATGTGTTTGCGTTCTCTCTCTATTTTTCTTGCTCTCAGTAAAATTGGTGACGACGCCGGCAGCATTACTCTACCTTAAATAAGTATACCTTGAGCTGGCACACAAGCTAATGGCAAACACTGGCTTGTATGTATGTATGGCGCTGTGTTGTATTCACGCAATGCATACAAAAACAATTCTTTCGTTTACACACATACACATGTGCTGCGTGCTTTAGCTGACCAGCCGCGGCCGCTTTACTCCCCTCTCTATTCCATGACCGCGGCTCGCTCTCTCAACAAGCGCCGAACGTCAGCGTCGCAATGCGAAAGAGAATATCAAAAGCAGCTAACGTTTTTTTCGTCTAACAAAATTTCAAAGTTACTCCCATAGAAATTCACATTCAGTGTGCCCAACAATGCCCAAAAATGCACAATGCCGCCTAAAAAGTTTTACTTCAAAAAAAGAAAAAGAATTAGACAATGTAACTGTCGTGCAATGCTGCTTGGCTTTGTTGTTCGTGCAACTCTCACCTCCCCCGCACCAACTTCAACATCGTTCTTTGCGCAGCGCGATCTTATTTTGTAGCCAACCACCAAACAACACCAAGGCCACGGCATTGCTGTGAGAGTAACAAAAAGTGAGAGAGAGAGAAGCAAGCAAAAATACAAGCTGGCACACAAGCTAATGGCAAACACTGGCACTTGTATGTATGCATGCATGTATGTCGCTGTGTTGTATTCACGCAATGCATACAAAAACAATTCTTTCGTTTACACACATACACATGTGCTGCGTGCTTTAGCTAACTTTACAAAATTTCAAATTTACTCCCTACGAAAAGTCGCAATGCCGCACAGCTGGCACACAAGCTAATGGCAAACAATGGCACTTGTATGTATGCATGCATGTATGTCGCTGTGTTGTATTCACGCAATGCATACAAAAACAATTCTTTCGTTTGCACACATACACATGTGCTGCGTGCTTTAGCTAACTTTACAAAATTTCAAATTTACTCCCTACGAAAAGTCGCAATGCCGCACAGCTGGCACACAAGCTAATGGCTAGCACTGGCACTTGTATGTATGCATGCATGTATGTCGCTGTGTTGTATTCACGCAATGCATACAAAAACAATTCTTTCGTTTGCACACATACACATGTGCTGCGTGCTTTAGCTAACTTTACAAAATTTCAAATTTACTCCCTACGAAAAGTCACAATGCCGCCTAAAAAGTTTGCTCTCTCAACAAGAAACGAAGTCATGACTCATGACCACGTCGCAATGCGAATGAGAACATCAAAAGCAGCTAACGTTTTTTGGGTTAACAAAATTTCAAAGTTACTCCCATAGAAAAATGACCAACAAATCCAAAAATGCATAACGCCGCCTAAAAAGTTTTACTTCAAAAAAATAAAATAAACTTGTCTCCTATGGATTAATAAGGGATCTTATCTGAAAGTTTGGTTGCTCTAGCTCTTACCATCTCTGAGATCTAGGCGTTTATACGGACAGACGGACAGACGGTCAGACGGACAGACGGACATGGGTATATCGACTTCTCTAGTCAATCTGATCATACTTTAGGTAACTTTGGGGGGTCTCCGACTTCTCCTTCTGTACGTTACATACATTTTCGGCTTGCACAAACACAATATACCCTTTGTACCATACGGTACAGGGTATAAAAAAATAAAATAATAAAGAACTAGCAATATATTAATGAAAATTAAATCTAAACAACATGTACTAATAAAGATGTCGTACGTTATAGTCGGGTGCGGACGACTTTGGGATACCCTGTACCATTGAATTGCTTAAGAACACCAAAAGACATTCGATTACCAAATTAGATTACGATACTTTCATAAACAACCAAGAACAGACGAATTTTTAACCAAAAATGTTTTTTTGACCGATCGTTCCTATGGGAGGTATATGGTATAGTCAACCGATTTTGATCAAATTTGCTGCAGTGCTTGGGTACTCTAAGAAACTTCTGAATGCCAAATTGGGTTATATTATATTCACAAACAAACGAAACACAACGAATTTTGTAGAAAAAAGGTTTTTTGACCGATTGGTCCTATGGGAGCTATATGATATAGTCAACCGATTTAAATTTGGTACAGTGCTTGGGAACTCTAAAAAATGATTGAGTGCCAAATTTGGTTACGATATCTTCATAAACAAACGAATTATCCACCTAAAACTTTTGGTTTTTTTCGAGGTCCTCTGAAACACCTATATAATATAACCCCGATATCAAAAAAATAAAATAAACTTGTCTCCCCTGACATAATAGCGCATCTAATCTGAAAATATGGTTGCTCTAGGTCTTACCATCTCTGAGATCTAGGCGTTCATACAGACAGACGGACAGACGGTCAGACGGACAGACGGACATGGGTATATCGACTTCTCTAGTCGATCTGATCATACTTTAGGTAACTTTGGGGGGTCTCCGACGTCTCCTTCTGTATGTTACATACATTTTCAGCTTGCACAAACTTAATATACCCTTTGTACCATACGGTACAGGGTATAAAAAGATGCAAAACTGCGGCAGCCTTGTCAGCTGTTTTGTATCAAATAAAAAACATTTCGCGCCAAGAAACACAATGTAGGTGCATATTTAATCAAAAGAATTTAATGCTAAAAAATATACAAATAAACATTACAATATATAGGACATGATTCTTTCATTTTTTTACGCCTACTTTTAGCTTTAAAACAAGCCATTGAGAAAATAAATTACATTTTTGCAATGTTTACAAATTCTTAACAAAAGGCAGTCAGCTGGTTAAACTACACCATATGTCAATTTATCGAAAAAAGTGAGGGAAATTTACGCATTTATCGAGAATAAAAAAGGAAATTATCGACAAAAAATTCTGATTCCGGAGCACGCAAAACCGAATCCGAATAAAATTGTTCGGATTGAATTTTACTGATTCCGGAGCAATTGTATGTGGCATGTTCACGTGTCGGCAAACAATCCGCTTTATTATTATTATTCTTGCGTAATTGAGCGATTGAGGTTCGTTTTTTCTAATTTTTTTTTAAATCGAGGAGCGTGCTTTGATGGTAAAGGGTATTTAAAATTGAGTCGGACTAACTATAGCAAGAACATTATGAAAGTAATCGAACATACAAGGGATATTATAATCAGGATGATTTGAATTGTATAAAAATGACAGGAGTTTGCGTGCGAAGCGCGCAAGGGGCAGATACCCTTAGTATATCTAATAAATCAAATAAAAAAGATGGCGTACGTTAAAGTCGGGAGCGGTAATTTGCTTAAGAACACCAAAAGACATTTGATTGCCAAATTAGATTACGATAACTTCATAAACAACCTAAAACAGACGAATTTTTAATCAACAACTTTTTTTCGACCGATCGGCCCTATGGGAGCTATATGATATAAAATAAAAATTAGATTACGATACCTTCATAAACAACCAAAAACAGACGATTTTTTAACCGAAAATGTTTTTTTGACCGATCGTTCCTATGGGAGCTATATGATATTGCAAACCGATTTTGATCAAATTTGGTACAGTGCTTGGGTACTCTAGAAAACTTCTGAATGCCAAATTTGGTTACAATATCTTCACAAAGAAACGAAACACAACGAATTTTGTACAAAAAGCGTTTTTTTGACCGATCTGCCCTATGGGAGCTATATGATATAGTCAACCGATGGGAACTATAAAAAGCTATTGAGTGCCAAATTTGGTTACGATGTCTTTATAAACAATTGAATTATCCATATAAAACTTTTTTTAAAAACAATATACATCAGTGAGCATTTTGAGCAGAGAATTGAGAATTAACGTATGTTAAAAGTTCAAATTGAGAAAATGTTATTGTTGGATATGCTGATTCTGATTGGGCAGGAAGTGAGAGTGATAGCAACGAGTATAAAATTAGATAGAGTGGAACGACTGGCCGTTAAGAACAATTTTTCAGCGAGTATTGAGCAATTATTAGGGATTGCTCGGGTCATTTAAGCAGTTGTATTTTGCATGCGTGCAAAGAGCATGGAAGAAAAACCCGAACGCCGCCGTCTGTACTGCTCTAATGTGTTAATTCTTGGCTGCTGTGTTGCATATTTTGTTTCGGTTCTTCATTCATATTTGATTTTCGTGCAACTAGTAAAGTGTGCGTATGCATGAATATGTTATCAAGGGGCGGGCGGACATGTGAGGTTTTTTGTGTGTATTTGACCGAAAGGCAAATAGTTTTGAACAGATAGTAATTTTTGTTGTTGTTTGATTCTTCGTGTACAAGAAGACAATGGACAATTTGTATACTTTTCAAAATTTATTCTTAATACAAATTTAATATTTTATTGTTGCTGAAAAAAATAAATATTGTTTCTATGAAAAATAAATGCATATGTACATTTAAACAACCAATTTTCTTTTATAATTATTGATTTTATTGTTTATGTTTCATATATAAGTACATATGTATATTTTGTTGGACAGAAGGCCATCGCAGCCACCGCTCTTAGTCCTTAAGCTAGTTTATAATTTTTAATTATAAGATAGCTGTTTGTAAATAAATAAAAAAAAATATATTTTGTTGTTGTTGCTCTTGCTGTTGTTGTTAATAAAAACGTAATAATATATATTAAGAAATTAAGAAATAAATACATATGTATGTATACGAATCAAATTTTAATTTTTTATTTACATACATATGTACATATGAGCTATGTATGTATGTACATATCAAGGCTGTGGATTAATTTTGGATTTTACTGCGGCTGTTGTTATTGTTCTTGCTGCTGTGTGTTGTTGTTAATAAAAATGTAACAATATACATATGTATATTATTTATTGTTGCTGCAAAAAAAGATTTTTTTATTTATAATAACTTTAACTTAAAAAGTTATTGACAAAGAATACTTGTTTTAATGTTTTCTTTTGTAGTATTGTTAAGGTAAGTATCAGCTATTAATATGTTACCAAAAAATGGGAAAGATCGGCCAAAGCAAAGCGATATGATGCATTGGCTCTGGCTGCGTTTGTTTTGATTTTTATGCATTGACTTAGGAACATTGTAGTTCAATCGCCCTGGGATATGATAAGCGTTTAATCATAAAAATCTAGTATGTATCTTTGACCCTGACTACTAAATAAATAAAAAGAAGCCATAAATTATTTTACCTTATAATTTTTAGTTAAATCAGAATACATATTTGTGTACAATTTTAAGGTAATAACTACCCAAGATAATTAATTATATGTGCATTGATGCAACTACATACATTTTTTTCTTAAGGTTAAGTTGTTTCTTCTTTCAGAAGAAAGAATTAAAAAATTATGATTAAATAATAAATTCAATTTGCATGTCGAGCAAATTCATATCAGCGGTAAGGCCAAGACTGCCCGCCACAAAGACAATATAAATTTATATTATAAACTTTAAGAAGTGTAAGTAAGGTGCAGGAGTTAAAATGAAAATCTAAAAATAGCATTTGACGAACTCTTGCAATTGAACTCGGCTCTAAACTTCGTTGTTGGCTGTCGGCGGCGATGTTCACAAATTCAGCCGCAGCTAAATTTGTAAATTTTTCGTTTCTGAGCATTTATACCCTTTCTTAATACTATGTGGCTGCTATGACACTTTGCAATCGCGTTTGCTCTTACACTAACAAATGCATGCATAAATACGAAAAATACGAAGAAGAGTATTTAGCTATCGCCGCCCATTCTGCTGAACTGTTTTGCATTGTACGCACACAAGCACAAGTAGCTTTTAGCCGAAGCAAAACAGATATACAGACTTTTGGTCAGTGCGTTCTCTTTAATATGTAACTGCAAGTTATTAGGCCACTGTTCTCTAGATCTTAAGTATTTTATTGTATAATATATTAAGATAGGAAATAAATAAATAATAAATTGCCAAATGCGTAGGCTCATGCTATCTAACTCACTCTCGCTACCTTCTTATTATACCATGCAAAAATGCATCTTGCTTTGTTTGTGTCCAGCATGGTGCATTAACAGAGATTTTGAAGTTTTCTGTTTCTATTATTATAATTTATAAACAATGTGTGCCGTGGGGCACACAAACTAAAAAAGGTGCAATGCTTTTTTAAAGTCAGCTGAAATAAGAGAACCATTTTCCCACGGAAAATAAGAATAAAAATATTTATGGATGTAGTAAAAACTTTTAATTTTAATGCTTCATATCGCTTTGCTTTGGCCGATCTTTCCCATTTTTTTATTGTATTAATAGCTGATACTTACCTTAACAATACTACAAAATAAAACATTAAAAAAAAGTATTTTTTGTTAATAACATTCAAGTTAAAGTTGAATTTGAATGATTTTTCATTATAAATAAAAAATTAAAAATTAAAATTTGATTCGTATATGGGCATTTCCAGGATTGCAGTACGCGACATTCGTAAGCCTTTAAAGTGCAAAAAGTAAAGAAAAAAATAATATTTTTTTCTTGTGTATATTTTTTGATACTCCTTTTGTAGCTGTATATGTAGTGAAAAAGGTAGGATCGTTTCCGATATATTGGAAATAAATCTGCGATTTAGTACGCGACAAAAGTATAAGTCGTTTTGCGACTGCATCCACAAAAATGTAAAAATCTTCCAAATAATACAAAATATTTAAAAGCAATTAATTTTTAACTAATGTGAAATATTGTAGCTTTCTTTTACACTTTATTTTGTTAAAATGTATGTACTAGTTTTTTTTTTATAAGCTTAAGTCTGATTAAGTACGGGACCATTCAGTACGCGACATATTTTTCCACCTCTTTAGTTCTATGAATTTCTTCAAGTAATTTTTAAAAATTCTTTTATTTACTTTAATAATAAGAAAATATAAATGTTTATGTGTACAAAAAGTGATAATTCAAGAGAAGTGTGAAACGAAAAAAGTAAATGAGAAACCTTAACAAATTAGACTGAAAATCACTCAAAAAGTAGTAAAAACAAGAAAAACCTAAATATCTTCAGTTTTCAGGCCAATTATTTATGCAAATAAATAAGAAAAGCTGTAAAATCAATGTCTTATCAAATTTAACCCATTTTTGACTTACAATGTTGAAAAAAATCCCTCTTTTCTTAATATTGTATTTTTTGACCCTGGTTGACATTTCCGTGGAAACATGGGCATTTTATTTATTTCTTAAAAAAAATATCTTTTTTTGCAGCAACAATAAATAATATAAATATGTATATTGTTACACTTTTATTAACAACAACACACAGCAGCAAGAACAATAACAACAACCGCAGTAAAATCCAAAATTAATCCACAGCCTTGATATGTACATACATAAATACATAACACATAAATAAAAAATTGAAATTTGATTCGTATACATACATATGTACATATGTATGTATGTATTTATTTCTTAATTTCTTAATAAATATTATTACATTTTTATTAACAACAACAGCAAGAGCAACAACAACAAAATATACATATGTACTTATATATGAAACATAAACAATAAAATTAATAATTATAAAAGAAAATTGGTTGTTTAAATGTACATATGCATTTATTTTTCATAGAAACAATATTTATTTTTTTCAGCAACAATAAAATATTAAATTTGTATTAAGAATAAATTTTGAAAAGTATACAAATTGTCCATTGTCTTCTTGTACACGAAGAATCAAACAACAACAAAAATTACTATCTGTTCAAAACTATTTGCCTTTCGGTCAAATACACACAAGAAACCTCACATGTCCGCCCGCCCCTTGATAACATATTCATGCATACGCACACTTTACTAGTTGCACGAAAATCAAATATGAATGAAGAACCGAAACAAAATAAGCAACACAGCAGCCAACAACAACTTAACACATAAGAGCAGTACAGACGACGGCGTTCGGGTTTTTCTGCCATGCTCTTTGCACGCATGCAAAATACAACTGCTTAAATGACCCGAGCAAACCCTAATAATTGCTCAAAGGAGAAACTAGCGAGTAAACGCTAACGGCCAGTCGTTACACTCTATCTAATTTTATACTCGTTGGTGATAGAAAAGGACTACTGAATATGTATTTAAAATGTTCGGATCGCCGAATATATGGCTTTATTTAAAGCAGTAGAAGCATAGAAGCTTTACGGCTTAAAGCATTATTGCAGGGAATAAATTTTAAAATAAATGGTCCCATAAAAATGTATGAATATAACCAAGGATGTATCAGTATAGCTAATAACCCAACATGATGCTACAAAAGATCAAAACATATCGACATAAAATATAATTTTTCTAGAGAACAGATTGCAAATAATCTAATTGTTCTCGAGTATATTTCTACAGATTGTCAATTGGCGGATATGATGACAAAGACTGTATCCGCAGTGAGATTTCTGAGTTTGAGAAACTAGTTGGCTCTAACTGATGACAATCAAAATTTTAATTTATGATTTTTTTGTTTGATTTTTCTTATATTAATTTTTGTTTTGTTTTGTATTGAAAATGTATTTTTTTAAATTAATTTTTAATGATAATGGTCTGATAGGGTTTTTCTTGGTTTCCTCCAATCCGCGCAACAAATGTTGGACCATAGAATTTTTTTTCCCCAGAATGTTGCTTGACGATTAAGATTGAAATGTATTGAATAACTCCTGTATATTTTTATACCCTGTACCTATAGGTACAAAGGGAATACTAGATTTGTGCAATGTATGTAACGGACAGAAGGAATGCTTAACATAGCCTCGGGTAGCGATTGAGCCATATCCGTCTGTTCGTCTGTATGAACACCTAGATCTCGAAGACTATAAGAGCTAGAGAAACGAAACTTTACCAGCTGGTGCGCCTATTTCCTCAGAAGATGAAGTTTGTTGAATCATGTCGATATCTTCCCCCGTTCCCCCGCAGTAGAGTTTCGCGGTTAAATTTTTGGTAAGCTGATTCATGTGGCTCTAATGAACAAATCCACATCCAAATTTGATCGATGCGGTCCCCCCACCCCCCGCAATCGATTTACCGTGTTTTCTTCCACACGCCTCAACATTCAAACTTGAAACTTACCTCATATACTTTAAATAAATTCTTTGACGTAACATTCGAGTTTCATCAAAATCGGTTAAAATTTGGAGAAGTTACAGACATAATTAACGAATTTCACAAAAAAAAAAAAAATTCTACCTGGAAAGTTCTTAGAAGGAATATGCAGGAAACATATTTTCGAGGCAAAAGGTACAGGGTATTCCACTGTCGGGCACCGCCTCGACTGTATTACATTTTTTTTAATTGCATTAATTTAATCATTGTTTCTTTTGAGGAGGTGTGTTGAGAAATCATATTTATTTTATTAGCTAGGTCTTTGATTTGTTCTCCCACTTCTTTTCTGACAATCAATACTATACACTGACCGGCAAGTTCTGCGTAAAAACTAAATAATTAAAACTATAAATTAAATCAGCGGTGGGCACTTAGACGGCACGCGTGCCAAAGAGCTTTCACACGTACGAGAAAAGAGCTTTTTACCGTAAAAGCTCGTCTCGTATGTGTGAGCTAGTTTTACAATGGAACGCAAAGCAGAGCCGCATGGCAAGACACAAAAGAATAAAACTCGATGATATTGTCGAATTTAATGACAACTATGACAAAAACAAAAAATTATTTGTCCATTTTACCTCGGTTTTTGCGAAAGCTCTTTTTTGTTTACGCACACAGGCACAAAAATTGCATTAGTAGTTTTGCCCACCGCTGAATTAAATAATATTTTTTTTTTTTTGTTCCGTGCTCCGGCTTGCTCCGGAATCAGAAAAATTCAATCCGACAATTTTATTCGGATTCGGTTTTGCGTGCTCCGGAATCAGAATTTTTTGTCGATAATTTCCTTTTTTATTCTCGATAAATGCGTAAATTTCCCTCACTTTTTTTGATAAATTGACATATGGTGTGGTTTAACCAGCTGTAAACATTGCAAAAATGTAATTTATTTTCTCAATGGCTTGTTTTAAAGCAAAAGTAGGCGTAAAAAAAATGAAAGAATCATGTCCTATATATTGTAATGTTTATTTGTATATTTTTTAGCATTAAATTCTTGTGATTAAATATGCACCTACACCTGCGCGAAATGTTTTTTGTTTGATACAAAACAGCTGACAAGGCTGCCGCAGTTTTGCATCTTTTTATTAGTACATGTTGTTTAGGTTTAATTTTCATTAATATATTGCTAGTTCTTTATTATTTTATTTTTTTAAATAAAATTACACAAAAATAATAATTTAGCAACAATGCTTATTAAATTTAAATGTGATTTAACTATTTTTGTTACAATGGAAATTTTTGCATGTTTGATACACACACATGCACCAACAAAACGAAAATTCGGTTTGGCTTGTATATGCTATTTTTGGGTTGTGTCAGGAAAAAAATTATTAAAAATATTTAGCAGCTAATATGCAAATTAAAGTTGGCATAAAGAGAATATAAGAATATCAAGGCATATATAAAAAATGACTTCAATATAAAATTTATGGTTTTTTAATACTATTTTGACGATTCGTTTTCATTCCACTGGCAACAAAGCAGTCGGTTTCAAAGTGCATAAAAAATTCGGATTGGTGGAAATGGGAGCACCAAACATTCGGATTCAAAACGAATCCGCATAAATTGTTCTGATTCGGATTCCGGAGCACGGCCGATTATTAGCAACTATAATCGCCACTGTGTTTCATTTGTTCCATTGGCTTGTTTTTACAACACAAAGCAAAATAATTTTCATTTCGACAGCTGATAGCCAATCTTTTCAAAACGATTCGACTCATGTCGGAATCGAAATCCAGAAAACCATTCATTTCGATTTCGACACTTTTACTCGGAATCGAAATCGGGAACATGCCTGATAAATTTTTATATATTAAAAACTTACGTGGAATATAGCTGTTTTGTTAAAATTGCTTTTGCTCTCAACTCACCATTTTGCCACAAACTTTTCACTTTTCAGCTGTTTCAATGAGTATAAAAAGTTTGATACTCCTTGTATGAATGTCAAAAATTACTTTTCCTACTAGTATTACAAATATCTCCGATTTTGATAAACAACCATTCATTTTTTTGAGTAATCGATCAAACTTTACGAGCCATAAAAAAACTGTATGAAAAAATTTTTAAAAATTTTTCAATTTACGTTCAAATCAGAATTTTTTTCAAAAATTTGCTAAAAATTATGATTTATCCAGCAGGATGTTTCGAGGATCTACACAATATGCTGAAAAGTATGACATATCAATAGTTTTGCCAAAACCACTTTTCCTTTCATGCAACACAATCAAGGTGTTTCATTTTTGAATTTAAATGCACCACACTGCACACATAAATAACATTCATTGCTCCAATGTCAACAGATCCATGCGAACTGTAGTCATCTCGACTACTATAATGGAAAGCAATATTGAGTAGCTTCGTTTTTCCAGTAACTGGACGCTGAATTTCAATTTCGTTTTCATCTCGTTCATCACTTCGTAAACGATTAGATCGTGACCTTGCTGAACGTTCCCTTTCAATGTTTAAACAACGCTCCCGGTCTTCATCAGACTCCACTGATCTAGATGCTCTAACCACATTTGTTAATACAATTTTTATCTTAAAAAAATGGAATTTGTTAAAAAAAATGTGCATGTGGACATATAGAATAATAAGGGATCTAATCTGAAAGTTTTGTTGCTCTAGCTCTTACCATCTCTGAGATCTAGGCGTTCATACGGACAGACAGACAGACGGACAGACGGAAATGGGTACATCGACTTCTCTTGTCACCCTGATCATACTTTAGGTAACTTTGGGGGTCTCCGACGTTTCCTTCTGTATGTTACATACATTTTCGGCTTGCAAAAACTTCAAATACCCTTTTGTACCATACGGTACAGGGTATAAAAACATATATTTATTTCGAATAATCGATCGAGGCACATCATCATATTTTCTAAACCAATTAAGATATTTTAATAAATTAAATTGTATTTGAAAGAAAAATGTTCAGGCTTTAAAATAAGTACTCATACATGGTGATATGATATCCGAGAGCTGCGCAATATGTTGCGGAAGTTGGAAAATATGTACATATTTTTATCATATTTTCTAAACCAATTGAGATATTTTAATGAATTAAATTGTAGTTGAAAGAAAAATGTTTAGGCTTTAAAATAAGTACTCATACATGGTGATATGTTATATGAGAGCTGCGAAATATGTTGCGGAAGTTGGATTTTGTTGCCTGTGCAACATTTCCCATTGAAAATATGTAAGTACACATTTTTTCATTTATAAAGAAATTTTGATGATATGTTTTTTTTGTTCATAATTTTATGTTTCAGTAAATAAATTGAATTTAACAATGCTTTTTTATTATAATATCTTACATAATGTGTCTTATCAGTAGTTTTTTTTAAAATAAACATCCACATTTACATTTCAAGGAATATCTAAAAGACTTCACATTTCTTTTGAATAACTACTTGTAAATTCTGTATAGGATCTCACTTGTCTAAGGGTTGCAACTAGTGGATCTGAAGAGGAAGCTAAGGCCTTTTAGCCAGTTTTCGTGTTTCTCAATAAAATTTTCTCGGCAAACAACTCTAGATTTAGTGGCCGCATCTACTGCGTGTTCTTCTTCTTATACCTGCGTCAGCATATTTTGGAGTTGGGTTTCTGGGCTTTTACTGGCCTTACAGCCAAATATGCAAATTCAGGCAGACAATTTTTATAGAGCAGGTAAATAAATTAACAACAAAAGCATTTATGTTAAAGCAAAAATTGTAGTGCTATGTATTTTTTTTTTCTGTTCTTCCAAAGTTGAAAAGAAGGTAAACGGAAGTATTGAAAAAACCAGAAAAGATACGATGTCATTTTTTCTCTTTTATGTTCAAATTTCATATACCTTTTTATAGAAATCAAGAAAATAGCAATTGGTTGCATAGTTTTTTTACAAAACAATCATAAATATGAACTTTTATTCCAAAAATTTCGATTTTTTTTATAGTTGAAAATATACTCAACTTTGGCCGGCTGTGGCAACTAAACTATTCATCCGAATTGAATAAAATTTTTATTTTCTTGATCCTTGGAAAATTCTAAATCAGATGCATGTATCGACTTTTCAAAATGTTTTCATCAAAATTCTGATTTTTGCAACGCTTTTGCGGCTGCCGTGCCACTGCGCGACGGTCCAAATGGGCCCCTAACGTCTTCTTGACTTTGTTCACTTTAACAAATGTAATTAAGACCAAGGTGTTCTTTTAGTATTTAGTATGCATGCGCCTCGTTGTGATTAAATGAATAATTAAAGTATTAAAAAATCGAATTAGATTTACCATTCATAAGGCCCAAAACGTTAATTTTTCTCTACCCAAATGTGCATTCGCAAGATTTTGATTTCGTTAAATCCATATTTGACATTTATTTTGATTTTTAAGAGTCGCCAGACGACGTTTTTATGTATTTTTGTATTTTTTCCGTAAAGAAACGTGTTTTTGTGCAAAATTCGCTTTTTTTTCTGTGGTTGGGTTGTGGTTGATAGATAGATAGAAGATTATTATTAAATTATTTCAGAAAAAAAAGTATAATATTAATATAATAAAACAAATATCAATATATTAATATTTTAAAATAAATTTTTTTAAATATAAATGCTCATGTTTAATTTCATTTTATTTTTTCAAAGCGCGTCAAATATAACCATTGTCTCCCCTTCTCATCGTATTTGCTTTCATGCAAATAAATTGAAATATGGCGCACAAAAAAGGGGCACATTCTTTAAATAAATACCATAGAAAAAGTGGGGAATATTCTAATATGTACTTACAAAAAGTAAATATCAAACTGTTTAACAGAAACGTTTTATTCATGACATTGTAAAAAATAGATACTTTTAAAATTAAATCTTAAAAATGAATATCTTAATAGACAAACGATACATACCGAATTTTGTATAATATATATATATAATACAAAAATCGATTTTTGGCCGATCGATCCTACTTTCATCAAATTTGGTTCAGTGCTTGTGTACTCCAAAAAACTCCCGAGTGCCAACTTTTGTTACGATATCTTCATAAACAAACGAATTATCAATCTAAAAGTTTTTGTTTTTTTTCGAGGTCTTCTGAAACACCGCTATGAGAGCTATATAATATAACCCCGATATCGAAAAAATAAAATAAACTTGTCTCCCCTGACCTAATAATAACGCATCTAATCTGAAAATTTAGTCGCTCTAGCTCTTACCATCTCTGAGATCTACGCGTTCATACGGACAGACAGACAGACGGACAGACGGAAATGGGTATATCGACTTTGTGGACTTTTTGGATCATACTTTAGGACTTTGTGGGGTCTCCGACGTCACCTTCTATATGTTACATGCATTTTCGACTTGCACAAACGTAATATATTCTTTGTACCATACGGTACAGGGTATAAAAATAATGCAATTTGAAAGTTTATAAAAGGTACATCCAGGAATTCATTTTTTTTCGAGGAAACAGGTACAAGGTATTACACTGTCGGGCACCGCATCGACAGAATCACATTTTGTTTACCTATAAATCGAAAAGTTCATGCAAGTTTTTTTATAGTTTGGTTAAATATTCCATCACTAGTCATCGGTCGGAGTTGGCAGCGCTAACACGTGTGTGGACATGAGAAATTTTTCTTCGGTTGTGAAAACTTGAATTTTACAAAAATCTTAATTTATGGACAAATCCACATTAGTGGCATAATCTATTTCATTCCCGAACACCAATATTTATGTGGGTCAATAAGTTTTAACAATTAAAACACAAAAAACAAAACTAAAAGTTGTGCAGTGACAGTGCAAATTTATTAAGACTCCGCTGGCACTTTTTATTTTCTCCTAGTGTTGTGTGTACACACTGTCCGCGTGTGTACATAAATACCGTGTGTGTAAACATTGTGCATGTGTGTACTCTCTTTTCGTGTTTGTACACACTGTATTTCAAAATCGAACTAAACGGTGATTGCGTGCTCTCACTATAGGGCAAGACTATACCCCTCGGACTGCGCGCAGTCGCAACGAGGGGAAAGAGAATCTCGTGTTCTTATCTTTGTATCATTCAATTTGATTTGCTGATTGCTCAAAAATGGATTTGGATCCATTGCCCTATTCCCAGAAGAGTAAAAAGCTAGCTGACTTAGAGAAGATGAAACTGATAGCTACGTACTCAACTCTTAAGGGATTTTCAGCTGTCTTCAGTCAGTGCACAGGCGACAACTACGACGACAACTTGCACGTCGTCTACTGTAAGTTCTTTTTTAACTTACACAACTTCAAGCGCAACAACGGCTAGTATATGCTCGTTTGCAGCCTCTGTATCAAAGGTCAAGCCTATTAATGAGGCTTCAGTAAAGGACTCGTGCTCCTTCCAATTGCCTCTGGTTCGCAGAAAGCAGAAAAGGGAAGTGAAGGCGACAAAAACTATAGCTAAAGCAAAGCCGACACCAGTAAATATTAATCATAGGCGCCCTAATGTCAGCAATGCTGCAGCGACACTTCAGAATAATCGTTTTGCAGCATTAGCTGAGGAAACTGAAGCGGTTATGGAGATGGGCGAATATGAAGATTCCATTGGCACTTCAGAGCTTCCTCACCCCAATGCCATGCAACCCGAAAAAGCAGCTTGCCCTAAGCCTCCGGCAATCTGCGTGCCTCGTATCGATAATTTGGATCAACTGGAAGAAGCGCTTAATGCAGTCACTCGAGATAATGAATGCGACATTCGTACCTCGAAATTTGGAGTTACCCGTATTTACGCGAGCAATGCTGAAGCGTTTAGTGCTGTGACAAAACTCCTTTCTGAGCGAAATTGTGAGTTTTGGTCCCACCAGCTGAGGGAAAGCAAACCCTTTAAAATAATTTTAAAAGATATACATACGGGCTGGCGACGCGGATTAGTTTATATCTATCCATTTTCCTCGTTTAATTTTAAATATTTCTTTTAAACTTTTCTTATAATTTAAGGCCAACTGCACTTTGTTGTACCCCATTTAAATCAATAAATCAACTAAATACATCCTAATGTACCGAAAGAGCAGAGAAATTGAACGCAGCTTTTCAGAAAGAGGTTTCGAAGTGTTGAATATTTACTGCCCGCGAAAGAGAGATTGGCGTAATATTTCAATTAACGAGGAAGATGGTGAACAGGTAAACAATGCCAAAACGAGGCAAAACATGTTTTACGTCAACCTTAAACATATTCCAAATATTAAAGAATCACTGAAATTAACCCACATCGGTAGTCACAGGGTTACTGTTGAAAAGGCGAACCGAAATAAAGATTTGGTGCAGTGTTTTAGGTGCCAAGATTATGGGCACACCAAAAATTACTGCCTTAAAATGCCAGTATGTGGAAAGTGTTCAGGCGACCACGACACTAAATCCATGCTATGTCAGCTTCGTATGAGCGAGCGCAGCATATGTGCAAACTGCGGTGATGACCATATCTCCAGCTATAGTGGATGTAAAGTAAGAATTAATTTGATTAAAAAACTCAAACCGGCACCTAGGCTTCCAAAAGACGGTCTCTCGAATAACAACAAAAATACAAATCGAGAAAATTCCCGGCCACAGTTTATTTCAGAGGCGGTTGTTAAAAATGGCTTTTCTTACGCGGATATGGCCAAACTTAATTCTACTCCATTGTCTTCAAAACCAATTTACACCCCCTTGAATAAGCCTGCAGAAAATCAGGAATTTGCCCAGAGGATTAATCAGATTGAAAAAGCCATACAAGATATTAATTTTAGGATGGATCAAATGTTTCGACTCATCCAAGAAACGATGGATGCAAATAAAGCTTTTCGGGAGCTGGTTCAAAGGTTAATTCCAAAATGAATAATTCGGGCCTAAAAATCGGATTGTGGAACGCACGTGGTCTAGTCAAAAGCAGTGATGAGCTTAGACTCTTCTTAAGTGCCAACAATATAGACATTATGCTAGTAACCGAAACTCATATAAGGCCTAGACAGAAGATTTATATTCCTGGTTTTGATGTACATTTTGCTAATCACCCCAGCAATACCTCAAAAGGTGGTGCTGGAATTCTTATTAAGTCGAACATTATTCATACGCCGAACGAACCCATGCAGCTAATGCACATTCAAGCTGCTGCTGTGACTGTGGCGACATCTAGTGGTCAAGTTAAAATAGCTTCTATGTACCTTCCCCCAAAGAGCCATGGACAAAAGATGAATTTGATCGGCTACTTTTAAACATGGGAAACAGATTCATCGCAGGAGGTGATTTTAATGCAAAGCACCAATGGTGGGGCAACACAAGATCATGTTCTCGTGGCAAACGATTGCAAGAAGCCGTTACCAGCAGTACATACCAGATTATGGCAAACGCTTGCTGGCTCCAGGCTCTTCTGTTGAAGCTTTTAAAGCCGAGTTAGACAGAAACATTAACATCAACATTGAGCTAAATTCTTCTGAAGACGTCGACGATGCGGTTTCAGTTTTCATGCAAAATATAAAACAAGCAGCTATGTGTGCTGCCCCCAAAAATCTGCGAACGCCCAACGAACAACGCCCAGTCCAGTTACCTCCAACTGCTGCTGCTCTTCTTTGCCTCAAAAGGAGGGTCAGAAGAGAATACGCCAGAACAGGGGATGTAAGACAGCATGCGATGCATAAAAGATTGGCCAACCGTCTGCACAAGGTACTCAATAAACATAGGCAAGCTGGAATAGACGAAATTCTTGCCAACGTAAGTCCTGATGAATCTACGAATTACTCTCTGTGGAAGCTCACAAAAAAGGCAGGTAATTCCGAAAAGCCCAATTCGAGATCCAGCAGGAGGTTGGTGCCTTTCAAGCCAGCGCCAAGCTGACGTTTTTGCAGACAATCTGGAAGACAGATTTAAGCCACTCAATCTTACCTCTGAAGAAACTCGTGGAGTGATTACTACAGCTTTACAAGAACCTTTCCAAATGTCTCTGCCGTCTAGTCCAGTCACATTACAAGAAGTGGTGCTACAAGTCAGGAAACTAAAACCCAAAAAATCACCGGGAGAGGACCTTCTAGATAATCGAACTCTAAAGCTACTTCCTACCAAGGCGCTGTTATTCATAGTCCTACTTTTTAACATTGCTCTAAGACTGGGATACTTCCCACGTGCTTGGAAAACTGCTTTGATCACCATGATCCCGAAACCGGAAAAGCTGCCCACAAATGTGGATGCATATCGTCCAATTAGTCTGCTACCATTACTAGGAAAAATGTTGGAGAGGGTCATTCTTGACAGAATTCTAAAGTTGACGAGCGTGGCTGAAGCTATACCTAAATGGCAGTTCGGCTTTCGAAAAAGTCACGGCACGCCAGAACAACTTCATCGAGTTGTTAACTTCGCCTTAGAGGCCATAGAGCACAAAGAGTACGCTGTCGCAGTGCTTATGGATACACAGCAAGCTTTCGATCGAGTGTGGCATTGTGGCCTTTTGTATAAATTAAAGCGTTTACTTACTCCACAACTTTTTCAAATAACAAGTAGCTTTCTAAGTAATCGGTGTTTTTGTGTAGCAGTTGACGGCGCAAAATCCACCAACAGAAGCATTTGTGCTGGTGTCCCGCAAGGTAGTGTACTTGGTCCCACACTTTATTCAATTTACACTGCCGATATGCCAACATCAGAGTCGGTATCTGCCATAGAGGAGAGCGATGTCCTCATTGCAACCTATGCTGACGATACAGCTGTGCTGACCAGATGCTCCTGTCTTGATGTGGCCACAAAAGCCCTGCAAGAATATGTAGACAGCTTCGAGAAGTGGGCGCTAATGTGGAACATCGGCATCAACACCAGCAAGTGCGCCAATGTCACCTTTACGAACAGGCGAAATTCGTCTCGTATATCAATGCTCGGCTCTGCATTGCGTCATGAAACTGCGCACAAATATCTTGGCGTTATTCTGGACAGGATGCTAATCTTCTCGAGGCACATTACAATGGTGCAAAAAACTGTGCAATCCAAAGCGAGGAAAATGTCATGGTTGCTGGCTCCCAGAAATAAGCTTTCCTTATTTAATAAAGTTTCGATCTACAAATCTATTCTAAGCCCAATATGGAAGTACGCGCTTCAAATTTACGGAATTGCAGCGAAATCGAACTTAAATAAAATCAGAGTTGTCCAGAGCAAAATATTAAGAAATTTGTGCGGCGCTCCCTGGTATATGCGTACTAGGGATATAGAAAAAGATTTGAGGGTGCCTAAAATAGGAGATGTTATCCAATTGCAGGCCAAAAAGTATCTAGAGCGTCTTGGATCTCATCCAAATTTGCTAGCACGACTGCTAAATTGAGAAAGACCGTCTCCCAGAGCAAGAATGAGACGATTAAAACGGTGCCACCCACAGGATCTCCCAAGGAGAATCCTTTAGTAAATTTATATAAAACCTTCAATAATAATAATGTTTAATCTTTAGTAATTAAAGAATATTGTAATGTTAAGTTTTGTTGTATATATATTAATGTCATAATTCTTTTTAGTCATTAATTATCTTTGTTTTTTATATAACTTATAATTTGTTTAAGCTGTCATTTTTAGGTAGTAGTACACAAATTTTATATTATTGTTTAATAAAATATACACATTTTTTAACAAAAAAAAATAAATAAATAAATTTTCCATGACTAAACCGCGAAATTCTTTAAGTAAGGGGGTCTTACTTGTTTCATTGTAGGTGTTACACACTTTTTTTTTAAACAAATTGAATTAGGAACACGCTATGAAAAGAAACGTTTATTCTTTAAAGAAAACGCATTTTTTATAAGCCCTCTTATGTTCAATAATTTCCCAATACAGTGGGTTGACAATGTTAGATACTTAGGAATAAACTTTGACAGAAAATTGACTTTTAGCCATCATATCTCATTAACCATTAATAAAGTTAATAAAACAATTTGCATGCTCTACCCACTTATTAACCGGAAATCAAAATTATCAGCTAAAAACAAACTCATTTTGATTAAAACTATTTTTCTACCCATTATGCAGTACGGATCATCAATATGGAAAAACTGCGCGGAAACCCATATAAAAAAACTTCAAAGATGTCAAAATAAATTATTAAAACTTGTCTTAAATCTTCCTTTTTATACAAACACAAAATTTATCCATGCTCTTGTGGACTTTGTTACAATTAAGGAAAAATTAAACATATGTTCTAACATGCGTGATTAAGCTTTTGTGAATGTTTTTTTTTTTTTTTTTTTTTTCATTTATTTAACTAGTCTTAAGTAGTTTTTGTATTAAGGTTTTTTTTTTACTCCCATTTTCCTTATTATACCCTTTTATATATTATTACACTAAAACGCATCATGTAAAACGACATATATAAATTTCTCAGATGAAAAGCGATAGCTCAACACTGTAAATAATATTGTTCATATACTAGCTTAAGAAAATTTGTATATTAAGGGAATTAAGCAATAAATAAATAAATAAAATAATAAAACGCATTTTAAACTTAGAAATTAATTTAAAAAAAAAATTAATACTGTTATTTTAATATTTTTTGCCAGATCCCAATTTTACAAGATAATTGTTCCAACTGGCGACACAATTCGTTATGAATACATTGTCTCCAAGCTGCTTAGTGAAGAATATCAGGTTCTGCTGGTTGGAAATGTTGGTACTGGTAAAACATCGACCGCCGTTAGTGTAATTGACGCTTGCGATAAAAACAAGTATTGCGTCTTATCTATTAACATATCAGCTCAAACTACAACTTCTGGACTGCAGGAATCAATCGAAAACCGTACAGAGAAGCGTACTAAAACACAGTTTGTGCCAATTGGGGGTAAACGCATGATTTGTTTTATGGATGACTTTAATATGCCTGCTAAGGATATTTTTGGATCGCAACCACCTCTGGAGCTTATTCGTCAATGGATAGATTATAAGTATTGGTTTAACCGCAAAACTCAACAAAAAATTTTTGTTCAAAATACTCTGCTAATGACAGCAATGGGTCCGCCGGGTGGCGCACGACAAGTTATTTCCCCACGCACTCAGAGCCGATTTGTATTGATAAACCTTACGTTTCCTGCTCAAGACACTATTGTGCAAATATTCGGTACTATGCTCAAGCAAAAACTGGAAAATTTCACAAATGAAGTTCGTGAGGTTTGGCTCTCAATCACCCAGTCAACAATTTTTCTGTTTAAGGCCGTTATAGCTAAAATGTTGCCGACGCCAAACAAATCTCACTACCTTTTCAATTTACGGGATATTTCAAAAGTTTTTCAGGGTCTCTTAAGAGCTTCAGAAGTTATTCAGACAAAAAAAACAGGTTTTCTTCGTCTTTGGATTCATGAATGCTTCCGTGTATTTTCAGACCGCTTAGTGGACGATTTAGACCAAGGATGGTTTATAAATACTATTAACGATATACTTGGTAAATATTTTGAGGTAACCTTTTTCAGTCTATGTCCATCTAAGATCCCACCTCTCTTCGGAGATTTTGCGCACCCGCAGGGTCTTTACGAAGATCTTCAATTAGATATTCTTCGTAAATATATGATTAACCAGATGGAACACTATAACAATTTCCCGGGTATGACCCGCATAAATCTAGTTTTCTTTAAAGAGGCCATGGAGCAGGTTGTGCGCATACTACGCGTGATTTCACAGCCGCGGGGTCACATGTTAAATATGGGGATTGGTGGATCGGGTCGTCAAGTTTTATCTAAGTTGGCAGCCTTTATTTTAGAAATGGGGATTTTTCAGATTGAAGTCACAAAAAAGTATAAATCAAGTGAATTCCGAGAAGATCTCAAGAAACTTTACAAATTGACTGGAATAAAGCAACGCCTTACAATATTTATATTTAGTAGCGATCAAGTTGCTGAAGTAACATTTTTGGAGATTATAAACAATATGTTAAGCACTGGAGAGATTAATCTATTCAAACAGGAAGATTTTGAAGAACTGAAGCCGGAACTAGAATTGGCTGCTAAAAAAGCAGGAGTTTTGCTTACTACAGAAGCTATGTATTCTTTTTTCATGCTGAATGTTCGTGATTCTTTACACATAGCTTTATGTTTCAGTCCGATTGGAGAAAACTTCCGAAGTTACATACGCCAGTACCCAGCATTGCTCAGTGCAACAACGCCAAACTGGTTTAGACCCTGGCCTCAAGAAGCTTTGTTAGAGGTTGCTTCGCACTTTCTTCATGGATTTCAGTTGAATATGCTGGTTCCTGGAAGAGAAGATGAAAAACACCGAGATAGTTTAGTTATGACTACGGAGAACATTTTGCATAGAGACATAGCGCAAGCGTTTTCATTTATACACTCGAGTGTTGCTAAAATGTCAGATGTAATGGTACTCGAGGTAAAACGTTACAACTATGTAACATCTCCAAATTATTTGCAAATGGTTAGCGGCTTTAAGGATCTTCTTGAGAAAAAGCGTCTAGAAGTATCTAGTGCAGCAAATCGCTTGCGCACTGGATTGTCTAAAATTTCAGAAACACAGGAGAAGGTAACTTTAATGTCGGAGGAATTAAAAAACAGTTCTGATCAGGTAAAAGTACTAGCAAAAGAGTGCGAGGATTTCATTTCTATTATTGAAATACAAACAGCTGATGCAACTGAACAAAAGGATATTGTCGATGCTGAAGCTATTATTATAAAGCACGAGGAAATTATTTGTCTGGATTTGGCTGCGACAGCACGTGCTGACTTAGATGTTGTCATGCCTATGATTGATGCTGCAGTAAAAGCTTTGGATGCACTCAATAAGAAAGATATTGCCGAAGTTAAGTCATATGGACGCCCACCACCGAAGATTGAAAAGGTGATGGAAGCTGTGTTAATATTGTTAGGTAAGGATCCTACTTGGGAAAATGCAAAGAAAGTGCTAAGCGAGTCAACCTTTTTGAACGATCTAAAGAATTTTGATCGTGATCACATATCAGACAAAACACTTAAGCGAATTTCTACGTATACAAGGAACCCCCAACTTGAGCCAGAAAAAGTCGCATCAGTATCTGGGGCCTGCAAGTCCCTAATGCTGTGGATAATGGCAATAGAGAATTATGGGAAAGTTTACCGAATTGTGGCTCCAAAGCAAGAAAAATTAGACAGCGCTATGAAAATCCTAGAAGAAAAGCAGGCTGCTTTAGCATCAGCTAAGAAAAAGCTGGCAGATCTTCAATTAGTTATTGACGATCTTTATAGCCAATTAAATGAAAAAACAGATCTTTTTAACGAATTGCGTGCAAAAGAGGAGCGACTACGAAAACAGTTAGAGCGTGCTATTATTTTAGTAGAATCACTATCAGGGGAGAGAGAGCGGTGGATTCTAACTGTGGCACAGCTTGATCTTGCATTTGAAAAATTACCTGGAGATTGTCTAATATCAATTGCATTTTTATCATATTTGGGTGCCTTCGATACCAATTACCGTGAGGAACTTACGGCTAAGTGGTCACAGTTAATTAAAGATCTTCTTATACCTGCAACTGCAGATCTAAAAATTATACACTTTCTAAGCGATGCAGTCTCTATTAGAGAATGGAATATACAGGGTTTACCGGCCGATGATCTTAGCACAGAGAATGGGGTACTTGTTACTCAAGGCAGTCGGTGGCCTCTGATAATCGATCCTCAAATGCAGGCGAATATCTGGATAAATAACATGGAAGGTAACAAAAAAGTCAAGATTATAGATTTAGGTATGACCGATTACCTACAACAGATGGAGAAGGCAATGATTGAAGGATTGCCATTGCTGCTGCAGAATATTGGCGAGAGTTTAGACCAAGCTATAAATCCTGTTTTACGTCGTTCGTTTACTTTTCATGGTGGGACGAAATTATTGAAATTTAATGATAAGTACATCTCGTATAACGACAATTTTCGCTTGTATATTACAACAAAAATTTCGAATCCTCATTACTCTCCTGAAATATCGTCAAAGACAACGATTGTGAATTTTGCTTTAAAGCAACATGGACTTGAAGCACAACTTCTGGGAATAATAGTACGGAAAGAAAAGCCTGCATTAGAGGAACAAAATGATGAGCTAGTTATAAATATTGCTCGAAACAAACGAAAGCTAATTGACTTAGATAATGAAATTCTTCGGTTGCTTAACGAAAGTCGTGGGTCCCTTCTTGATGACGATCAACTATTTTTCACACTTCAGAAGTCGCGTCAGACGTCTGCAATTGTGAAAGAATCCTTGAACGTTGCAGAAGTTACTGAAGTTGAGATAGATGTGGCACGCCAAGAGTACAAGGCAGCATCTGAACGAGCTGCCATATTGTTTTTTGTTTTAATGGATATGTCAAAAATAGACCCTATGTACGTTTTTTCGCTCTCTGCCTATATTATACTCTTTACGCAGTCAATCGATCGCAGCCAGCGTAATCAACAAATACAGGAGCGTATTCGAAATATTAATGATTATCATACATACGCAGTTTATCGTAACACTTGTCGAGGTCTTTTCGAGAAGCATAAGTTACTATTCTCTATTCATATGACTGCAAGCGTTTTAGCTAAGGCAGGAAAACTAGTTAATGAAGAATATGATTTTATTCTTAATGGTGGAATCGTCTTGGACAAGCAAGGACAACCTCCCAACCCTGCACCATGTAAGCTAAACTAAGTTTAGTTACAATTGTTATTAAATAATATGAATACATTTTAAGGGTGGATAAGTGAACAGAGCTGGGACAACATTACCGAACTTGACAAAGTTCCTGGCTTTCATGGAATCATAGGCTCCTTTGAACAGAACTTAAAGGATTGGCATGGTAAGATGTGATTTGAAAATATTAAACTAACCTTTTAAATTCGTTTGATCCGCAGCCTGGTATTCAACTACAATTCCAGAGCAGGAACATTTAGTGGGAGAGTGGAACGACAAACTTACTGATTTTCAAAAAATTTGTGTGTTACGCTCATTAAGGCCGGACCGAATTTCCTTCTGTATGGCCCAGTTCATAAGTAGCAAATTGGGACTTCGTTATGTGGAACCGCCAGTGCTCGATCTTAAAGTAACTTTCGAAGAGTCTATCCCACAAACTCCATTGCTGTTTGTACTTTCTCCCGGGGTTGATCCGGCTCCGACTCTGATGACTCTTTCCGAAACAGTTAAAATGTCTGAGCGTATGTTCTCCCTCAGCCTAGGCCAAGGACAGGCCCCTGTCGCAACAAAATTGATTATGGATGGAATTAAAGAAGGCAACTGGGTGTTTTTAGCTAATTGTCATCTATCGTTAAGTTGGATGCCCACTCTTGACAAAATGATAAATACAATGCAATCAATAAAATTACATAAGAAATACCGACTTTGGCTTAGTTCGGCGCCGCATCCAGATTTTCCTATCTCTATACTGCAGACAAGTATTAAAATGACAACCGAACCTCCACGGGGTATTAAAGCAAACATGAAGCGACTATTTAACAAGGTTAATGAAGTTAATATGGGAATATGCAATGATTCCAGCAAGTATAAAAAACTTCTTTATTCGCTATGCTTTTTCCACACAATACTGCTAGAGCGTAAACAATTTCTTCAACTCGGTTGGAATGTTGTGTACAGCTTTAACGATTCTGACTTTGAAGTTTCTGAGATTTTGTTACTATTGTACTTAAATGAGTATGAAGATACTCCTTGGGGCGCACTTAAATACCTTATAGCTGGAGTTAATTATGGTGGTCATGTAACAGATGATTGGGACCGGCGGTTACTAAGCACATACATTAATCAATATTTTTGTGATCAAGTTATAAATGTCCGAAAGTTTCGGTAAGCGATATTTCATAAAAAGTATCTTACAGCCATAATTTATTTTCTTATAAATTTAAGTCTATCAACTTTGCCAAACTATTTTGTACCCGATGATGGAGATATTCTATCTTATGTTGATCATATAAACAAGCTTCCAAATTTTGACAAGCCTGAAGTCTTTGGGCAGCACCCTAATGCTGACATCGCATCACTGATTGGTGAAACTCGCATGCTTTTCGAAATCCTTCTATCAATGCAGACACAATCGATGAGCTGCGAAGTTGGAGAAAATTCAGAAACTAAAGTTTTGGAATTGACTAAAGATATTTTGTTACACACCCCTTCAGACATGAATTACGAACAAACCGCTAAACTTATAGGCCAAAATCGAACACCATTGGAGGTAGTATTACTACAGGAAATAGAGCGATATAATTTTTTGCTAAGCACCATGCGTACTCAGTTGCTGGACCTTACTAGGGGTATTCAAGGGCTTATTATTATGAGTAGCGAGTTGGAAGATTTTTTTTCGTCCGTGTTGGAAGGTCGTGTGCCGCCTCAGTGGCTTAAGGGTGAGTAACCAAACACAAAAAAAATTTACTAATATCCCGAAAGATATTCATCATTCACTTTGTTTATGACTCGCCTGAGGGAGATTTTTAATTATAATTTCCCTGACTGACTATTTTGTCAGTCGCCCCTGGGCGGAGCATGGGGATCTCTATTAATAACTGTTCGAAGTTAACCTACAGTTTATAGCCGAATCCGAACGGCGGTGATAGAGAAATCTCTTAAACAAATAGCGTCTTTGAGCTAGCGATGCCAGTGCTAGGCATCCACTATTACATATTACGAAAATGGTAAAATGCCGGAAATGTGGCCATAATTATCAATAACATGAGGCCTGTAATCATATTTTCGGACTGTTCCTCTTTTAGAAGGCCGATGCTTTTCGTGTTATTTATGTGTAACTCTCTCATCATTTGGAGTGAGAGTACTTAATCAGGAATTTTTTTTTCTCCGATAAGTTGTAATAATGGTGGTGCCGGATCGGGAATTTTAATTTCTTTGTTTCTGTATACATCGCAGGTTACAAAAATTGTCGAATTAAGGCATTTAACGACGTAAGTTTTCATTGTCAATCAAAATGTTGCTATCAATGTCATTTAACAGTAGACTTCCCGGCCTTATCTCCTCGAGGTTCGGCAAATGGTGATTCTTTATCAGCGTGCAGCTTAGTGTCTTTCCTCTCAATAGTGGAGCAATACAATTTGCATTACTTAGATCTAAAAAATTTTCTTTCTTACAAAATATTTTTTATTATGATTATTGTGACTTCCGCAGTTCTTTTTTATTGCGTACAGCGTTTTATTACATTTCAAAATATTTTCAATGTCAAGTATTAATCATTCCCTTTTTATACCCTGTACCATATGGTACAAATGGTATTTTAAGTTTATGTAAGCCGAAAATGAAGGGTACATCAGAAGCCGACGTCGGAGACTTCCAAAGTATGATCAGGGTGACTAGAGAAGTCGATAATGGGTATATGTCAGTCCGTCTGTATGAACGCCTAGATCTCAGAGATGGTAACGTTTAGAGCAACCAAACTTTCAAATTTAACGACCTCTGGTTTATCCGGAACAGCGACTGGGATAGCTCAGCTATGCCCAGGGTAAATGTCACAACAAAATTTATATTTGCTGAGACTTTCGATATTTTAGACAAAAAACAAAATATAGAATTGTCGCAAAGGACGAATATAAGGATTTAGAAAATTAGTAGCGCACCGCGATTTACATCTGGGTGAGCATATCGCCGTAAAAGGCAGTAACAGTAATTGAAAATTGTTAGATTTAAGTTTAACTTTGTTTTCCCCAAAATATAAAAAATATTATTTTGTGTAAAATAGAGAGCGTACGGGCTCGACTTAAGTGTACTGTGATAATAGACCGCAAAAAGGCGGTTAATATTTTTCTAAAACTTAAAGTAAATTGTGTTAAATTGCAACAACGCATCGCTCTGTTAAATTTCAGATGAAAATATTGAACGGTGTGGCTAAAAACCGCGAAACTCTACTGCGCGCAGTGGTTGCTGTTGTATGGAGATGGTGGCCAAAAATACTTCCCGTTAAGATATCGGCTTGAAAATTTTTGTGTGACTATATAACAATGTAAAAATACAATATTTACGAAATAGGCGTGGTTAACGACCTCTACCGTCTTTCCTCGTTCCCTCCTTCCGCCCAAACACTCGACCATTTAACACAATGAAATAAAAGAAATTAAAGTCATTTTAAATTTATAAAGTAACTTAGTACCTATTTATAAAATAAACATAATAATTATACTAATAATATTCAAAAAAGATAAACATATTACAATAATACTAAAATGTAAACAAAATTATTCTAACAAATCAAAAACTGATTTAAGCAAAATTGATTTGGTATTTGTTAAAATTCGAGAAGCTTTGCGTGTATGCTGATTTCGGAACTTTTTTATGTCATTGTTTCTGGACTCAGCAGCTTCTTCAAAGAGCTCTCCAATTGACACTAACGCGTTTTCTATTACATCAGGAGCGTGTATTAATATTTTATGCACTGTAGCTGGGAGTTAATACCAAGAATATTCTTTAGTTAATTCAAGGGCAGTGTCAAGCGCGTAAACTCTAAATTTTTCAACGTTAATACGAGCACCTGACGATAAAGCTTGTAATATGGTAGCACATCTATCTATTAAATTTCTATTCATGCCTGTAATTTCAGCAGACAATAGACTATTTTTAAAAAATTCTCGGGCTGTGTTTCCGTCATTGGAAGACCCACTTCCACCAGTTTTTGGTTTGTCCACAATTAGTCCTAGTTTTCTCCGAAATTCTAATTGGATGTGCAATTTTCTCTACTGAACTTGCTGTCTTCTTTCCTGTGTTCTTACTTGCCATTGTTTAATAGGAAGTCTATAAGCCACATGTAAGAAGTATTCGAAAAAACGAATGTACGCATGCAGAGGAGACAATCCGAATTCATACCTATCTTTTCGAATTGATTTTTTTAAACAAGTATCGATGTCATTCATTTCAGTTGGTTTTGCATTGCATATGTAGCACTTTGCTGAAGAAGTTTGAGAAAGCGCATTGCAAACTTTTCCATCGACCATTGTTAGCTGCAGCAAATGTTTAATATTTATTATTTTACTCGATGTTTTAAATTGCGTAGACAATGGACTGTTGAGTGGTCTCTTTTTTAAATTGAAACCTTATCGGGCGACAGAATCGGGTAGATGATGGTCGAGGGTTTTTCCAAATTATTTTTCTACAATTTGCCTCATCAGGCTTTGTTAGCAGTTGCAGTGGGACATACGATGTAACAAATAAATTAGAGTCTTCCAAGTTATTATTTTCCACCTGCTGTTTATACTCGCTATGTCCCGAACTTCCATCAAAACCCCATTTTCCAATTAATGTTAGCACATCATCAATTTCATCAATAACTTCGTTCTGTAACTCTATAATACGTGTAGCTGTATGATTCAACAAGCTTTGAAGTTCCACTTCGGCACTAGACTCAGTTATAGTTATATTGTCAGGGTAACTTTTTGATTTCTCTTTTAAAATGTTTTCATAGGAAGGCAAAAAGTCGGCCTGAATATTTGAGTTTACAAAGCTCCTTATTAACATATACTGATGCTTTGTTAAGTTAGCATCAGTTATAAGAGCTATAACGGCAGTAGGCTTTGCTTGCAAAATCGATGTCTCCTGTTGTTGGCTAGCAAAACGTAAATCATTTGCTGCAGACTCATCAATTTCCGATAGTTCTGCAATTCGACGCCGCTTTGACCTTCTCGAACAATCTGCATAGCTTATTCTAGGACGACCTCGATCTCTAGTTGATCTAGATGCTGATGCTGACAAACTTAAGGATTGATTTTCATTGCATGAGTAACCATTATTTTCAATTTTAGCCTTAATTAAATCGTAATCGTTCCTAGATTTTTCAGTTTTTGAACCTTTGTCAGAGCACCAAATATCTAAAATATATTGGCGAGAAAGTTGACACTGAAAAGATGTTCCTATTGCAAAAAAATGCACAGGGTATGAAATTAAAAAACAAACTAAAACACAATTCATTACATACATAACAAAACAGTAGATCAGACCAAGCTCAACGAAGAAAACAACAATAAAAAATGTACAGTTCCACTCAAAAAGCGCTCACAAAAACAAAGAGGCAGCGTTGGTTAAAAGAAGATTACACAAACATAAGCAAATTTAAGCAGCTGATGTTAATAGTTATCAATCTTTCAACATTCACTAAATATAATAAAAAAAAAATCATTGGAGGGGCTTGGGGGGAACACAACTAAACCCTTACCTGAAAAATAATTATTTGGACTATTGAACACTTACAATGACACAGGGAGAACATTAATGTTATTAAACACAGACAGCATGAAAATTGCATTCATTTGATATTAAATCAAAGGTAACACCTTCAACTATGAAATTCATTTTGATTCAAACAATTTGACAATATATTTCTATTGATATTTTTAATTTAATTGGCACTTTGTAATCGCGATGTTTGCGGCGACGGTTGGCAGCTAGTTATGTGGTCTCTCTTTTGGAGCTATTCTTTGAAAGTACGTGTGGAGCAAAACAAAACCAATTACACCTTTTAAGACCTTGTTATTCTAAGAAATAAATAAGCTATATTTGGAGACCGAATTCGAACTTTAATTTTTTTATTCTTGGCCTATGGCAGCAACCAGTGTGCTGCGGGGGAACGGGGAAAGATAATGACATGATTCAACAAACTTCATCTTTTGAGGAAATATGCGCACCAGGTGGTTAAGTTTCGTGTCTCTAGCTCTTATAGTCTCCGAGATCTAGGCGTTCATACGGACGGACGGACGGACAGGCAGACATGGCTCAATCGCTACCCGAAGTTATGATAAGCATTTTGGTACAAAGGACTTGGGGTCTGCCACGCCTCCTTCTGTCCGTTACATACATTGCACAAATCTAGTATACCCTTTGTACCTATAGGTACAGGGTATAAAAAGTGGCATTTTCTCTGCACCCACAAATCATATGTATGTATACGCTTACAAATACACAAATAAAATATACATTTTTAAAATATTTAAATAAAACACACGACATATTTAAAACACTTAACAATATCCACTATATACAAAATTGCCTTTTATTAAAACACTTTAATTACAAATATGTATAAAAACATAAGTGAAACGGCTTGCCACACATACATACTTATGATCTTACATAAATATATTTGCAAATGCTGGCTTGCCGCCTAAAAGTAAAAGTGACTATTTCTCGTATATGTGTACATATGTACATAAGTCGAACTAAAGTAAAGTTTCTTGGTCGCGGCATTTTTTTTATTTGCGTAGCTACTTCTTAATGCGACTAATTATTTTGGCAAGTGACAGAAGCAATGCAAGTGTTGCTGCACAGCATGTCAAAGCAAACAGCTGGTCGCAAACAAAACTAGTAGCTGGTGCATACACAGCCACACAAATTACTGTAAAATTTGTTACTATTCATATGCATACTACTCATCAACAATTCTTGCGGGTGTATACATACACACGAGTTGCGTGCTTTGCTGATACATACATACATATGTACACAAAGCAAAACAAAAACGATCGTTGCTGGTGCACTCATGTACAAAAATTGGCCGTGAGCGAATAATTCGTTTTTAACGTTTGCCAACCATTTCGTTCGCGTTTCGTTGCGTGTGTTTCGGTATATCAAAAAAAATCAAAGTGCGAAAAAGGAATTGTATTGTTTGTATTCTTTGGCATTGCAAAAGTTTTGTTTATGTTTATGTTCGTGTACAAATCGATTCAAAAAATGTTTAATGTTTGCTTCTTTGGACGAACATTCGTGAAAAGTACGGTTTATTTTCGTACCCTGCATACTTGACGGTGACCATTTCACCACAGCTGTAAAGTTTATCCAAAGCGAAAAGAACATGGGAGAGTCGCTCTTTCTCGTTTTGATTACACCAGTGATGGGCAGTCTCCAGAGAGTACCAAATAGACAGAGGCGAAAATTCTCTCCGAGCTTTTTTTACCGTTGAAAGATTATGCGTGGACCTGGGCTCGGTTTGCGCAAAACCAAAATCAAACACAAAATGTGCTTTGTGTTGATGTTTCTGCATTGACTTGGGCTCGGCAAAAGCAAAGCACCGATATGAACATTGGTTCTGTCTGCGTTGTGTTGTGACGTTTCTGCGTGGCTTGGGCTCGGTAAAAGCAAAAGCAAAGGCAAGCATTGGCTCGTTTTGTGTTGTGTTGCGTGGACTTAGGCTCGATCAAACCAAAAAGGCAAGCTTTGGCGTTTGTTGTGACGTTTCTGCGTGGACTTGGGCTCGGTCAAAGCAAAGCGAAATGAAGCATTGGCTCTGGCTGCGTTTGCTTTGAAACATTTTAGTTCAATCGTTACCCTAGGTTATGATAAGTATTTTATATAAATTTAGAATGTAACGCCTAGACCCTGACTGCAAAATAAATAAAAAGAAACCTAAATTATTTACTTTATAATTTTTAATTAAATCATCAGCAAGACAAATAATTATATATATTATATTTATAATTTTTTTTTTTATATTTTATATTTATATTTATTTATTTGAAAAATGCCAGATTTTACTGCCAATGATTTTTGATTACAAAAACATGAATCTAACTTTAATAGCAAAAAAAAAAATATTAATGCAAAAATCACACCAACCACTTTTAGGCGGGAAAGGGCAACATGCCGCTTGAAAACTCTGTTTAAGACTAAATTAGGGTCCTAAACAATCTGATGATAGTTGCTACTAAGTATCTTTTTCCAGCTCAATCTCTATGTTTTCTGTATTAAATAACAGCGAAGCATTTCCTAAGCATAACGCGTTGACAAAATCGAATACAGGCATTGCAGTCGAGCCAAATACGTTTTGCTTTTCATGCACGTTTGTATATTTGAGAACAGGCAGTATTTAATGAAATATTTTACAACTTTATTATGATTTTTGAGATCTTTTAACATAAAAAAAAACATTTTTCGTTTGATTTTTTAAACATTGTTGCATCAAAGCAGTTTACATAATTAACTTTATTTTATAATTAACTAAATTTTTACAAAAAAAAAAGTTTAGATATGTTTACATATTATATTTGTTTTCCCTAAAATTGTCATGTAAAATGATTAAAAGTTGTTTTTTTAAAATTACAAAAAATAAATTGCATTCTAATTGAAATAGAGAAGAAAGAAGTCAAAAATGATGATTAAGTAATACATTTAATTTGAATCTCGAGCAAATTCAGTTCAGCGCTTGTTAGCCAAGGCCGGCAGCCCAAACACATTATAAACTCTAAGAAGTGTAACGCAAGTAGAGAGAGTTAAAAAGGAAAAATCTAAAAATAGCCCATACAACTCTCGTGTCTTGCAATTGAACTCGGCTCTAAACTTCGTTGTTGGCTGTCGGCAATGTTCACAAATTCAGCCGCAGCCAAGTTTGTAAATTTTTCGTTTCAGAGCATTCATACCCTTTTCTAATATGTGGCTGCTATGACACTTTGCTATTGTTTGCTTTTACACTAACAAATGCATGCATAAGAAGCGAAAAATACGAAGAAGAGTATTTACTTATCATTATGCTGAACGGTTTCGCAAGTGGCGCACACAACAAGACATTTTTAGCCGAAACAAAACCAACAGAGTTTTGGTCATTGCGTTGTCATTATTAACTGCAACTTATAAGGCCATTGTTGCTAGGACTCTAGTTCATAAGTAATTTTATTATTTAATATATTTAAATTTATTAAATATATAAATAATGATGAATTCACGAATGCCTAGGCACTCTACTACCACCTTTTTATTACACCCTGCAAAAGTGCGTCTGTTGGTACGCGATCAAATGCACGTGACGCAATCTTTTGTTTTAACAGAGCGAAACCACAAAATATGTGCTGAAAAATACAACTTTTTCTTGACAAAAACAGAAAAATTTAAAAAAAATAGCCACTACCGTATCGTATTTGCAAATATGCGTATACAAGCCAAATGTTTCGTTCTTATCTTTATTTATATGAATGTTCCTTTTAAATTAAAAAATTACAAATTCCTTAACGAATATTAAAAATGTTTTTTGTTTTACAAATTTTTTTACTAAGCTTAAAACAATACAGTGACATTAATTTGTAATGAGAGCCTGAAGCCCTACGTTGCTCTGGTTACAAACCTTTTATAACTTAGAATTAACTTCTACTTTATAATGACATAAAAAAAAAAAAATTTGTAATGAAAAGTTAAAATGTGCATGCTCCTTTTTATTTATATAAAATAAAATTTTAATTCCATTTTCATACAGTATTTGTATATTGGTATAAACATTATTAAAGTACATATACTAAGCAAAAGCAAGCGTTCGATCGAGCTGTGTTGTGACGTTTTTGCGTTTTGCAAAAGCAAAGACAACCATTGCCTCGGTCTGTGTTGTGTTGTGTTTGAGGTTCGCGCAAAGCAAAGCAATGTGAAGCAATTTCGAATTTCGTTTGTTTTGCTTTGCATTGTGTTTCCGAGCCCAAGTCACGCAGAATCTTTTTCGAGTTTCGAACTCGGAGAGAATTTTCGCCTCTGTCTATTTGGTACTCTCTGCAGTCTCTCAATTTACATAGCTCGCGAGGCTATTGCACCAAAATCTGCCGCAGCGCAGTCGGCTCATATACGGTCCAAGTGTGTGAAATGTCTCGCTCGTTTTTGCTTAATTGCGGTTCTTGCTCTCTCGTGCGTTTTTGCTTACTGCGCTGTTTACTCACACAAAGAAATGTTTGTTGGTATGAGTTTTGCCCATCACTGGATTACACCCACGCTCAGTCCGCCTCGTAGCTGTAACGCTCAGTAGATTCTTCGCTCATCCGTTTGACACTCTACTTCGTAGTTGCCGCGCTCAGTGCACGCTCAGCAGACTTGGTGCTCACTTAGATTGCGCGCGCTCTCAATTGCAGTTGCCGATCTTCGCTGTTAACACCGCGCTCACTGCTGTTAACACCACTTCGCTCACTCACAAATACTAACAGCCAGCCACCTCTGTTAACTTTATATTGTTACAGTGCTGCTGCCGCCTGGTCTGTTATTGATGCAATTATTTTTATTTGGAACAAACCAACTTTAGGCATCAAATTTGTTTGGTTACTGCTGTTGTGTGCAATATAGCCACACACATGCATACATACTAATTTGCTGGTTAAATATTTGTTACCATATCGTTACTCACGCCATATCAACGGCTATTTTTGAATTTTAAATTAGCATTCTGGGCCACTGTCAACTCTCACTTAACATTTAGCTTCAAGTTGGGATAACAGTGATTGAGTTACAGCTGTTTAACTTAACATTTATTCCCATTTACACTGCAACATATTGAAACATTTCCCATTTACACTGACCAACATTTACGATTTTTTTAAAATTCATTTGGTCATAAACCGCATTGCAAGCCATTTTATTGTGATCTCGCTGCAAATCATTGCACACACAATTACATTGCGCTTCAGTCAAATAAATAAAAATAAATAAATAAAATAATAATGCCTTCCGAAAAGCAGATGATTCGTCAAGCATAATCTGACGCAAACAGTCCGAAAACAGTCTATTTCATTTAACGCTGTGGAGTTAGAATTTCACTTGGACATTCTAAACACTTACATTTCGAGAGCGTTCCAACTTCAGTTGGAAGTAGATAATTGCAACCCAGACTTAGCATCTCGCGCTGAGTTGGAAGATTTATGCGTGTCTACTAAGGCAGCGCTTGTTTCGGTTGGAGCTCGACCTCACAGACCTAGCGTGAGCGACACAACCTTGAACACAACAGTATCCCACACAAGGCACTTGCCGCAAATGAAGCTTCCCAGATTTAGCGGCAAATATTCTGACTACAAAAATTTCATTGGCCTATTTGAAAATCTCGTTGGCAACGACCCAACACTTTCAAATGTGGAATAGTTTAACCACTTGTTGTCCTGCTTAGAAAACGAAGCACTTGGTACAGTCCATGTGACGGATTGTAATTATCCGAAAGCTTTAGCAGCACTAAAGCGAGTCTACGACAACAGTTGTCTTATATTTTTCGATAGCATAGCCCAATTATTCAATTTGACTTCCATGCAAGAGACGTCCGCTTCTTCATTGCGTTCGCTCATAGATACAGTGACTGCTAACTATGAGTCCTTATTATCACTTGGAGATGATACAAAAATCGCAAACACCATGATTATACATCTGGCTATGTCAAAAGTTGACCAAAAAACCCGTTCTCGTTGGGAAGAGAACCTCGATTATAAAAAAATAGCTTTGTGGAGTGATTGCGAAGAAGCCCTTAACAAGCGGTATCAACACCTTTCAGCTGATGAAGTGACATCAAGCTATTCTAGACCGCATAAGGCCTCTCATGAGCCACCTCGCAATCCCTCAAATAAAACGGCATTAATTTCGCAGCGCACAAACTGCCAGCAAGATCCAAAATGCCTATTCTGCAAATTAGATGACCACTATATACGTGCATGCCCTTCATTCTTGGCCACATCTGTTTGCAATCGCTTTGAATTCGTAAATGGTTTCCCATTGTGCGTAAACTGTTTACAAAAGGGTCATACCGTGTCTGCCTGCAAATCGTCACTGTGTAGAGTTTGTTCAAAACCTCACCACACGATGCTGCACCAACACGTACCCGATACACCCACAACTCTGTCAAACACTTCGACATTGGCACAACCGGCAGAAGCACCACAGAACATGAACACTGTGTCTTCTGTCTGTCATACCTTGGCTTCTGAGACCGAGCAAGTCTTGCTTCCAACTGCTGTAGTTAATGTGTTCGGGCTAACAAACAGGCAAAGGCCAGAACGAGTGCTGTTAGATTCCGGTTCTCAGACTAATTTTATTACTGAAGACCTAGCCAAGAGTCTGCAATTGAAAAGGCAATGCAGAAAGATAAAAGTGTCGGGCGTAGGAGAATCTGGTCTGTCCGCCAACCATGTCGTCAAGGCAACCATTGGATCGCGGAGCCAGCCATTCCAAATGGCAACCGAGTTTGTGGCACTCGAGAAAATATCGTCAAGCCACCCAGAGAAAGAACTTCCTTCCAAAGCACGGTCGTTTTAGCAGATCCGTTGTTTTACGAACCACAACGAGTAGACTTACTGCTTGGAGCTGGTGCCTTTTTCGAGATATTGCAAAATGGCCAAATTAAGCAAGGCAGAGAGGCACCCATGCTACAAAATACTGTGTTCGGCTGGGTAGTAACTGGGCAATACTCTACAACTTAAGCACTACACATTTACGTTAATCCATACACTGTACACGAAATATACTTGAACACAATACAACATTTAAACCTAACCTAAACCGTGTACTTACAAATACTCTAGCGGAAGCTTTGAGTTACTGAGAGCTCTAATGGATGGAGGCTCACAAAAAACTGTTATTTCGGAGGAAGCATACACAAATGCTTAAACTACCAAGAATTAAAAGCGATGTGGAGGTGGAGGGCATCTCATATATCTCTCACATCATACACCTAAATATAAAGCCAAGGTTTGCGAGTGATTTCGAGACGACTGCAGATGCGCTGGTACTTAACAAGTTGCAGAGGGCACTTCCAAGCAAGCACATCGATATCGACGTGAATAAAGAGTGGAAAAACGTCGCCCTAGCAGATCCTCACTTTAATCAGCCAAGCAGAATCGACATGATCATCGGAGCAGACGTTTTTCCAGCCATAATGATGAACAGGATTAAAATCATGGGTGATACTTTGGGTCAAAAAACCAAGTTCGGCTGGATAATTTTTGGTAATGTGTCCAAGGCAGCCCCCAAAAAGCGCTACAACGACTATAAATCTGAAAGACTTGGAACGACTTTGGGAGCTGGAAAATGACGACTCGAACAAAGCTGAAGAGTCACTGTGCGAAGCCCATTTTAAAGAGACAACAATTATTGATAAAAATGGTCGCATAGTGGTCTCAATTCCGTTCAGAAGCCAAAAAGAACTGGGAGATTCGCGCAAGCAATCTATGGCCAGACTCATTCAGATGGAAAAAAAGTGTAAAAACATCCAGAACCGTTACACTCAATATAACGAAATCATGACAGAGTACCTACAACTTGGTCATATGAAATCAGTCCCAACGGTCGGCCAAGGAAAGTACTATTTGCCACATCAAGCAGTCATCAGACCCAATAGATTAACAACAAAGCTTAGGGTTGTGTTCGACGCATCATCAAAAACCAGCAATCGGCTAAGTCTTAACGACATCATGATAGTTGGTCCAAAGGTGCAACGAGACATTTTTGATATTCTGACAAGTTGGCGATCATGGCGATATGTCATTATAGCAGATATTGAGAAGATGTACCGTCAAATCAGGATATCGAGTGATGACCAAGATTTCCAACACATCTTATGGAGGAAAAAACCACAAGGCCCTGTGCAAGAATACAAGTTAACGACTGTCACATATGGAACAGCTGCTGTTCGTGCCTTGCATGAGTTAGCTAACTTATATTGCAAACACTATGGTTGCAATGGTTATTGTTCATGCCAAACGGCAAGTGTGGGCATAGCTAAGTTCCGTGCTTAGCTTAGCCAAAGAGCTCAAAGTGCAGCGTGGTGAAAAGCTACACCGGCGGAGCTTTCGGCCGCGCTCAAGTTAAGCGCAGCTTGCACTGAGTGCATTAGTTTAGTATTCTAAAACCACTTAATGTAAGCACTCCCGTGCACGCGCATTTTCGATTTGATTTTATACAAATACATATAAACATATAATACATTGTCATATACAAGACACTCGAAGACTAAACACTTGGGAACAACATACACCCAATCAGGAAACAACCCCCTTTACATTTGGTCCTTCGAGCCGGATTGCTCGACCCCTCCTCAATCATCGGTGGATTTTCTGCATTTTCCTCATCATCAGAGTATGCATGTAGTGTTTTTCTCCACTCCAACCAAAGAAAAAGTGCAGTGTGTGTAAGCGCATCTTTAAACCATTAAGAGTTCCAACAAGTGCAAAATATTTACTTATATTATCCATAATAAAACAACACATGTGATTTGTGAAAAAATAAAATTTATAAATTACAATTCCAACAACAACAATCAAGTGCAATTATCAAATAACAAGTGCATAGCGCAAAGTGTGAGTGTGAAAGAGACGGCAGTATAAAAGAGCTTTCAACTTAAAGTTCTTTAACCTTTGTGTGTGCACTGTCCATTTTTTTTCTCTTTCTAAAGTTCTTTGATTGCACTAAATTTTATCAAATTGCACACACATTTAAATACACTTACACACAATCCAATCTACTTGCACACACATTTAAATACACTTACACACAATCCAATCCACTTGCACACACATTTAAATACACATACTCACACCGTTGAGTTGAGTTCATAAAGAGTAGACGCGTTTTGAAGCGGCTCCTGGTTTTGCCCTCGGAGGGACCATGACAGCCTGCAAATAAATAGTGCGTTTGTGATCTGGTGCTGCCAGAGTACTTGAGACTTACATGCTTTGGATTGTTTTACCTTTCCTAGTTGCAAACGGCGCAGCTGCATTTAAATTCCTCCGCAGAAGTATTGAGTGAAAATGTTAGAGACGCGGGGCGATTTATTGAGCACTTACTACATACTTTCGTATCGAAGCAGCCGCCACTTTCTATGTTTTGCTCTCAGAATACAAAAGCCAAGTCACGCTGCAGTTCACCAGCTGTTCGGCGATCAGCTGCTGCCAGTGTTGAGAGGCAGCCAAACCATATGAGATGAAAAAAACCTACTGCATACTTTTGGGGTGCGTACACTTCCAAGAGCATACTTTTGGGCGGCGTTTGCTAACCCAGCAAGCATTTTTTCTGCTGACTCGGGACTCATAATTTTTTTTGTAAATTCCTGATACCGAACCTACGCTGAAGCTTCACATTGGCCTATGGGTACATAATAGTCAAGGAACTGACCAATTGCCAACCCCGCCGCTTCGCGGTGTACCTATAAAGTGGGCTCTGGCAACCGAAAAGGAGCGGTATTAACTCCCATCCCGTCGGAGGAAACTTACGACCAACGTGGGATGCCATACATGAGCTCAGTAACCCAACCCATCCAAACCCACCCAGCGCCTGCCTCATAATGAGCGGCTTGGTGGTCTGCGTCTGTGTCGCAACGGCCGGCAGCCCTTCCGTACCTGGCAGAGGTATAAACTGCGCCATAAAACCCAAAGGGCGTCTGCCTCAAAGTGAGCGGCCCTCTGGTCTGCGTCTGTACTGCAACGGTCGGCAGGATTAAAAACCTGGTAGAAGGTATAAAAAGCAACCCCAATAACAAAAAAAGCACGCACGGAATGTCGAGTAACAACATATCTACTCCAGGTGGCAACAACAAAAGTGGAAATCCACCCGTGGCAAACACCACGGCTAGGGCACGGATTCTGGAGGCCCTACCCCTCATTCCTTCCTACACTGACACGTCGGTGGCACACTTGGCCGTCGCACAGTGGCACGGAAGCCAAAAAAACGTTGCAAAAATCATATTTTCTAAACCAATTGAGATATTTTAATGAATTAGATTGTATTTGAAAGAAAAACTTTTTAGTCGTAGGGGGACAACAGAAGCCATGAACATGTTCGCATCTGTAACTCCTTCATCATCTGTGGCTATTATTTGCTTGTAAGCACTTGATACCTAACATTATAAAGGGAAAGGTTACATCCCTATCCGTATGATTTCAGTTCAACTACCTAAACATGCAAAAAATTTGAATTTGTCTTAATAATAATTAATCTACCTTTTTTGAAATGTCACAGGTAGGTGCTTTTTTATTGTAAAATACAAATATAAGCAAACATCTGTTAATTTAGTGGATACATCTACTGCGTGTTCTTCTTCTTCTACCTGCGGTAGCATTTTTTGCAGTTGGGTTTCTGCACTTCTAGTGGCTTTACAGCCAAAGGTGGATAAAGGTAGACGAAAACTTTATAGAGTAGGTAAATAAATTGATAACAAAACCATTTATGTTAAATGGAAAAAATGTAAAAATATGTAATTTAAAATATTTTCTTCCAAAGTTGAAAAAGTGGTCCAAATATAGTAGTTCAGTTAAACGGAAGTATTGAAAAACCCATAAAAGATATGAAGTCATTTTTTTTCTTGTATGTTTAAATTTCATGTACCTTTTTATAGAAACTAAGAAAATAGGGATTGGTTGCGTAGTTTTACCACAAAACAATCTTAAACACGAATTTTTATTCCAAAAATTGCGATTTTTTTCAAAGTTGAAAATATACTCCACTTTGAGCGGCTGTAGCAACTAAACTATTCATCCGAATTGAATAAAATTTTTATTTTCTTGATCCCTGGGAAATTCTAAATCAGATGCATGTATTACATTTAAAAAATGGTTACATCGCAAAATCGATTTTTGCAACGCTTTTGCGGCTGCCGTGCCACTGTGCGTCGTCTCAGTTAATGCAACAAGTGAGCCAGAAATTGAACAAGCAGCGTTCTCCAAAGCACCACGCCTAGCAAGAACACCTCCCATAGCGGCACCATCCTCAGCGCCTCCCATGGCCTCTGGCCCAGTGTTTCACTTCACCGCTACGTTGAGTCCAACAAACAAGACGCGAAGAACCCCACCAAAGAAGTCTAAAACGGCCAGCCTTAGGTTAGGTTGAAGCGGCCGCTGGCTTAAAAGCCAGCTTACTTAGGCCTAGACTGGCCCGTTGTATTACCGCACGGATCTATAACTTTTAACCCCTTTTCCACTTTGACAACCCTTAGAAGGCGCACCAGCCTGTTGCTGCGATATAGCCAGCAATCTTCCTCGGGCATATGGTTTCTAGGTCTGCTAGATTGTGGAAATAGTTTCCCAAATACTTATTCCTGCGTCTGCATAGAGCTTCGCAGGAACAGAAGAAGTGCTCTACCGATTCTACCTCTTCCTCGTCTTTGCAGGTTCTGCAAAAATCATTGTATGGAACATTCAGTCTGGCTGCATGTACCCCGGCAAGCCAGTGTCCGGTGATCGCTCTGACAACCGCCGAGCACTGTGAACGATTTAGTCCGCAAAGCTTGGAGGAGCGTTTTGCGTCTATTTTTGGCCATATTTGGCGACTGAGCTTACAATGGGGGGGAGTATTGTTCCACATGCTTTGGGCATGGGAACTAAATTTTTCCCTTATTTGTAACTTGAAAGTGGGTCGGCAAAAACCCTATAGCTGAACCCTCCACGAGGGTGCCGACTGGTAATGGTACTACAGTGCCCTTTATTGCTTGCCACTTAGCTCCTCCATAGCTTGGTGGCTTGCTTGTCACTCCTTATCATGGCTATTAGGTAAAAAGGGCTGGATCAAGGTGTCACGCGACCCGTGCCGATGATCAACCTGGCTGGGGGCCCCTTTCAAAAATAGCCCAGTCGCAAACGGAGCATCCGGATACCTGGCGCCCTCCGGATTAACTAGCCTTACCTGCGTATTGCGGATCTCTGCGCAGGTGGACCACTACTACTCTACAACTAATAACCCAAATATGAGCTTGAGTACAGAGGTCACCGGACCGGTAGTCAGCTCCACACCGGCGAAGAAGCAGGCAACTGTGCCCATTCGCCCCTTGGCCATGTGCAAAGCGGAAGGCACCTCGAAGGCCCCTGTCACCCTGAGCAGTCAGCAAGGTGCTACCTTAAGCGCAGCTGTCTCTCGGCTGGGTGCGGGGGAGCTAGAGGCCAAAAGGGAAAGGTATGCGGAGAAAAAAAACGCTGCCCAAATCCTGAAGCGTCAGGCCACCACTAGCGTCACGAACCCAACGGCCGACTGGCTGAAGAAGGTAGAGTGGGCTAAGGCGGTGTTGCCCAATTTCGTCGTGGAAAGGCCAAGAGAAGAGAAGATGCAGCCTAAGCGACAGAGATCGCAGGAGCTCGCTGTCCCTAATGCTCCAAAGAGAGCCAGGGCGAACGGGTTGGTTGCAAATAGAAGCTTCGCTGAGATAGCGAAAGGAAAGATTCTTTTGGGGGTCCTGGACCAAGGTAAATCCGACGGCAGGATCCCCAGAAATCAGTGGAGATGGGTGGAGGCGGCACTGGCCATCCACTGTTTCGATGCACTGGAAGCGATGCCCGGTCCACCCCCAATCTGCAAAGATGTCGGATGGTACCAGGGCAATGTGAAGGTGATAGCCTGCGAAGGTACACGATCGGCTGAGCTTTACAAAGCGGCCGTGTCGTAAGTGGGCGAGGTTTACCCGGGCGCCAATCTAGTTGTGTGGATCCCGGCATCCTTTAAGGAGCCGGAGATGATCCTGAAGATGCTGCAGAGGTGCAATCCCCACCTTCCGGCCTCAGATTGGAAGGTCGCTAAAGTTGAGGATACGCAGACCCCCATGAGGAAAATTCTGATTATCCTCAACAAAGAGTCGCTGGCACCGATTGACGTGATGCACGGAGAGCTAAACTTCGGGTTTAGCTCGGTGCATATTCGCGTTTATAAATCGGATGCCAGGCGGACGGAGAGCCAAGAGGCGATAGGGGAGGTTCTCGATGAGGAAATCGAAGAACCAGAGAAGGACCCAGAAATCGAGGACTGCGAATCGGTGATGTCTGATGCGTCCTTGGTTCGAGGGCTGGAAGCGCTGTGTCAGGAGAGTGCTGACTCCGCTGATGAAGGAAACATCAGCGATGACACGGATGCAGACTTATCGGTTGTGGAGGTTAAGTCGCAAGATGTCTCTAAGGATCATGCAGATAAACCTCCATCACTGTAAAGCAGCAACTGCTGCTCTAATGCTTCGCCTGGCAAGAGGCGAAGTCGATATAGTGCTGATTCAGGAACCCTGGATTGTATCCAACAGGGTATCCGGGCTCAGCACATCACAATACAGACTGTTTGCGGATCTTAAAGAAGGTAAAAGTCGTACCTGCATCTTAGCAAAAAAGCACCTTAGTGTATTTTTGCTCTATAATTACAGCAATGGTGACACCACGTCGGTAAGCCTGGAGCTCCATGGCAAACCGATAAGAATAGCATCGGCTTACCTGGCCTTTGATATTATGGATCCACTTCCGGGTCTCAAGCTACAGGAACTGATCAGAGACAGCGATGACCTGCTCACCATGGGCAATGGGGGAGCTCCAACACAAACGAGAGGGGTGAGTTACTTTTTGAATATCTTCTCTCCACAAATGTACTCATCTGTAATAGAGGTAATGACCCAACATTTATAATTAGAGACAGAGAAGAGGTCATTGACCTAACTTTAATCTCTAATCTCATATATGACCAAGTCATAAGCTGGAGAGTCTCTAAAGATCCTTTTCAGATCATAGGTATATTGAAACGTTATTATCTATATCCACCCCAACTCCAGTAACGTTCAGAAATCCACGCAGAACCAACTGGAAGTCTTATAAAATGAAACTGTCGAATGCCCTTTCGACCCCACCTAAGATGACTCCCCCCTCAAAGGAGGATCTTGAGCATCTTATTAAAACTTTTACAGATGCGTGCATAGACTCCTATCAATCATCGTGTCCGACAAGCAAGCCAAGGGGCAAAAGGAAACCACCATGGTGGAGACCTGAAACAGATACGCTCAGGGCAAACTGTCGGACACTTTTCAATAAAGCAAAAAGATTAAATTGTGAGGAAAGCTGGCTGGAGTACAAACAAAGCCTAGCTAGCTATAAAAACCTAATAAGGCGGGCAAAGCGGGATGAGTGGAGGAAATTCTGCTCCGAAGTCGAGACGTCATCAGAAGTGGCAAGACTTCGAAAAGTGCTTTCAAAAGCACCCACAACTTTAGGGTATCTTAAGAGGCGGGATGACTTTTGGACAAACTCCAGTGGGGAGTCTCTAAAGCTACTTCTGGATACACACTTTCCGGGTAGCAATTTAGATACACCATCGTGCATTCCTTCCTATCTCCCAGTACATGCACTGAATGGGATAATAACAGAGTCCAACATTGAATGGGCTGTAAACAGTTTCGAACCCTACAAATCTCCAGGCCCTGACGGGTTAATACCCGCCCAGCTGCAGAATGGGGGAAACCTGGTAGTCTCCTGGCTAAAAGCCATTTTCATCAAAATCACTGCGTTAGGTCAAATACCTTCTTCTTGGCTAACGTCCAGAGTGGTGTTTATACCCAAGGCGGGTAAAGCCTCACATACGGTTCCAAAAGACCTCAGACCTATAAGCTTGTCATCTTTCCTGTTAAAAACTCTGGAAAGGCTGATAGGGTTATACCTAAGAACGTCTATCGACCCAAAGTTATTATCAGGGTCGCAACAAGCGTACAGCAAGGGCAAATCGACAGAAACAGCACTTCATTCTGTCATATCAAATATAGAAAAATCCTTACACTATAAGGAATATACTCTTGCGGCCTTTTTGGATATAGAAGGCGCTTTCAACAACATCGTCCCCAATGCAATAACCGATGCACTGCGGCACATAGGGGTGGATGACCGGCTAGTGAGATTGATTAGCCAACTGCTGCTGTGCAGAACGGTAACATCTTCACTTAGTACATCCACTCTCTGTAGGTACGTGAGCAGAGGCACTCCACAAGGGGGGGTTGCAAAGTTGTTGCATATGCGGATGATGTGGTCTTAATGCTGAACGGAAAATTTCCACAGACCCTCTGTGACCGTATGACAGTAAAGCTCAAAGAACTGTCACTGTGGGCACTTGAAAGTGGGTTAAGCGTTAACCCGGATAAAACTGAGCTTATATTATTTTCGAAGAAATACAAGCTCCCAAATCTCTCTCCTCCGAGACTAAACGATTCAGTGGCAAAAGAATTTGCTACCTTAACAGCGAGACGCCTAAAGGATGCTCAAAGCTGGGCAGTCTTACGTTATGGGCACTCGTCCATTCTTGTAGAAGACTTTGTGTCAGCTACCGATTACTGTATCCCTCAGGAACACACCTCAACCCGTTTTACTACCATTATACCTTCAAGGGAATCGTGGATAGGAAATCAGCCGGGTCAAAAAGGCTCCATTAGTTTATTCACGGACGGCTCCAAACTCAACAATCAAGTTGGGGGAGGGGTTTTCTCAGAAAAACTAAATATCAGACAGCTCTTCCGGCTCCCGGATCACTGTAGTGTTTTCCAGGCAGAAGTCCTTGCTATAAACGAGGCTTTAATCTGCTTACGCAACGCCAGCCCAGACAACAGGGTAATAAACATTTACTCAGATAGTCAGGCAGCTATCAAGTCACTTCGCTCGTTATCCTCAAATACGACGACAGTCAACAACTGCCGCAAATCTCTTCAAGAGATGGCACAGCAGTTTGTTATTAGCCTTATCTGGGTGCCGGGGCACCAAGACATTAAAGGTAATGAAATAGCAAACGAAGTAAGTAAGTAGTATATGTTTATTTCACGGGTTTCTAGGCCAGTGTTATGTAAGCAGATTAGAGCCTCATTTATTGCCATGATCTCTGCTTGAAAACGCTGCAGTGGTCCGGAAGTCGGAAGGAGTTGCGAATATTTAGGTGTTCCGAGAAGACCCCGCCCCCAACTTGGCTGTTGAGTTTGGAGCCGTCTGTAAAGAAGCTAATGCGGTCCCTTTGACCTGGTTGACTTACCATTCACGATTCCCTTGAAGGGATATTGGTGGTGAAAAGCGTTGAGGTATACTCTATAGGTGGGTGGGGATAGATTTGGGATCTTATATCTTCTCGAAAAGAGTATAAGCTCCGTTTTTAAGAGGTTAACGTTTAACCCGCTTTCTAATGCCCAAAGTGTCAATTCTTTTAGTTTTCCCGTCATGAGATCACCTCTATGTCTAAGAATGCTGCGAGAGTGTAATCCCTGTTATGCAAGGATTTTTCTATGTTAGATCAACGGAGTGGAGTGCAGTTTCTGTTGATCTGCCCTTACAGTAAGCGTGTTGCGACTGTGATAATAGCCTTGGTTCGATCGAAGTCCTAAGGTATAGTCCTATCAATCTTTCCAAGGTTTTTAATAAAAACGACGACAGGCTTATGGGTCTGAGATCCTTAGGGACTGTATGTGAGGCTTTGCCCGCCTTGGGTATAAAAACCACTTTGGACGTTAGCCAAGAAGATGGGATTTGGCCTAACGCAATAATGTTGGTAAAAATAGCTTTAAGCCAACAGACTACCAGGTCCCCCCGTGCTGCAACTGGGCTGGTATTAGCCCGTCAGGACCAGCAGATTTATAGGGGCCGAAGCTGTTTATAGCCCATTTAATGTTGGAGTCAGTTATGATGTCTTCCAATACGCTTACCGGAAGGTAGGAGGGGTTGCATGTTGGTGCAACTGTTGAACTACCAGGAAAGTGCGTGTCCAGGAGTAGTTCTAGTGACTCTTCGCTGGAATTTGTCCAGGAGTCATCCGATTTCTTAAGATAGCCCAAATTTGTGGGCGACTTTGAGAGAACTTTGCGAAGTCTTGCAGCTTCTGAAGAGGATTCGAATTCCGAGCAAAATCTCCTCCATTCATCTCGCTTAGACTGCCTGATAAGTTTCTTGTATTGTGCTAAACTTTGTTTGTACTCGGACCAACTCTGGTCACAGTGTAGTCTTTTTGCTTTATTGAAAAGTGTCCGATAGCTTGCCCTGAGCGTGTTTATTTCAGGTCTCCACCAGGGTGGTTTCCTTTTGCCTCTTGGCTTACTTATTAGACAAGATGACTTGTAAGATTTGTTGCACCCTTCGGTGAAAGTTTTAATGAGATGCTCGAGTTTCTCCTTTAAGGGTGGAGTCATCTCAGGAGGGGTTGGAAAAGCTTTTCCCAATTTTAATTTGAAAGATTTCCAGTTGGTTCTTCTGGGGTTATAGAACACCACTGGAACTGGAGTGGAGACAGATAGTTGCGTCTCAATATATCTGTGATCTGAGAAGGAGTGCTTTTTCGAGACTTCCCAATTAATGACTTGATCATATAGAAAATCAGAGATTAAGGTTAGGTCAATAACCTCTTCCCTGTCCCTGATTATAAACGTTGGGTCATTTCCCCGATTGCAAATTAGCATGTTAGAAGAGAGAAGATATTCAAAGAGTAACTCACCTCTCACATTTGTGTTAGAGCTCCCCCATTGTCCATGGTGGGCATTTGCGTCGCATCCAACCAGTAGGCCAGTGCCAAGATCTTCACTGTCCTTGATCAGTTGGCGCAGTTTATGACCCGGAAGAGGGTCCAGGATATCATGAGCCAGGTATGCCGACACTAACCGGATCGGTTTGCTCTGGAGTTCCAGACTTACCGATGTAGTGTCCCCGTCACTGTAATTGTAAAGCAAAAATACACTGAGGTTCTTTTTTGCCAATATGCAGGTACGGGTTTTACCTTCTTCTTGGGCTGCAAACAGCCTATAATCCGGTGGCTGCTTTAGAATGATGGAGGTTTATCTGCAAGACTCTTAGCGACATCTTGCGGTTTAACCTCCACCACCGTTGTGTCTGCGTCTGTGTCGTCACTGATGCTTTCATCAGCGGAGTCAGCACACTCCTGACACAGCGCATTGAGGCCCCTGATCAAGGACGCATCGGACATCACCGACTCGCAGTCCTCGCCCTCGGGATCTTTCTCCGGCTCTTCTATCTCTGAGGCCAGTGCCTCCATAGATTCCGAGCATTCTGTCTGCTTGGCATCCGATTTGTAGACTCGAATTTGCACCGAGCAAAAACCGAAGTTTAGCTCTCCGTGCTTCGCGTCTATCGGAGCCAGCGACTTCTTATTGAGGATCAGATGGATCTTCCTCATTGGGGACTGCGTGCCCTCTACCTTCGCCACCTTCCAATCCGAGGATGTGCTGCTTGTTTCCTGTCAGCGTATCTTTCCCTTTTGGCCTTGCTAGAGAGGGGCTTCTCTATCTCTCCCGCACCCAGTACAAGCTGTGCTTGTGGTAGCACCTTGCTGGTTGCTCAGGATGACAGGAGCCTTCGAGTCGTCCACTCCTTTGCCCCTGACCAAGGGGCTATGGGGCATAGTTGCCTGCTTTTTAGCCGGGGTGGAGCTGACCGTAGGTCCAGTGACCGCTGTCTTTTCCCCCAATTCTGGACCTTTGGTCCTTTCCGGTTTTGATAGAGTGCCGGACTCTTTTTGGTTTTTACTTTGAAAATTTAAAGAAGATATATTAGGTCCCACGAGCGGCGGAGAAAGGGTGGTCCACCTGCGCAGAGATCCGCAATACGCAGGTAAGTCTAGTTAATCCGAAAGGGCGCCAGGTATCCGGATGCTCCGTTTGCGACTGGGCTATTTTTGACAAGGGCCCCCAGCCAGGTTGATCATCGGCACGGGTCGCATGACCCCTCTTTACCTCATAGCCATGATATGGAGTGACAGACAAGCCATTAAGCTATAGAAGAGCTAAGTTGCGAGCAGCTAGCTCCAAATCTTAGCTGGTACCGCCCACAAAGGACACTGTAGTACCATTACCAGTCGGCACCCTCGTGGAGGGTTCAGCTATAGGATTTTTGCCAACCAGATTTTTGCGGCCAGCCTTGAAATAGACGAAATTGGTGAAATCCTGGACGAGCTGCTGTACCAGGTCAACGAAAAAGCGGTGAGGCACATAAGTCTGGAAATGAAAAAAAGGTTTTCCAGGCTCAAAGAGTTGCAAAGACTAGTTCATGCACAGCTCATTGAACAATCCTCCAAACGATGCCAGGATGATGAGCCTTCCCTGGTAAAAACCAGAAAGAGCGAAATGGCTTCGCAAACAACGCCCACACTTGGAGGTGAGAAAATCCTTAGCTTTCCGGCTGGGAAAACAACTTAAGCGCAATCACAACCAAAAATCCAGTAAGCTTAGCAAGCAGAACCAGCCAAATATACAACATGCTGACCAAAAGCCCAAGCAGCAAAACTCAATTTCCTCACCCCCCAGATCCAAACCAAAGTGGACTGAGGTGAAGGGAAAACACACGAAGCGCAAAAAACCGAGAAGGCCAGACGCGTTCATGGTCGAATGCTCCGAAAATGCATCCTATGCTGAGGTGCTTAAAATAGTGAAAACGGCCCCGAACCTGCAAGACTTACGCACAAGCGTGCAGGGTATATGGAAGACGGCATCGGGCAAACTAATCCTCAGAATGCAGCGAGCATCCGATCGTGCAACGCAGAAGGTACATAAGCCATAAGCGAAGCACTTTCTGGCAAAGCAGAAGTTAAAGCCCTGCAGGAAACTGTACGAACTCAGCACTGGCGATGAAGTTGTCCAAGCTCTGTTCGAAAAAGTGGAGAGTGAAATCCCTGGCAAATCTCGCAGCGCCTAACCCGAAGAGGATTCGTCAGGGCTAAATGTGGTTAGCTTTTTCTATATAGCGCCAAGTGCATCACTAGATGAGTTCGCAAGAACTATGCAAGAGATAGTTGACGATGCCCAAGGTAAATCCTCAGTAGTCATAGCTGGAGTCTTTAATGCTTGGGCCACTGAATGGGGTAGTAGCAAGACGAACTGCAGAGGTTCAATCCTACTTGACGCCTTCTCTACACTAACCGTTTGCCTGCTCAACAGTGGAGACAGACCTACCTACAGCAAGGCGGGAAGAGAGTCCATAATCGACCTGACTTTCGCGAGTCCAGAATTAACTCGTTGCAGCATGTGGCATGTGTCCCAACTGTATACTCACAGCGACCACTTTGCCCTAATAACAGAAACGGTACAGACAGATGCTAGGCGGAACCTACAAAGAGCTCGGCACGTTGGCTACAGGGAAAGTACACTGTGTATGCAAAGTCTACTGGCGCATGCAAGCCAGCTCAGAGCGGTTGGGGATGCAAACGCATGCGCTGGGGCAGTATCTGCGGTAGTCAAAACAACATGCGATGCTTCAATGACCACTGTGTATAGAGGTGGGAGCAGGAGGCGCCCTGTACCCTGGTGGAATGAAACGATCGCCGATGCAAGGAGAGACTGTCTTACTTCAAGGAGGCATCACCAACGATCTCGAGGAAGTGCATCACATACCTTGAACGGCGAAGTGTTTAAAGCCAAGAAAAAGATCCTCAAAGGCGCCATCAAAAGGAGCAAAGCGGAGTATTTCCAAATGCTCTGCGACGCTGCAGATGCCGAGCCATTTGGGAAAGCGTACAAACTGGTCATGGGGAGGCTAAATAGACAACCAGTCCCCACAGGTGCGGTACGCCTAGCACACATTGTGGAAACGCTGTTTCCGCGGCATAACTTGATCATATCACCGCCAATAACTGTTCAGGCACAAAGGAGCCATGCACATACCAACGCAGAGGAAGTCCTTAGTGCAGTAGCTAAGCTAAAAAACGGAAAGGCGCCTGGCCCAGATGGCATTCCAAACACTGCACTTAGAATCATCATGGAAACATACCCGGAGGTATTCGTCAGTATGTACAACAAATGCATAACAGAGCGCACTGTAACTCGTCGTTGGAAGGTACAGCGTTTAGTCGTCATACCAAAGCCCGGCAAACCAACTGAAGACCCGTCGGCATACCGACCCCTGTGTATGTTGGATAGTATGGGTAAAATCTTCGAAAGAATCATCTGCAACAGACTGGAGACCGAGTTGACTCTCTCGGACTACCAGTATGGCTTTCGAAAGAAAAGAAGCACAAACGACGCAATAGAGGCAGTAACGCGCCTGGCAAGCAGCGCCATAAGTGGTACGAGATGGGCAGGTGGGTCCAAGCAATACTGTATGATCTGCACGCTTGATGTAAAAAACGCCTTCAACTCGGCACGTTGGGGAAACATACTACGCGCGCTCAGAAGGATGCAGGTGTCTACATACCTCACCCAGCTTATCCAGAGCTACTTCGAAGACCGTGTTCTGCTCTACGACACAGAGTCAGGACAGCGCCAATATAGAATAACAGGAGGAGTCCCTCAAGGCTCAGTCCTTGGGCCGATACTATGGAATACCATGTATGACGGAGTACTTAAACTGAGACTCCCAGACGGTTGTACGCTCATAGGCTTCGCGGACGACATAGCTCTGGTCACGGTGGCTAAACATGTTAGCAGTGTCTCAGAGGCGGCTAGCACAGCTGTTGCATCAATCATTGATTGGCTAACGGAGTGCGGACTCTCACTGGCGGAGCAGAAGACCGAGGCTGTACTCATAAGTAGCCGGAAAAAAGTGGAAGCAGCTACCCTCCGATTAGGTTCCACAATAGTCGTAACAAAACCAGCGCTAAAATACCTGGGAATCATGATAGACTGACGTACAAACACCACCTAGAGTACGTCAGCCTAAAAGCAGCAAAAATCACCAGCTCGATAAGCAGACTCATGGCTCACTGCAGAGGTCCCAAGGAAAGAAGCAGAAGACTAGTTGCTGGTGTGGTTACATCTACAATACTCTACGGGTCAGCCATATGGGCGAATGCTATGAATGTGTCAACATATAGTCGAGGATGCAAGATGGCATATAGGCGATGCGCCCTCAGAGTTGCGACTTGCTTTCGCACAGTATCAGAAGACGCAGCTCTCGTAGTGGCTGGCATGATACCGCTTGACCTTCTTGCCGCGGAAAGGCAGTCCGGCAGTACGGTCAACGCTGAAATCAGGAATGCGACCATAATTATGTGGGATCAGAGGTGGCAGCTGGTCTCAACGGCAGATGGACCCATCGTCTTATACCAAACATTAAACCGTCGGCACGGCCAAGTAGATTTCTATCTTGCGCAATTACTAACTGGCCACGGCTGCTTCAAGGCGTACCTCTACCGATTTAAACACGAAATCGAACCCTTCTGCGAATACTGTGGAGGCGATGTGGAAGAAGACGCGGAACATGCTTTCTTTGTATGCCCACAGTTTTCCCAAGAAAGAGCAATCACGATCGGGAATCTAACTGCAGGTACCATCATAAGCCAGATGGTCGAGAGTGCTGCGGTATGGCAAGCAGTGGCTAACTTAGCCTCTGCTATATTAAAGGAGTTGCGACGCCAAGAGCGAGTTCGGCGAAATACCATGACGAGCGGCCACTGAGTACCGCCACCCGTACCCGCGAAGTAGTGCTTTCCGGCGGTCCCGCGGGCGCGGTTCCTCTCTCTTTTTCATTTCTTTCATCTCTTTCTCACCACTCTGTAATCTTTGTTAATATTATATTACTATTCTTGTTCTGCTAATAAAACAAAAAAAAAAAAAAAAAAAAAAAGAAAACACTTACATACAATTCAATATAATCACACAAACATTTGAATACTCTAACAATTATAAAAAAAAAATAAAAAAATTTATTGTTTAAAATCCAACTCCACATTAAATTTGGCACAAAATTAAATAAAGCCACTTCGCATTCGTGTTTTATTTGGGTGATTTTTCTTATCAAAAAAAAAAAAAAAAAATATATATATAAATTTAATAAAGTAACATAGTTACAGATACAAAAAAAAATCATATATAATTTACCTATTTACAAAATTAAAATCATACACACTTTTTTTACAAAAAATATTTATACACACAGCATTTATCCCCACCTTTTAATATACAAAAATAATTAACAAAAATTAATTATACAATAATAATAAATAGTATGTCATCAGTCTCGATTTTAACTCGAGTTTTTATCCGCTCATCTGTTTTTTTCAAACAAAATAAATTGAACTTCGCAAGACGTACTATGCCAAAAGGCAGTGACAGAGACCAGAAGCTGTCCTGTCCTAACAGCGATAATAAGCTAACTCCATCGACTCAATCAGTTGTGCGTCGCTCATCCACCGCTCCATCAAGAGCAAGTGCACAAGTCACAACCCCTCCTCCAATCTCACGCTCTGAGAAAAAGCTCCAACTTCAGCACATCGGCTGACTGTGCCTACCTCATCCAAACTTGTTGCCAAATCCGCATCTTCCTCGCAAGGTGCATCAAGCAGCACAATCTCCACTAGAAGCCAATCTCAACAACGCAAAACTCACAGCGACATGGCCCTCGCTAACTTCAACGCGTCGAGAGACAAGCTTGTTGATTTTGAAGAGTTAATAACTGAGTCGCCCACCTCAAATGTTTCCTTACACACTCTCCACATTCGGCGCCATCGGATGAAAACGCTATGGGAAAAAGTAGAGCAGGAATATGAGATGTGCTACCGGGCCCTACGGGCGCTCGCCAGCGATGAAGCAAGAAGTGACCTTCAAGTCACCAAAGCAAAGTACAACTACTCATACACAGTGTATGAACGGTGTACATCCCTCCTTGCCGAAGGCATAGAAGGCCCTACGGCTGCGAACAGCCGATCCTCACGGAAGAGATCACCGTTCTGCTCAGTAGCATTTGGTTGATTAGTCTCACTAACCGGTCATCCAGGTACAGCAGTGTTTATTGCCTTAGGGCCAATGTTGTTGAAAGCGCCCTCTATGTCTAAGAATGCTGCGAGAGTGTAATCCCTGTTATGCAAGGATTTTTCTATGTTAGATACAACGGAGTGCAGTGCAGTTTCTGTTGATCTGCCCTTACAGTAAGCGTGTTGCGACTCGATAATAGCCTTGGATCGATCGAAGTCCTAAGGTATAGTCCTATCAATCTTTCCAAGGTTTTTAATAAAAACGACGACAGGCTTATGGGTCTGAGATCCTTAGGGACTGTATGTGAGGCTTTGCCCGCCTTGGGTATAAAAACCACTTTGGACGTTAGCCAAGAAGATGGGATTTGGCCTAACGCAATAATGTTGGTAAAAATAGCTTTAAGCCAACAGACTACCAGGTCCCCCCGTGCTGCAACTGGGCTGGTATTAGCCCGTCAGGACCAGCAGATTTATAGGGGCCGAAGCTGTTTATAGCCCATTTAATGTTGGAGTCAGTTATGATGTCTTCCAATACGCTTACCGGAAGGTAGGAGGGGTTGCATGTTGGTGCAACTGTTGAACTACCAGGAAAGTGCGTGTCCAGGAGTAGTTCTAGTGACTCTTCGCTGGAATTTGTCCAGGAGTCATCCGATTTCTTAAGATAGCCCAAATTTGTGGGCGACTTTGAGAGAACTTTGCGAAGTCTTGCAGCTTCTGAAGAGGATTCGAATTCCGAGCAAAATCTCCTCCATTCATCTCGCTTAGACTGCCTGATAAGTTTCTTGTATTGTGCTAAACTTTGTTTGTACTCGGACCAACTCTGGTCACAGTTTAGTCTTTTTGCTTTATTGAAAAGTGTCCGATAGCTTGCCCTGAGCGTATTTATTTCAGGTCTCCACCAGGGTGGTTTCCTTTTGCCTCTTGGCTTACTTATTAGACAAGATGACTTGTAAGATTTGTTGCACCCTTCGGTGAAAGTTTTAATGAGATGCTCGAGTTTCTCCTTTGAGGGTGGAGTCATCTCAGGAGGGGTTGGAAAGGCTTTTCCCAATTTTAATTTGAAAGATTTCCAGTTGGTTCTTCTGGGGTTATAGAACACCACTGGAACTGGAGTGGAGACAGATAGTTGCGTCTCAATATATCTGTGATCTGAGAAGGAGTGCTCTTTCGAGACTTCCCAATTAATGACTTGATCATATAGAAAATCAGAGATTAAGGTTAGGTCAATAACCTCTTCCCTGTCCCTGATTATAAACGTTGGGTCATTTCCCCGATTGCAAATTAGCATGTTAGAAGAGAGAAGATATTCAAAGAGTAACTCACCTCTCACATTTGTGTTAGAGCTCCCCCATTGTCCATGGTGGGCATTTGCGTCGCATCCAACCAGTAGGCCAGTGCCAAGATCTTCACTGTCCTTGATCAGTTGGCGCAGTTTATGACCCGGAAGAGGGTCCAGGATATCATGAGCCAGGTATGCCGACACTAACCGGATCGTTTTGCTCTGGAGTTCCAGACTTACCGATGTAGTGTCCCCGTCACTGTAATTGTAAAGCAAAAATACACTGAGGTTCTTTTTTGCCAATATGCAGGTACGGGTTTTACCTTCTTCTTGGGCTGCAAACAGCCTATAATCCGGCGGCTGCTTTAGAATGATGGAGGTTTATCTGCAAGACTCTTAGCGACATCTTGCGGTTTAACCTCCACCACCGTTGTGTCTGCGTCTGTGTCGTCACTGATGCTTTCATCAGCGGAGTCAGCACACTCCTGACACAGCGCATTGAGGCCCCTGATCAAGGACGCATCGGACATCACCGACTCGCAGTCCTCGCCCTCGGGATCTTTCTCCGGCTCTTCTATCTCTGAGGCCAGTGCCTCCATAGATTCCGAGCATTCTGTCTGCTTGGCATCCGATTTGTAGACTCGAATTTGCACCGAGCTAAAACCGAAGTTTAGCTCTCCGTGCTTCGCGTCTATCGGAGCCAGCGACTTCTTATTGAGGATCAGATGGATCTTCCTCATTGGGGACTGCGTGCCCTCTACCTTCGCCACCTTCCAATCCGAGGATGTGCTGCTTGTTTCCTGTCAGCGTATCTTTCCCTTTTGGCCTTGCTAGAGAGGGGCTTCTCTATCTCTCCCGCACCCAGCCGAGTACAAGCTGTGCTTGTGGTAGCACCTTGCTGGTTGCTCAGGATGACAGGAGCCTTCGAGTCGTCCACTCCTTTGCCCCTGACCAAGGGGCTATGGGGCATAGTTGCCTGCTTTTTAGCCGGGGTGGAGCTGACCGTAGGTCCAGTGACCGCTGTCTTTTCCCCCAATTCTGGACCTTTGGTCCTTTCCGGTTTTGATAGAGTGCCGGACTCTTTTTGGTTTTTATTTTGAAAATTTAAAGAAGACATATTAGGTCCCACGAGCGGCGGAGAAAGGGTGGTCCACCTGCGCAGAGATCCGCAATACGCAGGTAAGTCTAGTTAATCCGAAAGGGCGCCAGGTATCCGGATGCTCCGTTTGCGACTGGGCTATTTTTGACAAGGGCCCCCAGCCAGGTTGATCATCGGCACGGGTCGCATGACCCCTCTTTACCTCATAGCCATGATATGGAGTGACAGACAAGACATTAAGCTATAGAAGAGCTAAGTTGCGAGCAGCTAGCTCCAAATCTTAGCTGGTACCGCCCACAAAGGACACTGTAGTACCATTACCAGTCGGCACCCTCGTGGAGGGTTCAGCTATAGGATTTTTGCCAACCAGATTTTTGCGGCCAGCCTTGAAATAGACGAAATTGGTGAAATCCTGGACGAGCTGCTGTACCAGGTCAACGAAAAAGCGGTGAGGCAAATAAGTCTGGAAATGAAAAAAAGGTTTTCCAGGCTCAAAGAGTTGCAAAGACTATTTCATGCACAGCTCATTGAACAATCCTCCAAACGATGCCAGGATGATGAGCCTTCCCTGGTAAAAACCAGAAAGAGCGAAATGGCTTCGCAAACAACGCCCACACTTGGAGGTGAGAAAATCCTTAGCTTTCCGGCTGGGAAAACAACTGGGCGCCCAGCTATTGAGACTCGCAAAAGTAAGCGCAATCACAACCAAAAATCCAGTAAGCTTAGCAAGCAGAACCAGCCAAATATACAACATGCTGACCAAAAGCCCAAGCAGCAAAACTCAATTTCCTCACCCCCCAGATCCAAACCAAAGTGGACTGAGGTGAAGGGAAAACACACGAAGCGCAAAAAACCGAGAAGGCCAGACGCGTTCATGGTCGAATGCTCCGAAAATGCATCCTATGCTGAGGTGCTTAAAATAGTGAAAACGGCCCCGAACCTGCAAGACTTACGCACAAGCGTGCAGGGTATATGGAAGACGGCATCGGGCAAACTAATCCTCAGAATGCAGCGAGCATCCGATCGCGCAACGCAGAAGGTACATAAGCCATAAGCGAAGCACTTTCTGGCAAAGCAGAAGTTAAAGCCCTGCAGGAAACTGTACGAACTCAGCACTGGCGATGAAGTTGTCCAAGCTCTGTTCGAAAAAGTGGAGAGTGAAATCCCTGGCAAATCTCGCAGCGCCTAACCCGAAGAGGATTCGTCAGGGCTAAATGTGGTTAGCTTTTTCTATATAGCTGCTATATAGCGCCAAGTGCATCCCTAGATGAGTTCGCAAGAACTATACAAGAGATAGTTGACGATGCCCATACACTAACCGTTTGCCTGCTCAACAGTGGAGACAGACCTACCTACAGCAAGGCGGGAAGAGAGTCCATAATCGACCTGACTTTCGCGAGTCCAGAATTAACTCGTTGCAGCATGTGGCATGTGTCCCAACTGTATACTCACAGCGACCACTTTGCCCTAATAACAGAAACGGTACAGACAGATGCTAGGCGGAACCTACAAAGAGCTCGGCACGTTGGCTACAGGGAAAGTACACTGTGTATGCAAAGTCTACTGGCGCATGCAAGCCAGCTCAGAGCGGTTGGGGATGCAAACGCATGCGCTGAGGCAGTATCTGCGGTAGTCATAACAACATGCGATGCTTCAATGACCACTGTGTACAGAGGTGGGAGCAGGAGGCGCCCTGTACCCTGGTGGAATGAAACGATCGCCGATGCAAGGAGAGACTGTCTTACTGCAAGGAGGCATCACCAACGATCTCGAGGAAGTGCATCACATACCTTGAACGGCGAAGTGTTTAAAGCCAAGAAAAAGATCCTCAAAGGCGCCATCAAAAGGAGCAAAGCGGAGTATTTCCAAATGCTCTGCGACGCTGCAGATGCCGAGCCATTTGGGAAAGCGTACAAACTGGTCATGGGGAGTGTTTGCGTATTTTATAAATGTTTGTACACGTTGTTGGTTATGTTTAAATGTTGTAATGTATTTTAATATATGTACTATGTTGTGTACAATATATGTATTAAGGTGAATGTGTAGTGTATAGTTTATAAATGTTCTTGTATAATTGTTGAATGTTAGGTGTAATATGTACAAATGAAAGCATAAAGTTTATACGCGGGTAAATCGTTATAAAAACGCGACAACTTGTTCGTAGATAATTAAATGCTTCTTGGCTGTGAGCGATATGAACGGAGAGTGAAGTAACTAAAATGCCTTCAGTGGCGTTACAGCTAGCTTAATAATATAACATTTATGTTACTTAACATTACAATTCATTTGCATATTTCTCTTCTTATCTTATGGTATACTAAACTAAGGTAACGACTCAACATCGGCCGCGTTGATTGATTGGCTCAATCAAGAATTGGTAAGGGGGCTAGGCGTTTTATTGGGCGCTTGTATATGCCCGTCTTAGTTTTGACTGTTGCGACTCTAACTTTGCCATCAGAGCCGGCAACAGTCTCGGTGATGACTCCCATGAGCCATTGCTGTGGCGGTGCGTTGTCCCCTTGAACAACTACCACCGTGCCTTCCTTTAAATTGGCTGCCGCCTCAGTCCACTTTGCCCTTTCTTGCAATGATAGCAGGTAGTCTCTCGACCAGTCTCTCCAAAACCGCTGCTTGATCGCGGAGACTAGCTGCCATCTGTGCAATTGCGTCAGGGCGACGTCGTTGTCTGACTGCTTGGACGCGGGCGGCAGCGTTGCGAGCGTTTGGCCTATTAGTAGATGCCCTGGCGTGAGGGTTACGCCGTCGTTGGGGCTCGTTGTTTCGACTCCTATTGGACGAGAGTTGAGCACTGCTTCTACTTCTACCGCTATTGTCTGAAGCTCGTCCTCTCGCAGCAGCGCGCCGCCTACGGCTCGTAGGAACAGGTGCTTGGCGGATTTGACGGCTGCCTCCCACAGCCCTCCGAAGTGAGGCGCTCGTGGCGGGATGAACCGCACCTCGAATCCCCGAACTGCTGCATGGTCCATGATGATGCCCTTGTGTGCATCTTGGTGGTCCTTGAGGCCTTGGAGGATGCGTGCAGCACCCACAAAGTTGGTGGCATTGTCGCAGTACACTGTCTTGAGTAGTCCTCGGCGTCCCATGAACCTGTTTAAGCATAGAATGAAGGTATCAGTTGATAAATCTTTAACCATTTCTAAATGGACAGCCTTAGATGCGAAGCAGATGAAAATTGCTATGTACATCTTGATGGGCTGTTTTCCTCTTATGCCTAGCGAGACTTTTATTGGACCAAATAGATCCACTCCGCTTATTTCGAATGGACGATTGCCATTCAGTCGGTCAGCGGGTAAATTGCCCATAATTTGGGATAATAGTCTCGGCTTATATCGGAAGCAGTGGACGCATTGTCTTACAACAGCACTGCATTCTCGACGGGCGTTTATAAGCCAAATTGTTTGGCGTAATAAACCGACCAATGCTCGCGGACCAGCATGGCAGTTGGTGCGGTGCAGATGCTGTATATACAGCAAAACAAATCTGCAGCCCTTTGGCATTAGTATTGGAAATTTTGCGTTATATGAGAGAGGAGCGTTCAGCAAGCGGCCACCGACACGCATTAAGGAAAACGTGTGATTGTCGGCTTGTTCATTCGCTATAAATGGATTTAACTTTTGAATCGAACTTGGCAGGATTTTCGACTTTTCGAGCAGTGTAATTTCATTGTCGAAACACTCTCGCTGCACTGTTTGTGCAACGGTTAGAAAGGCGATGCCCAGTTCGTCGGCCGAAAGCCTTAGTCACGGCCAAGCACGGCTTTTTGTTGCGTAAGCAAATCGTCGGACATAAGAGACGATGCGTACTACCTTCAAGTACGAAGATGAGTCGCGGACAATTTGTAAAATGGGATGTGTGTCTACATCGGCCGCGATGAGAGCAGTGGTGGTTTTTTTCTTTTCAAGGGCTTGTTCTTCTTCAGCTAGAGGAAGGTGCTTGTTTTTAGGCCACTCGTTTGAATGTTTACAGAGAAATAGCGGGCCAGTAAACCAAAAGGACTCGTTAAGCTCACTAATTGAGCAACCACGCGACACTAAGTCTGCTGGGTTCTCTTTGGTTGGTACATGACGCCAAGTGGCCGTAGCAGTTTTCTCTTGTATTTCTGCTACTCGATTTGCGACAAAAGTATTTAGGTGCGACGGGTGCGTTTTCAACCAATGCAGCACTACTTCTGAGTCGGACCACAATACTGTTTTTTCAATTGGGAAATCTACTATATTGCTAACTTCTTCCAATAAATTAGCAAGCAAGTGTGCAGCGCACAGCTCGAGCCTCGGTACTGATTTAGTCTTCAGTGGAGCTACTCTGGATTTTGCTGTAAGTAGACGGACCACCACTGACTGAGACTGTGCGACTCGGACATACAAGCAGCAACCATATGCTCTTGTAGATGCATCAGCAAAGCCATGTATTTCACAAGTTGTGTGCTTGCTAATACCAATGTGACGCGGGATTTTTATTGCTTCAAGCTCTGCAAACAACTCGCTATGGATTTCCAACTTTGCTGGAGCTGATCAGGGAGCGTTTCATCCCAATCAAGTTTAAGGAGCCAGATCTCCTGAATGAAGGCCTTGGCATTTGTTATAAGTGGGCACAGTAACCCAAGTGGGTCAAATAAACGGGCTGTGAAGGACACAACTGCGCGTTTAGTTATGATGCTTTCTTGTCCAATATCCACCATCGAATATTTGAACTCATCGGACTTTGGACTCCAGATAAGGCCTAGTGTTCTGGTATCTGGGACTTCGCCTAAGGATATGGCGGTTTCATTAGGCTGTGCTTCGCTGAGTTGGCAATTTGATGACCATTTTGCTAAAACGAAGCCAGCAGATTCCAAAACTTCTATGAGCTTGTTACGCAAGGACGTGAGCTCTTCTAATGAGTCAGCTCCAGATAATAAATCGTCAACGTAAAAATCTCTGGCTAGTGACCGTGACCCGAGGGGATGCGAGTTAGCACATAAATCGCTAAGGTGTTTTAAACACCTGACGGCTAAGAAAGGCGCACTAGCAGTTCCGTAAGTGACAGTATTCAACTGATACGTCTGAAGTGGCTCTGTCCGTTCCTCCCTCCAAATGATCAACTGAAAGTTGCGTTGATCCTCGTCAACTTGAACTTGACGGTACATTTTCGTGATATCAGCGGTCATTGCATACTGTCGAAATCTGAATCTTAAGAGGGTTGCAAACAAACATGGCTGGATCGTAGGTCCCACCATAAGAATATCATTTAATGATAATTGCGAGGTTGTTTTGCAAGATGCATCAAAGACCACTCTTAATTATGTTGAAGTGCTTTGCGGTCTTAGCACGCATTGATATGGTATGTAATAATGCGGCTCTCTCGGGACTGAGTTGTCAGTTGCAGTCATGTGACCCAGCGCAATATATTCCTTCATAAAATCAATGAACATTGCGTGAACATCTGGCTTAGCGAGCATTCGTCTTTCTAATGCCAGGAAGCGGCGTTTAGCCGTCTCAAATGAGGAGCCAAGGCTCATTGGACTTGACTTGAAGGGCAACGAAACTCTTAAACGTCCTGAGGTATTTTGAGTGATGGTATCACAAAAGAACTTCTCGCAAAGCAATTGTTCTGGGGTATACAGTTTTTCTCTGTGACATTTGGAATCTTATCCAACTCCCAGAATTTCCGAACAAGTGTGTCAAGAGGGCAGGACTTTTGCACTGTGCTTAGTAGTGAGCACGCTTGATTCGGTGGCGATGTCGTAATGCTGCATCGCCCTGACACCACCCAGCCAAAAACTGTATTTTGGAGAGTGGGTACATCTCTGCCATTCTTAATTCGACCCTCTTTCAAGAGCTCAAAGAAGACATCTGCACCTAGCAGTATGTCAATTCGTTGTGGCTTAAAGAATAATGGATCTGCAAGGATAACATCATCAGGAACGTTCCAGCCATTCGTTGGAAGCGTGCGTCCTGGATGGTATGACGAAATACTTTTTAAAACTATGAATTCTGTAGTTATTTCGTACGGACTGACGCGTGAAGCTATGGTCGTTTCGACGACGTGACGTGCGGACAGTCCTGATTTGCCTATACCTAGCAAGTTTATGTTCTTACGCTGTTGTTTGAGGTTTAGATTTTTTGCCAATTCTTCCGTAATAAAGCTCACTTGGGAGCCGGAATCTAGAAGGACTCTAGCTGGCTGATGCTGGCCTGTTAACCCTTTTATATTTACGATTGCCGTTGCCAGCACAACTTGCTCGCTTTCCGGAGCTAAAGCGTGACTGACTGAGGACACAGCGTTGGAGTGGCGTGTCGACTCTACAACTTGCCCTGTTTGACCTGCATTTGCTTGGGCATTGGACTTTATATTTGGAGTGTATCTATGCAGCAAAGTGTTATGGGGCTTAGAGCACACTCTACACTTTGAGCATTTGCAATCAGATACGCTATGGCCTTTTCTCAAACAGTTCAACAGTATATATTTGCAGCCGTAAATGATGAGCAAGAACGAATATAGTGCTCATTGGACTTGCAGAACGGACATTTAGGGTCAGTAGAAATTTCTTGCTGCTGCATAACAGCCAAAGAGGTCTTAGTGGTGGGCTTGCGAGTCGGTTCATGTGAACCTTTTCGGGGTTTTGAATGGCTTGATGTGACTTCATCAGCCGAGAGGTGCTGGTACCGCTTATTAAGGGCCTCCTCGCAATCACTCCACAGAGGTATTTTTTGGTAATCCAGGTTCTCTTCCCAGCGAGAACGCGTTTTTGGATCAACCTTAGCCATTGCCAGATGAATTATCATGGCATTTGCCATTTTTTTTTATCATCTCCAATTGACAGGAGGGACTCATAGATAGCCGTTACAGTGTCTATTAGCGAACGCAACGACGAAGCAGACGGCCCTTGCATGGCAGGCAAATTAAATAATTGTGCGATGCTATCAAAAAATATAAGGCAACTGTTGTCATAAACTCTTTTTAACGCTGCTAATGCCTTCGGGTAATTACAGTCAGTCACTTGAAAGGCTTTGACTGTACCCAATGCTTCTTTTTCTAAACATGACAATAAGTGATTAAACTTTTCAACGTTTGAAAGTGATGGATCGTTGCCAATCAAACTTTCAAAAAGGCCAATAAAGTTTTTGTAATCGGAATACTTGCCGCTGAAACGTGGAAGTTTCATATGAGGCAAGTGTCTAGTATGAGACAATGTGCTGTTTAAAGTTGTGTCGCTCACATTAGGCCTGTGAGGTCGAGCTCCAACCTCAACAAGTGCTGCCTTTGTAGACACACACAAATCTTCCAGTTCAGCGCGGGAGGCTAATTCTGGGTTGCAATTGTCAATTTCCAATTGAAGTTTGAACGCTCTTGAAATGTATGTGTTGAGGATGTCCAATCGACATTCTAACTCAACAGAATTAAATGAAATTGATTGCCTTTGGACTGAATCCTTGATTCGAGCAATGTCTCTCTTTACAGAGTCTAATTGTTGAAGCGTTGCCAAAGCGTCTGAACTGTCAGATGCCGCTTGACGAAGCAGTTGCTTTTTTGAAGGCATTATTTATTTTTGTTAATTTATATTTTATTTGCTTAAATGGCAGCGCAATGCACTTGTGTGTGCAATGATTTGCAGCGAAAACACAATTAAAAAGAGTACAGTGCGAATTATGACCAAATGACTTAACAATAAATTGTTTATGTTGGTCAGTGTAAATGGGCAATGTGTTTACAATGTTAATGTAAATGGGACCCAATATTAAAGTAATCAGCTGTAGGCTCAATCACTGTTATCTCAACTTGACTTGCAATGTTAATTGAGAGTTGACCAGAGAGTACCAAATAGACAGAGGCGAAAATTCTCTCCGAGTTCGAAACTCGAAAAAGATTCTGCGTGACTTGGGCTCGGAAACACAATGCAAAGCAAAACAAACGAAATTCGAAATTGCTTCACATTGCTTTGCTTTGCGCGAACCTCAAACACAACACAACACAGACCGAGGCAATGGTTGTCTTTGCTTTTGGTTTGGTCGAACCGAACCTAAGTGAACGCAAAAACGTCACAACACAGCTCGATCGAACGCTTGCTTTTGCTTAGTATATGATGTACTTTAATAATGTTTATACCAATATACAAATACTGTATGAAAATGGATTTAAAATTTTATTTTATATAAATAAAAAGGAGCATGCACATTTTAACTTTTCATTACAAATTTTTTTTTTTTTTTATATAATTATAAAGTAGAAGTTAATTCTAAGTTATAAAAGGTTTGTAACCAGAGCAACGAAGGGCTTCAGGCTCTCGTTACAAATTATATCACTTTATTGTTTTAAGCTTAGTAAAAAAATTTGTAAAACAAAAAACATTTTAAATATTCGTTAAGGAATTTGTAATTTTTTAATTTAAAAGGAACATTCATATAAATATAGATAAGAACGAAACATTTGGCTAATGCATGAACATCAACACAAACGCAGCCAGAGCCAATGCTTTTGCTCTGTTAAAACAAAAGATTGCGTCACGTGCATTTGATCGCGTACCAACAGACGCACTTTTGCAGGGTGTAATAAAAAGGTGGTAGTAGAGTGCCTAGGCATTCGTGAATTCATCATTATTTATATATTTAATAATTTTAAATATATTAAATAATAAAATTACTTAAGAACTAGAGTACTAGCAACAGTGGCCTTATAAGTTGCAGTTGGTTTTGTTTCGGCTAAAAATGTCTTGTTGTGTGCGCCACTTGCGAAACCGTTCAGCATAATGATAGCTAAATACTCTTCTTCGTATTTTTCGCTTCTTATGCATGCATTTGTTAGTGTAAAAGCAAACGCAATAGCAAAGTGTCATAGCAGCCACATATTAGAAAAGGGTATGAATACTCCGAAACGAAAAATTTACAAATTTGGCTGCGGCTGAATTTGTGAACATAGCCGAAAGCCAACAACGAAGCTTAGAGCCGAGTTCAATTGTAAGAACACGAGAATTGTATGTGCTATTTTTAGATTTTCCTTTTTAACTCTCTCTACTCGCCCGCACCATGGTATTTGCGTTACACTTCTTAGAGTTTATAATGTGTTTGGGCTGCCGGCCTTGGCTAACAAGCGCTGAACTGAATTTGCTCGAGATTCAAATTAAATGTATTACTTAATCATCATTTTTGACTTCTTTCTTCTCTATTTCAATTAGTATGCAATTTATTTTTTGTAATTTTAAAAAAACAACTTTTAATCATTTTACATGACAATTTTAGAGAAAACAAATATAATATGTAAACATATCTAAACTTTTTTTTTTGTAAAAATTTAGTTAATTATAAAATAAAGTTAATTATGTAAACTGCTTTGATACAACAATGTTTAAAAAATAAAACGAAAAATGTTTTTTTTTATGTTAAAAGATCACAAAAATCATAATAAAGTTGTAAAATATTTCAGTAAATACTGCCTGTTCACAAATATACAAACGTGCATGAAAAGCAAAACGTATTTGGCTCGACTGCAATGCCTGTATTCGATTTTGTCAACGCGTTATGTTTAGGAAATGCTTCGCTGTTATTTAATACAGAAAACATAGAGATTGAGCTGGAAAAAGATACTTAGTAGCAACTATCATCAGATTGTTTAGGACCCTAATTTAGTCTTAAACAGAGTTTTCAAGCGGCATGTTGCCCTTTCCCGCCTAAAAGTGGTTGGTGTGATTTTTGCATTAATATTTTTTTTTTTGCTATTAAAGTTAGATTCATGTTTTTGTAATCAAAAATCATTGGCAGTAAAATCTAGCATTTTTCAAATAAATAAATATAAATATAAAATATAAAAAAAAAAATATATAAAAATAAAATAAATATAATTATTTGTCTTGCTGATGATTTAATTAAAAATTATAAAGTAAATAATTTAGGCTTCTTTTTATTTATTTTGCAGTCAGGGTCTAGGCGTTACATTCTAAATTTATATAAAATACTTATCATAACCTAGGGTAGCGATTGAACTAAAATGTTTCTATTTCTAAGTCCATGCATAAACATCAAAGCAAACGCAGCCAGAGCCAATGCTTCATTTCGCTTTGCTTTGACCGAGCCCAAGTCCACGCAGAAACTTCACAACAAACGCCAATGCTTGCCTTTTTGGTTTGATCGAGCCTAAGTCCACGCAACACAACACAACACAAAACGAGCCAATGCTTGCCTTTGCTTTTGCTTTTACCGAGCCCAAGCCACGCAGAAACGTCACAACACAACGCAGACAGAACCAAAGTTCATATCGGTGCTTTGCTTTTGCCGAGCCCAAGTCAATGCAGAAACATCAACACAAAGCACATTTTGTGTTTGATTTTGGTTTTGCGCAAACCGAGCCCAAGTCCACGCATAATCTTTCAACGGTAAAAAAAGCTCGGAGAGAATTTTCGCCTCTGTCTATTTGGTACTCTCTGGAGTTGACAGTGGCTCAGAAGTGCAATTATGTTATTGAATTCTTAATAGCCGTTAAAATGGCGTACTTGTGTAATTAGCAACAAATATTTAAGTAGATAATATTGTGTATGCTGTGTGTGCAAGTATTACACTCAACAGCAGTATCCAAAAAAATATAACTGCTCAAAGTTGGTTTGTTGCAATATAGCAATTACAGTGATAACAGACCAGGCAGCAGCAGTATTGTAACCAGATGGTGTTAACAGTCTGGGCTGGTTGTTAGTATGTGTAAAGTGGTGTTAACAGCAGTGAGCGCAGAGAGCGCCAGTGTTAACAGCAATGAGCGGCAACTGCAATTAAGAGCGCACGCAATGTAATGTGTAATGTAAAGTGCGAGGGAGCAAGCAACAGTTGCTGAGCGAGCACTAAGTATGGTAGTTACGAAAGAGCGTAAATAAATAATAATCCAATAAATGAGTGACGATCAAATTCTGTTAAATGCACTTGAGCGTGAGCTACGAAACTGTTTTTAAAGAAGGTGGAAACAAAGCGAGAAAGATGACTCTCCAATTTTCTTTTCACTATGGTAATATGTAACGAAAGTGCCGCCAAATTCTTTATGTAAAGAAAGTGCCGCCAAATTTTTTAACGGCAACTTTCCACTTGTACCAAGAAAGGCTAAGAATTTCTTATGTACATACATATGTATATAAATGGGCACCTTGAATTTAAGCGGCAAGCCAGCTTTATACATGCATATATTAATATTCTGTGTATGTATGTGAATATTTATGTTATATATTGTAAAATAAGCGGCAAGCCGTTTACTTATTATGTTTTTTCAAACGTTAACAAAAAATGCAATGATTTTTTATTTATTTATTTATTTGAGGGGTACAGCTACGTACAGTTGACATTATATTATAAAAAAGTACATATAAATTATTTAGAAAAGAAAATAGAGCGAGGGAATTGATATGAACTAATCCGCGTCTCTAGCCCGATGGGTGAACTTTTTAATGATATGCACCAACTCACATCAAGAACTGGCCAGAAACTTGGATTTACAATATTAAAGTTGAAAAGAGGAAGCAAGATAAAAATTAAACATTATATCGCAAAAAAAGCCAATGGATCACCATTGACCAAGTGGGTGACTCATAATATAGGATTGGTCAAGGATGCTCGAAGTGGCAAGTCAAGGTGACTTAAGATAGAAGAAGTGATAGATTGAATAGACCGTTCGAAAGAGAGGAAATTGTAAAAGTTATTATAGTTAGAGCATAAGACACGGAAAGGGTCGTGCAAAGCATAATTAGATCTACAAAATTGTAAGGCTAAGGGTCGAAAATTACGAGTTACTCTGGATGGTATGACCAAAGTAACTTTGCTAAGGAGTACATTGGAATCGATAAGACCGAGTAACAGTTTATGCAAGAATAACACGCCGTGGCATGTTCTGCGGTGATTTAAGGAAGGCAATTTTATAAGGCGAAGTCTATCAGAATATGGCGGCAGTCGGATATTTGGGTCCCAGTTTAAGCCACGAAGTGCAAAAAGGAGAAATTGCTTTTGTACGGACTCAATCATGTCCTGATAAAGGTGGTATTGAGGGCTCCAAACGCAGGAACAATATTCCAAAATTGGACGGACAAGAGAAATATAAAGAAGTTTGGTTGTGTAAGGGTCGTTATACTCTTTAGACCAACGCTTAATAAAAGAAAGAACACCTCTAGCCTTATTCACGATGTTGCAAATATGGTTATTAAATTTAAGGTTATGATCAAACAAAACACCAAGGTCAGACACACTCTCGATGCGTTCTAAGGTAGAAGATTCTAAAGAGTAAGTGGCCAAATAAGAAGCAGAACGATAAAATTTCATAACGTTACATTTTGTCTTGTTGAGAAAGAGTTGGTTGATATTGCACCAAGATTGCATGTTATCAAAATCATGCTGAAGAAGTAAGTACTTAATATTATCGGAGTAGGACATACAGAGTTTAACATCATCCGCATACATAAGAATGTGAGAAGATGAGATTACCTGAGGGAGATCATTTAAAAATAAGTTAAAAAGAAGAGGGCCTAGATGGCTACCTTGAGGTACCCCTGACGTGACCATAATTTCTGTAGATTCGCAGCCTTTAAAAACTACCTTCTGGACTCGGTTGGATAAATAGGACGATATCCAATTTAAAAGACAAGACGGAAACCCCAGACGAGACAGTTTAACAAGTAGAAGACTATGATTTACCGAATCAAATGCTTTACTAAAGTCAGTATAAATGACATCAGTTTGTTTTTTTTCCGTAAAACCAAGATTAATAAGAGACGAAAGTTCTAAAAGGTTAGTAGAAGTGGACCGACGTTTTACAAACCCATGTTGGGAATCCGACATTAAAGAACGACAGTAGTGTTGCAATTGTGAAGTTACAATCCTTTCAAAAACTTTTGGAATTGATGAAAGCTTGGCAATACCGCGGTAGTTCTCAATGTTGGACTTGGAACCTTTTTTGTGAATAGGGATAATAAAGGATTCATTCCAGATGGCCGGAAGATAAGAATATTTTAATGAAGTGCGGAAAAGAACAGATAATGGTGTAGAAAGAGAGTGAGCAATATGCTTTAAGACGCAACTAGGAATGGCATCTGGGCCAGGGGAGAAGGATGATTTAATGGACAGTAGGGATTGTAAAACGTCGGTTTCAAAGATTTCAGGATAAGCAATAAGATTTGAATGTGGTAGGTTATAGGGATAGTTAAGGTCAATGCAATTAGGGTTGACAGAATAGGTAGTTTGAAAAAATTTCGCAAACAGGTCGGCGATTTCAGAATTGTTAGTAGAGCTTTCATTTTTGAAATATAGCGATGAAGGAAATAAGGAAGATTTACGTTTAGAATTAACAAAAGAAAAAAATTTTTTAGGATCACTACAGAAGTTAAGCCGACAGCGGGAAAGATAATTATTGTAGCAAATTCTGTTAAGAAGGACGAACTTGCTGCGTAAAATAGAAAACTTATAAAAGTCGACAGGAGATCCAGATTTCTTAAATTTTTTGTAAGAAGAAGACTTGCGATTTTTTAAAGAGGACAGACTAGTAGTAAACCAAGGCGGCTTTAAAGAAGGAGCCGGGACAGAATAAGGGACAAAGAGATCAAAAGCAGCGTATAAAACCCGATAGAAATTGGAAATGGATAAGTCAAGGTCATTAGTAGTCAACAATGGCAACCAGTTAACTTCGGACAAAAATTTATTAAGACCGACAAAATTAGACTTGCGAAAGCAGCGATACCGAAGAGCGTGAGCATGTGGCTGATTTCGGTAGAGACCATTAAATTTTAAAGAGATTTGTAATGTCGGATGGTACGGATCCTCGGGTACGGAGAGCGGACAGACCCTAGAAATTTCAAAATCAGAATTATCATTGACAAAAACGAGGTCAAGCATTCTATTTGAGCAATTATGTATAAAATTTATTTGGCTGAGAGAGATATCAATCAGTCCTGTAACAAACTCATGATTACCAGATGGAAAAAGAAAACTAGAATTGACTGAACTAAGCCAATATAATGTAGGCAGATTAAAGTCGCCTAAGACAACAATTTGATCCCGAGTACCAACAGAATCAGCCACCATACGAATGGCAGTGAGATGATTCTGATATACACTCAAGTCGGAGCAAGGAGGTATATAGGAACAAGTAAAATAGATATAGGAATTATTAAAAAACACTTTTACCGCAATGAACTCAATGCCTATTGGAAAATTTAGAGATAGTAAATGAGATTCTAAGGCTACATTTACAGCAATGAGTACACCACCACCACGACCGGGAGACCGGTCAAGCCTGTAGGTTACATAGGAGCTAACAAAAATCTCAAAATCATAGACAGACGCATTAAGCCAGGTTTCAGAGAAAGCAATAATATCAGAATCGAAATTTACGCTATTGGTGAAAAGTCTACTAAGTTTAGAGAGGAGACCACGAACATTCTGATATTGAATGGTAAGAACAGAATTTAGTTTTTTGAAGCTGTGTTAACTACACTTGTAGAGGAAGCTACATTAGATGCTAAAGTCTTTTTAGGTTTTCTAATAAACTCATGCACTAAAGTATGAGTAGGCCAGAATGAAGGATTAAGTATAGCAGAAAAGAGAGAATCAGGGACACTAATCTTAAACGAAGAGATATCGCGCTTATATTTAAAATTGAACTTAAATACTTCAATTTCATTTGGAGAAATATTAAGCTTCTCGCAAACGAATTGATTAATGCAATTTTCAGTAGCCGATGGCATTAGCCTGGAGACGAAGATTGTCTTTTTAGGAGCCACTCCTACCAATGAGTCCGAGGGGTCAGCAGTTGGCGGGGCGGCAGGTATAGGGACTCCACTCAAAATGATGACAGAGGACGGCGCATCAGTCACGCTGTTAGTGGCGCAGTCCGTAGTGGCAGACTCGACAGAAACGGTAGGAGCTGTAGAAGCTACAGTCAAACTAGCGCCAGTGTCAACAGCAACAGCACTAGCCGTGTCACTAGCAGCGGCTGAAGGAACTAGTATAGGTGTAGCAAACGAAATAAGCTGCGACGGACGGGGAGTTATAGGCGAGTCCAGCCCTGTAGGGTTAGAATTTATTAAAGTTGGTTCAATGGCTGGTAGGTTTGCCTTTTTGCGCTTAGGTGAAACTCTCATAAGCTGCAAATTGCCAAACATACTTGAAATTGAAGAAAACTTATCTTGTAGAGAACGAAAATCCTTATAAAGGTCATCAAATCCCAGTTTCGTCTGGCGCATAAAGGCTTTCATCTCAACTTCAGCGGAACGACAAGTTGGGCAGGTCCAGTTTAGGCCTTTGCCCTCACGTATAAAGTCAAAGACACGGCCGGTCAGACCGGCACATTTTAAATGAGCCATATTGTCGCACATCCAGCATGCAACACAGGCTTCGGTTTGTATACCGCTCCATTGACAAGATGGATAACAACAAATCTTTAGGTCACTCATGGCGATGATTATTTACAAAAGATTTATTTGTTAATATTTTAATATGTTGTATGTATAGTGTTTAAATAGATATGTGTATGTGTGTATATATCTGTTTGCCAATTCCCACCCAGTTGTTCTGGTGCACTGGTGCAGCATTAACGATTTCGTCAAACACCAGTGACGACAACTAACGAAATGTCTAACGACCGCCCTTGTATTTGCCTAACGAATTTTACATGGGCATGTCCTATGGAGGGACCTAAAGGTACGACGTTGCATAACCTGTCGTTAGGGACTTAGCTGGAACCAGGTCGTTAGTTGCTTCGTCAGCACGACGTTGCACAACCTGTCGTTAGGAACTTAGCTGGCACTAGGTCGTTAGCTGTTTCATTAGGTTAAAGTATCTTGAGTTTTGGCTAGTACAAAAAAAGAATAAAAACAATAATTCGGTTTAAAAGCAGTTTTATTATTTTTTTTTTCTATAATGCACTTCTTTTGCAACTGCGTCGCTTAGTGCAGTTTTTCTTCTGCCGTCCCTGGCCCGAATGTTACGATTGAGTCTGAAAAAGAAACAATTTGATTTTTATAAACGTTATAATAATAAAAGAACATATTTAAAAAATGGTATCCTTACCAAAAAATGTGATACAAAAATGGGACCATCAATATTAAATTCCATTGTAACTTCGTCAGCTATAATATTTTTAAAATTTTTGCGTTATGTAGAACTGTAATTAAATTACAATTAAATTACGAATTTGTTTGTTTTCATTACTTACTCGTTTCGTCTCTACTCCATTAATTTTTTTCTCATAATAGAGATACTTCACCGCTCCACCATAATCTGCTTTATAAACTCCTTCTGCTCGGTGAGCTTCTGCATTACGACTTAACATTGATCTGTGAACACATTATTCTAAAATATTTATGAATATGTACATATTCAACAAAATTAGATTTACAAGATTTATTTCAAATACCTGAATTTATAGCCAAATTTCTTGTCAAAATAATCTCTTCACAATCTCCAAACGAAAACTCTAGAATAGAATAAAAAAGACGACAGAAAACTGCCACAACATATATCTGTTTCTATGACAACGTACCCGTAATTCCGAGAACTCAACAATTTTGTTGCTGTTATATTTTTTTTGGAACAAAATAGCGTGCGATAAAAAACTTACAAGTGCTAACGACTACACTGACGTCCGGTTATGCATAGGATCGTCAGTATAGTTTTGTTTTCTTTGAATTTTTCATACCAATCGGTACGACACCGCATAACCGTTACTTAATGAATTGTCTAACGACCTGTGTTGCATCACTTCTCGACTAAAAATGGACCTTTTGCCACCATCAGAACAACTGGGCAGTTGTTCTGGTGCACTGGTGCAGCATTAACGATTTCGTCAAACACCAGTGACGACAACTAACGAAATGTCTAACGACCGCCCTTGTATTTGCCTAACGAATTTTACATGGGCATGTCCTATGGAGGGACCTAAAGGTACGACGTTGCATAACCTGTCGTTAGGGACTTAGCTGGAACCAGGTCGTTAGTTGCTTCGTCAGCACGACGTTGCACAACCTGTCGTTAGGAACTTAGCTGGTACCAGGTCGTTAGCCGTTTCATTAGCACGCCGTGACGTGGTGGCATACCAATCGTTAGGAACTTAGCTGGCACTAGGTCGTTAGCTGTTTCATTAGGTTAAAGTATCTTGAGTTTTGGCTAGTACAAAAAAAGAATAAAAACAATAATTCGGTTTAAAAGCAGTTTTATTATTTTTTTTTTCTATAATGCACTTCTTTTGCAACTGCGTCGCTTAGTGCAGTTTTTCTTCTGCCGTCCCTGGCCCGAATGTTACGATTGAGTCTGAAAAAGAAACAATTTGATTTTTATAAACGTTATAATAATAAAAGAACATATTTAAAAAATGGTATCCTTACCAAAAAATGTGATACAAAAATGGGACCATCAATATTAAATTCCATTGTAACTTCGTCAGCTATAATATTTTTAAAATTTTTGCGTTATGTAGAACTGTAATTAAATTACAATTAAATTACGAATTTGTTTGTTTTCATTACTTACTCGTTTCGTCTCTACTCCATTAATTTTTTTCTCATAATAGAGATACTTCACCGCTCCACCATAATCTGCTTTATAAACTCCTTCTGCTCGGTGAGCTTCTGCATTACGACTTAACATTGATCTGTGAACACATTATTCTAAAATATTTATGAATATGTACATATTCAACAAAATTAGATTTACAAGATTTATTTCAAATACCTGAATTTATAGCCAAATTTCTTGTCAAAATAATCTCTTCACAATCTCCAAACGAAAACTCTAGAATAGAATAAAAAAGACGACAGAAAACTGCCACAACATATATCTGTTTCTATGACAACGTACCCGTAATTCCGAGAACTCAACAATTTTGTTGCTGTTATATTTTTTTTGGAACAAAATAGCGTGCGATAAAAAACTTACAAGTGCTAACGACTACACTGACGACCGGTTATGCATAGGATCGTCAGTATAGTTTTGTTTTCTTTGAATTTTTCATACCAATCGGTACGACACCGCATAACCGTTACTTAATGAATTGTCTAACGACCTGTGTTGCATCACTTCTCGACTAAAAATGGACCTTTTGCCACCATCAGAACAACTGGGTTATTTACCACTTTTTGGTTATGTTTGTTGCAGCTCTGTGTCGTTTTGTTTGTTCATATGCGATATATGTATGTGTTTGTATGTATGTGTAACCTTTTTATTATATTTAGTTCGTTTGCATGACTTTTTGTGTGTTGTTGAAATTAATTTATTTATTACTTATTTTTAAGATAGGAGGTTTAACAATTTCAAAACAATTTTAAATTTTTTGTAAGTGTAGTTGCAAACTTATTGGCAGATATGTATGTACATATGTAAATGCCGGTTCACAATACATGCAACACACGAACACAGTAAATTAGCTGGTGGCTTCAATTTTTTATTAATTTTGGTGACTAGTTACCTGGCATGGGCTATTACCCAAGTTGTACCAATTGCAATTTTGGCAATTTTGGCAGTAGTTCATGTCTTGAGTAGATGGCCACAGATATGTATGTAGATGTGCCTCCAGCGACGACCAAGTCAAAGTTTGTTGAAGATTTTTTGGTTATTTCCAGAAGGCCGCAGGAGCACACAGACACAGTAGAATATTTAAATTTCACACGCGAGCCAAGAATTACTTTAATTAGTCCACCCGGGGGCGCCAAAATGTTTGCGTATTTTATAAATGTTTGTACACGTTGTTGGTTATGTTTAAATGTTGTAATGTATTTTAATATATGTACTATGTTGTGTACAATATATGTATTAAGGTGAATGTGTAGTGTATAGTTTATAAATGTTCTTGTATAATTGTTGAATGTTAGGTGTAATATGTTCAAATGAAAGCATAAAGTTTATACGCGGGTAAATCGTTATAAAAACGCGACAACTTGTTCGTAGATAATTAAATGCTTCTTGGCTGTGAGCGATATGAACGGAGAGTGAAGTAACTAAAATGCCTTCAGTGGCGTTACAGCTAGCTTAATAATATAACATTTATGTTACTTAACATTACAATTCATTTGCATATTTCTCTTCTTATCTTATGGTATACTAAACTAAGGTAACGACTCAACAGGGAGGCTAAATAGACAACCAGTCCTTAGTGCAGTAGCTAAGCTAAAAAACGGAAAGGCGCCTGGCCCAGATGGCATTCCAAACACTGCACTTAGAATCATCATGGAAACATACCCGGAGGTATTCGTCAGTATGTACAACAAATGCATAACAGAGCGCACTGTAACTCGTCGTTGGAAGGTATAGCGTTTAGTCGTCATACCAAAGCCCGGCAAACCAACTGAAGACCCGTCGGCATACCGACCCCTGTGTATGTTGGATAGTATGGGTAAAATCTTCGAAAGAATCATCTGCAACAGACTGGAGACCGAGTTGACTCTCTTGGACTACCAGTATGGCTTTCGAAAGAAAAGAAGCACAAACGACGCAATAGAGGCAGTAACGCGCCTGGCAAGCAGCGCCATAAGTGGTACGAGATGGGCAGGTGGGTCCAAGCAATACTGTATGATCTGCACGCTTGATGTAAAAAACGCCTTCAACTCGGCACGTTGGGGAAACATACTACGCGCGCTCAGAAGGATGCAGGTGTCTACATACCTCACCCAGCTTATCCAGAGCTACTTCGAAGACCGTGTTCTGCTCTACGACACAGAGTCAGGACAGCGCCAATATAGAATAACAGGAGGAGTCCCTCAAGGCTCAGTCCTTGGGCCGATACTATGGAATACCATGTATGACGGAGTACTTAAACTGAGACTCCCAGACGGTTGTACGCTCATAGGCTTCGCGGACGACATAGCTCTGGTCACGGTGGCTAAACATGTTAGCAGTGTCTCAGAGGCGGCTAGCACAGCTGTTGCATCAATCATTGATTGGCTAACGGAGTGCGGACTCTCACTGGCGGAGCAGAAGACCGAGGCTGTACTCATAAGTAGCCGGAAAAAAGTGGAAGCAGCTACCCTCCGACTAGGTTCCACAATAGTCGTAACAAAACCAGCGCTAAAATACCTGGGAATCATGATAGACTGACGTACAAACACCACCTAGAGTACGTCAGCCTAAAAGCAGCAAAAATCACCAGCTCGATAAGCAGACTCATGGCTCACTGCATCTGTGTGTCAAAAATAACAAAATCGGAAAAATACAGCAAAAGCTGTGGTCAAAAATTTCACCCCCTTTGCGATTCAAATATTTGACCATTCATAATTCTGGTACAAAATTACCTAGAATCAGCAATTTTGGTAAGAAACAAACCCACGTTCAAATTTTACTCCCCCTCAATCGATTTACTATGCTTTCTCCTACACCCCTCAACATGTGCTCTTGAAACTTATTCTTTTTGCTCTTTTGTTCGTGTTTCTACCGCGCTCCGGTTACTTTTTATTTTTTATAAAAAAACGAATTTTAACCAATCTTTGTTTGCAAGCGACTAATAACTTAGTGGTGGTTCATTTAATTAAAGTGACAAACTCAAAATAACTGCAACAGTGTTAATTTAATTGCTAAAACATTTTGCTTAAATTCTAAACAGTGCAATTTGTTGTTGCTGCTCAATTTTTGTTTGCATTTTAAGCTCATCCTAGCCGCTCAGCTTAGTTTTTGTTGTTGTTGCTTGTTCCTCAGTGCGAGCTTTTATTTCGTGCGGCGCTTTGCGTATTCTTCTTTGTGCTGCGCTCACCAACGCTTTCTTGTTGTTGCGTGCATCTCTTCTTTGCTTTAAGCATACGTATTTGTTGTTGCTGAATAACTGCTGTGTTTATAAGCTTTGGGTCGCTTATACACCGTCAAACTCATATACACTGTCTGTCTGCTGCATCTTTTGTAAATAATCATCGCCATGAGTGACCTAAAGATTTGTTGTTATCCATCTTGTCAATGGAGCGGTATACAAACCGAAGCCTGTGTTGCATGCTGGATGTGCGACTACATGGCTCATTTAAAATGTGCCGGTCTGACCGGCCGTGTCTTTGACTTTATACGTGAGGGCAAAGGCCTAAACTGGACCTGCCCAACTTGTCGTTCCGCTGAAGTTGAGATGAAAGCCTTCATGCGCCAGACAAAACTGGGATTTGATGACCTTTATAAGGATTTTCGTTCTCTACAAGATAAGTTTTCTTCAATTTCAAGTATGTTTGGCAATTTGCAGCTTATGAGAGTTTCACCTAAGCGCAAAAAGGCAAACCTACCAGCCATTGAACCAACTTTAATAAATTCTAACCCTACAGGGCTGGACTCGCCTATAACTCCCCGTCCGTCGCAGCTTATTTCGTTTGCTACACCTATACTAGTTCCTTCAGCCGCTGCTAGTGACACGGCTAGTGCTGTTGCTGTTGACACTGGCGCTAGTTTGACTGTAGCTTCTACAGCTCCTACCGTTTCTGTCGAGTCTGCCACTATGAACTGCGCCACTAACAGCGTGACTGATGCGCCGTCCTCTGTCATCATTTTGAGTGGAGTCCCTATACCTGCCGCCCCGCCAACTGCTGACCCCTCGGACTCATTGGTAGGAGTGGCTCCTAAAAAGACAATCTTCGTCTCCAGGCTAATGCCATCGGCAACTGAAAATTGCATTAATCAATTCGTTTGCGAGAAGCTTAATATTTCTCCAAATGAAATTGAAGTATTTAAGTTCAATTTTAAGTATAAGCGCGATATCTCTTCGTTTAAGATTAGTGTCCCTGATTCTCTTTTTTCTGCTATACTTAATCCTGTTCTTGCCATTCAATATCAGAATGTTCGTGGTCTCCTCTCTAAACTTAGTAGACTTTTCACCAATAGCGTAAATTTCGATTCTGATATTATTGCTTTCTCTGAAACCTGGCTTAATGCGTCTGTCTATGATTTTGAGATTTTTGTTAGCTCCTATGTAACCTACAGGCTTGACCGGTCTCCCGGTCGTGGTGGTGGTGTACTCATTGCTGTAAATGTAGCCTTAGAATCTCATTTACTATCTCTAAATTTTCCAATAGGCATTGAGTTCATTGCGGTAAAAGTGTTTTTTAATAATTCCTATATCTATTTTACTTGTTCCTATATACCTCCTTGCTCCGACTTGAGTGTATATCAGAATCATCTCACTGCCATTCGTATGGTGGCTGATTCTGTTGGTACTCGGGATCAAATTGTTGTCTTAGGCGACTTTAATCTGCCTACATTATATTGGCTTAGTTCAGTCAATTCTAGTTTTCTTTTTCCATCTGGTAATCATGAGTTTGTTACAGGACTGATTGATATCTCTCTCAGCCAAATAAATTTTATACATAATTGCTCAAATAGAATGCTTGACCTCGTTTTTGTCAATGATAATTCTGATTTTGAAATTTCTAGGGTCTGTCCGCTCTCCGTACCCGAGGATCCGTACCATCCGACATTACAAATACATCTCTACCGAAATCAGCCACATGCGCACGCTCTTCGGTATCGCTGCTTTCGCAAGTCTAATTTTGTCGGTCTTAATAAATTTTTGTCCGAAGTTAACTGGTTGCCTTTGTTGACTACTAATGACCTTGACTTATCCATTTCCAATTTCTATCGGGTTTTATACGCTGCTTTTGATCTCTTTGTCCCTTATTCTGTCACGGCTCCTTCTTTAAAGCCGCCTTGGTTTACAACTAGTCTGTCCTCTTTAAAAAATCGCAAGTCTTCTTCTTACAAAAAATTTAAGAAATCTGGATCTCCTGTCGACTTTTATAAGTTTTCTATTTTACGCAGCAAGTTCGTCCTTCTTAACAGAATTTGCTACAATAATTATCTTTCCCGCTGTCGGCTTAACTTCTGTAGTGATCCTAAAAAATTTTTTTCTTTTGTTAATTCTAAACGTAAATCTTCCTTATTTCCTTCATCGCTATATTTCAAAAATGAAAGCTCTACTAACAATTCTGAAATCGCCGACCTGTTTGCGAAATTTTTTCAAACTACCTATTCTGTCAACCCTAATTGCATAGACCTTAACTATCCCTATAACCTACCACATTCAAATCTTATTGCTTATCCAGAAATCTTTGAAACCGACGTTTTACAATCCCTACTGTCCATTAAATCATCCTTCTCCCCTGGCCCCGATGCCATTCCTAGTTGCGTCTTAAAGCATTGTGCTCACTCTCTTTCTACACCATTATCTGTTCTTTTCCGCACTTCATTAAAATATTCTTATCTTCCGGCCATCTGGAATGAATCCTTTATTATCCCTATTCACAAAAAAGGTTCCAAGTCCAACATTGAGAACTACCGCGGTATTGCCAAGCTTTCATCAATTCCAAAAGTTTTTGAAAGGATTGTAACTTCACAATTGCAACACTACTGTCGTTCTTTAATGTCGGATTCCCAACATGGGTTTGTAAAACGTCGGTCCACTTCTACTAACCTTTTAGAACTTTCGTCTCTTATTAATCTTGGTTTTACGGAAAAAAAACAAACTGATGTCATTTATACTGACTTTAGTAAAGCATTTGACTCGGTAAACCATAGTCTTCTACTTGTTAAACTGTATCGTCTGGGGTTTCCGTCGTCTTTTAAATTGGATATCGTCCTATTTATCCAACCGAGTCCAGAAGGTAGTTTTTAAAGGCTGCGAATCTACAGAAATTATGGTCACGTCAGGGGTACCTCAAGGTAGCCATCTAGGCCCTCTTCTTTTTAACTTATTTTTAAATGATCTCCCTCAGGTAATCTCATCTTCTCACATTCTTATGTATGCGGATGATGTTAAACTCTGTATGTCCTACTCCGATAATTATAAGTACTACTTCTTCAGCATGATTTTGATAACATGCAATCTTGGTGCAATATCAACCAACTCTTTCTCAACAAGACAAAATGTAACGTTATGACATTTTATCGTTCTGCTCCTTATTTGGCTACTTACTCTTTAGAATCTTCTACCTTAGAACGCATCAAGAGTGTGTCTGACCTTGGTGTTTTGTTTGATCATAACCTTAAATTTAATAACCATATTTGCAACATCGTGAATAAGGCTAGAGGTGTTCTTGCTTTTATTAAGCGTTGGTCTAAAGAGTTTAACGACCCTTACACAACCAAACTTCTTTATATTTCTCTTGTCCGTCCAATTTTGGAATATTGTTCCTGCGTTTGGAGCCCTCAATACCACCTTTATCAGGACATGATTGAGTCCGTACAAAAGCAATTTCTCCTTTTTGCACTTCGTGGCTTAAACTGGGACCCAAATATCCGACTGCCGCCATATTCTGATAGACTTCGCCTTATAAAATTGCCTTCCTTAAATCACCGCAGAACATGCCACGGCGTGTTATTCTTGCATAAACTGTTACTCGGTCGTATCGATTCCAATGTATTCCTTAGCAAAGTTACTTTGGTCATACCATCCAGAGTAACTCGTAATTTTCGACCCTTAGCCTTACAATTTTGTAGATCTAATTATGCTTTGCACGACCCTTACAATTTCCTCTCTTTCGAACGGTCTATTCAATCTATCACTTCTTCTATCTTAAGTCACCTTGACTTGCCACTATATTATGAGTCACCCACTTGGTCAATGGTGATCCATTGGCTTTTTTTGCGATATAATGTTTAATTTTTATCTTGCTTCCTTTTTTCAACTTTAATATTGTAAATCCAAGTTTCTGGCCAGTTCTTGATGTGAGTTGGTGCATATCATTAAAAAGTTCACCCATCGGGCTAGAGACGCGGATTAGTTCATATCAATTCCCTCGCTCTATATTCTTTTCTAAATAATTTATATGTACTTTTTTATAATATAATGTCAACTGTACGTAGTTGTACCCCTCAAATAAATAAATAAATAAATAAATAAATATAAAGTTTAAATATCTTCTTTGACATAACTTTCGATTCTCATCAAAATCGGTAGTTTGCGAAACTAATACGTACAAATAACAAAAAATTTCCAACTGGAAAGTTCTTAGATGGAATATTAAAAAATCATAGAATGATTCGATTTCGATTGCCGATAGTTCCTGTGATAGCTATATGATAAAGTGGTCTAGCCGAACAGATCTATCCTGACAATTATTGTTCTTCGAATTATAAGCAGAGTTTCAGGTCAATATATTCAACTTTCGAATTTATGGCAGAAAATTTGGTTTTGGGACGAGTGTTTGTAGGTAAAGAAAAATCAAAGCAACCCTTTCTTAAGTTTAGTTTTATAAATAAGGCTTTGCATTTAACTTCAAACCAATATTCATATGTATAACAAATTTTAAGCTCATTCGTTAAAAGAAATTTGTAGTGAAAACATTATCTTGATCTATGAAAATAATTTATATTTATTAAATTTTGTGTATTAACTTATAAACCCACAAATATTTTGAAAACGTCGCTTAAAAAAAATTCCTAGTTATTATGTCTTCGCAAAAAATTAACGCCAAAAACTTAATGATATGCCTGAAGGCTGCAATGGAACCATTGACTGTCGAAGAGCTACTTGTCATGTTTGGTGGCGAGTTCGTGCCAAATGAAATAGCAGCTGAAAAGAAGAAGGAGATAAAGGAACTTTTGAGCTCAGGCATAGGACTTGGTTTTGTCAAAAAACTTGGAATTCACTACATGGCGGCATCCCATTGTGAAGATGTGCTGGCTGCTTTGCCGGAACTGAATGAAGTTGATAGCGACGCCAGCTTGAATCTGGTGTCCGATGATGAATAAACTGGGCACAATTGTAAATAATTCAGACGTCTAGTAGTGTTAACGTAAATAATTTTATTCGTGAATGTACATCTGCTCTGTAAGCAACTGGTATCTTAACATACTCTCCGAAGTTTTATTTATCCAATCCCGAAAATAGACAACATTCGCATAAGCACCTGGATACTTGCGATATCCACAATTTTTACCCCACGAAAGGATGCCAACCTGTTTCTTACCCACTACCAGCGATCCACCTGAGTCTTCACAGCAGGCTTCTTTTCCGGGCGATCCAGCGCAAATCATATCCGAGGTAACATACTTGTCATGATACAAATCTCTGCATTCTTTAATATCCATAATGCTCATATGAGCCGTTTGCAGTATTAAGGTTGGACCTTTCAAAGCCGTTAACTGTAGCTACTTACCAGATGCAGGACTTTCGTTGGCCAATGAAATATTTTTAGCTGGACTCTCTGCGCTAAGATCGATGGAGGTACTGAGTAACACTACAGCTATGTCATTGGTTAAAAAAGCTTCGTTAAACTTTTCATGCACGAAATAATTGGCGACCCGGAATACAGTGCCTCCAAAATTGTGATAAGTGGAGCCAATGCGAACTGTCATACATTTAGCACATCTGTGGTTGACGCAGTGAGCCGCAGTGATAATTATTCTTGCGCTGTATATGGTGCCACCACAAAAATGATTGGAGTAATATTGAAGCGAGGCTTGCCAGGGCGCATTCTCTATGGATTCACCTTGACCGCCTATGATGCGAGCGACTCGAGATATAGCTTGAGGATGATGCGACAGACGATGAGCGTTGAGACTGTGATATACTAGAAGTATCAGGAACTTGTAGAACATAGCTTTAGTTAAGCGGGTATATACAGAACTAAGCCACTGAGTCAACAATGCACCTTTTATACCGAGATTTTTCATAAATATAGGCGCTTATCAGCAGCTCGCCGTTCTTACAAATTGGATAAACTGTCGTAAAGCTGGCAAGCCAATTAAAATTCTTTATCTATTTCCTACATAAATACGATTTATGCGCTTAAAGCAGTCATGTGCACCCCTAGCACTCACGTGTCGAACATTCTTCACCCACTCACGCTAATATATTCGAAAAGACAGCCGACGACATGTTTCACATCGCTCAATACGCTAACGCGTTCACACTTTTGTGAACTCTCTCTTTTTAAACACAGCTGGTTCAAAGAACACTCTTCTATGGTGTCTTTCAGGCAATCTTTTACAACCGAAAACTAAGTGGATTACAAGACTCGGGGAACTATTTTTTTTTAAATCTTTTGTGTTTGTGCAAGATATTTGATAAATAAAATCAATTTAAGCAAAAATTATTAATGATTAATTTGTTAAGCAATTAGTCTTAGGATTTTTTCTTTTGGAAAAATTTTGTCCTGAAGATTCAGGTTTTTTTCTGAAAACTGATCGTCTTGGTGTTTTCAACTTTACATCTATCATGCATCATTTTATCATGTATAAATTTAAAAAATATATCTTTTATAGCTTTGAAAAGTTTTTACAAATATATAGTGAAGAAGACGCCGGAGACCCCCAAAGCTAGTTTTAATATCGTCAGGAGGACAAAAGAAATTGATGTAGACATGTTCGTCCGTGTGTCTGTTTGCCTGTCCGCTCGCTGTCTCTTCGTCTGTATGAACGCCTGGATTTTAGAGATTTTTTCCAGGTGAAGATTATTCTTCTGCCACGACATCCTGACATGCGGGCTCAACTCTAAGTTGTTTTTAACTATCATCTTCTTTCGGGTCCTCATGCTCGTGATGCTTGCAATCCGGTACTGTAAAGCGATTTAGTACGTTTGTGCGCTTTTCTTCTTTCTTTAAATTTGGTATTTCTGCGCCGTTTTTACTTTCTATCTTCTTCATATTGAAAACAATTACGAATATTACAACCCTCGTAAAGAATAGTAGGGTGAGTAGGACAAGGACATAGGTATTGCTCTGCTTGAATAGATGGCCAACAAAGTAAAAGAGCTGTGTAGGTGTGTGTGTGTGAGTACCATTCGTATGCATTACAATGACTGGCAGCTGCCATTACCAAGCCAGTCACATGGTCAGAGGTGTCAAGCGACCTCTCTCCGTGATGTCACTGGTACGAGGTGGAGCACCTCCTCATTGGCGTGAAGCTGGTGGTCCAAAACCATTTGACACATGTTGCAGTTAACATTTTGTCGCCGATATTGAAGTAGTAGCTGCTGCAGCTGCCTGTTAACTGGCTGATGGTGTAGCGATATGGCAAGGTGGTGGCACAGAGGTGCACATAGTCCTCGTCACTGAGACTGCGATTTAAAGTGATTTGCCATTATGCTGGGGCTTGTTGTCGTTACTGTCTTTGCCGCTTTGATCATTTGCCATTGCCTGTTTACTTTTTAATTAACTTACATAAGCTTAATGAACTTTCAGCTGTTGATAGAGTGTTTTTGAGAGGTTTGGGAAGGTCGCAGGGAGGTAGGCTAAGCAGGTCTTGTGACGCTTTGTGACGTTCGTTTCACTTATTAGCCAAGCGTCACTTATTGGCTATGTCACCGTGTTTGAGTGTACATATCTGTGCATCTGTGTGTATCTGGATGTGTATGTGCTGCCTAAGTTTATCCATTAGCTTTATAGACTTTGTGGCTAAATATGTGTAGAGGGTGTGAGTTGTGTGTATTACCTTCTAAGTACTGCTTAAGACCTGCGTTATTATTATTTCTCACCTGATTACTAGTATGTTACTATGTGTCTACTTTTACAGACTTGCACTTAATTGTGGTGGTCATGTAACAGAGCTACCTCGTAGACATACCTCAATCCATTCCAGCCCAACATCCACCAGAAGACACTCCATCACAAACAGCTATAGACATCTTAGAATTGGCCTCAATAAAGCTTAGTTGGGCTGCTTGTTCATAAGCCGCTTAGTAATCGCTTGATTTTCAAATAAAGTCGATATCCGATAACCATCTTAACACTTTCCAAAATAAATTCCAATTTGTGTGCAGGTAATTTTAGGACTTAACAAGTTGAGCAATTGTCAACAAGCGGTTTTCAAGGGATTTTAGACAAGTTGGAAGCAGAGAGCTAAAGCACTTGAGCAAAAGCAATTTAAACTGGCATGGTTTTAATTTAATTTAGCAGTCAACTACAGTTGGTTTTTATCTCATTTATTGAACCAAAATTTTGGGAAGTACAAAACTATCAGTACTGGCTACAAAAGGAACTTTTTTTAAAGAAAGACCGGACATAAAGCAAAGCTTTTTATTTTTTAGTAGTTGCGCTTTTTATTTTTTAAATTCAAAGCGAGGGGCTGCAAAGAAATTTTCGAAAATTGCAGAGACTTAGCCAAAAACAAAGCAGAGCAGTGTGTCCCTATTCAGTAGGGTAACCACCTTTTTCGAGCGCAACTCTTTTTTTCCTGAAAGCAAAACGAACTTTTACTGAAAAAAATATTAGCCACGAAAAAAAGGGTTGCCCAATTTAATAAGGAGACATTATATGCTTTAGTTTGACTCGATCGAAATGTTTAAAAAACCTATTTAAAATCTACAATTTTTTTTAGGTAATTAACTAGACAATAGTAACCACGCTCTATCACATATGAAAAAATCTTCTAAATCGAATAGGTTAAATTACTGTTCTATATTTGTTCGATTTTTGGGTTCTATTATGACCTCTACAAAGTGTATCGCTGTTCTTTAAGAAGTGTTTCCAAAAGAAACCTTACTATTAATGATTGTTTTCTACGGGACAACTTCAGAGCGCCTCTGGGTACTTAAAGCGCCCCCTACTGAGCTTATAGACCCTCTCTTAGATCTTATTCTGAAATTATTCTAATTATCAGGAATAGTTTTCGTCATACTTTTTACACCCTATTGAGGAAGAATTGCACTGCTACTCTGGGGATCTGTTTCGGCCCCTACCTCTTTTAGTTATATGTATTTCCTAGCCTAATTAACAGGGATAGTTTTCAATAGGTACGTTTGTGTGGATCCTTAAAATATTTTTTAGATATAATACAAATTCAATCAACTCTGGATGAATAAAGTGTGGTCGTTGCTCATAAACGAGAGAAATTGCGTACCCAGAGCAAAAAGTAAACGAGCCGATATTCAAAAAAAAAAAAAAATGGTGTGGATGACTCGGATTATTATAGAGCTTGGTTACTAGGTTGTCCATTTTTGCAATATCTTACATTGCTAATAACCGAAGAAGTTTCCCTTTTTCCTGCATTTAACGCCTTACGACCCCAAAGTACATGTTAATGATAATTTTTTTTTTTTTGGTATTTGTCTGGATGGGTCTATATAAACCTTATTTCTTGGCAATCCAATTTACCATACTCGGGTGACCGCAAAAGAGGTACAGCATTTCATTTTTGAGCTAATTCAACTCATCAGCAAGTGCTAAAAAATCCATAACGCGTTGCTGATCAAGATTTATAGTCTATTTAGAATACTTGCTAAAATGCATTTACAATTTTTTTAGTTTCTCTTTAGTACACTTTATGCCTTTATAAGATTCGTCTAGCTTTGAGTAAACCAAGATACTCACAAAGTCGAAAATAAATTAAAATGTCATTAAGTTGTGCTACAATTTAGTTTGGTTTGGTTTCCTCAATATTTTCTTTCTTTTTTTTGGTATGACTTCTTTTGTCATCTAGAAAAAGGAAACGGAAAAATGTTTGGCATGGAAACGGAAATTTTTGTGCAACTCATTTTTATAATTGTTTGCTTCAAAAAACCATTAACGACTCTGTTCAGCATGTTTTCTATAACAACAAAAGTTGCAAGGGCCAGTGTTGGGTAACTTTTTTGTAGAGCACACTTCAAATAAAATTGTTGTTGAAAGTTTGTGGGAAATTAAAAAACTACAAAAATTCTTAACAACTCATTTAAATCATAAACAGAACGCTGAAAACCAACTAAAGCAATATAATTTTATTTCATGTTGTTGGTGGTTAAGCCGCAAAAAAAAACAAAAAAATCAGTAGTAAATTTGTTGAGTGAGTTTTTTTTTCCTTTTCTCTAACCATAGGTGTTTGCTGCTTCGTCTTCTTTGGGCTTTTTCTTTATTCCTGCCACTTGAACACAATTTTTCATGCTTCGTTCGCAATTCTTAAAGCATTTGGTAAATATACTCCTTAGTCGGATTCGCTTTGTGGTATGCTTTACATTTTGTTTTTTTTCCTTTCTTCAGTCCTGGGAAGCACAATTCATCTTCTGATTTCACTTGACATGCTTCATTGTATTTAAATTGAATTTAATTTGCCAATTGTCTGTTTTGATATCTGTAAGTGAATTATGAGCTGTCAAGTATTTATGTTTAATTTCATTAAATTCAATATGTTGTAGATTTAAGTAAACTTTTTGCTGCATTTTTAAAATTTAACTGAATTTGTGATTATTGGTGTTGAATAACTTTATTGTATACGTGCCTTTTTATTAATATTTATTTATACATTGTAATCGTTTAAGGATTTTATCTGTGCAGGAACGTGCTCCTCATTAAAATATTCAAATCTCACGTCAGCGCCTTAAATTTTTTTTTTTTTTGAGTACCTTTTGTTGTTGAAAAGTTTCCCAGCACTAGATTACTAAGTTATAAAAAAGTGCAAAAAATCGTATTTTTCAAGGATACTTTTTGTAAGGGTGATTTTTTAAGAGCATACTAACTTTAATTTGTAGTTAATAAAACAAAGATAACGAGTTAATGAATAAATGCAATTTTATATGATTACTACAACACTTTGTTACTTAGTGCAACCTTGCAGTCCAATTTTTATTGACCTCCCATTACTTGACAAATTCTTTTGTCAGCACAACATATGGACTTAACGTTCCCCTAAAGCAAATAATTAAGAAGCGATAAATAGCCTAATATTGTATATTTCACTTCGTAATTATTATCACGAAAATGACGTGACAACAAGACCACGAGATGGGGTCACGCATTAAAGGTTTAGCCTAATCGGAATGAAGTGACCTAGCTTCAAGCGTGTTGCGTCTGTTTCACTTGTAAGCCAGAATTTAATGTGCCCAGATGACGTCACGGAAGCAGCAAGTCGCTGCAAGGTGTTGCTCGGTGTTATTTATAGGTTCTTAGATAAAAAAGGCAATTCTTAGACAATTAAGATTCGAATTCAACTTAAATACGCAAATAAAAATGTACCAATTTTTTCTTTGGCTTTTTAAAGGGTGGGCCTTCTGCTGGTTTGGTTGTTAAACAATCATGCCCGTCCAAAGTGGATTCTCTTGGACATATGTCAAGTTCAAAACTACTCTATTTTAGTTATGTATCGTTTAAAAACCGAACAACGCGTAAGAGTGGTACAAGCGTACTATGAAAATAGTCCTTTTGTGAAAAAAAATAGTTGAGGCCAGCGTCGACGAGTTGCCGGAAACAGCGATGCGCCATTGTTCGCGATAAATACACCTTGCTAGGACCACTTTGTGTCGAATTTTGCAAGCTTACAAGATTCAAATGACGCAACAATCGCAGTCCATGGACCATTATCACCGTCGCTGGTTTCATAAAAAAAAAGTCATTGAAAATTACGTTGTTCGCAAACGGGCGATTCATACATAAATGAGTAGTTTCAAACTTGCATTTGGTGTATACATTTGCCCAATTTTGTTGGAAATTATACAAATAAAATTCAATTAACAAACAAATCGGTTGACTATATCATATAGCTCCCATAGGACCAATCGGTCAAAAAATCGTGTTTTGTACAAAATTCGTTGTGTTTCGTTTATTTGTGAACATACCGTAACCACATTTGGCAATCGGAAGTTTTTTAAAAACCCCCAGCACTGTACCAAATTTTATCAAAATCGGTTGACTATATCATATAGCTCCCATAGGACCAATCGGTCAAAAAATCGTGTTTTGTACAAAATTCGTTGTGTTTCGTTTATTTGTGAACATACCGTAACCACATTTGGCATTAAGAAGTTTTTTAGAGTTCCCAAGCACTATACAAAATTTGATCAAAATCGGTTGACTATATCATATAGCTCCCATAGGATCGATCGGTCGAAAATTTGTTTTTTGTACAAAATTCGTTGTGTTTCGTTTGTTTGTGAAGATATTGTAACCAAATTTGGCAATAAGAAGTTTTTTAGAGTTCCCAAGCACTGTACCAAATTTGATCAAAATCGGTTGACTATATAATATAGATCGCATAGGACCGATCGGTCAAAAAAACGTTTTTTGAACAAAATTAGTTGTGTTTCGTTTGTTTATAAAAATATTGTAAATGAATTTGGCAAAGAATTTTTTTTAGTGTTCGTAAGTAATATATCGGACTTGATTACAATGTGGTGGTACAGGGTATCCCAAAGTCGTCCGCGCCCGACTTTAACGTACGCCATCTTTATTATCTATTTTATGCTCACAGTTGAAGTCGAGTTTAGCTTTAAGCATTTGTTTTTGGCAATTAAACTGCTTAAAGCAGTGTGGATGACCGCAACTCAATCAGCAGAGCTTAAGTAAATTAGGTCACACTTGTAGTTTTATTTTTATTTTTTTACTACCCAGGTCACTCTGAACACGCTTTGAGAGTTTTAATAAAAACCTATTAAAAAAAGTGTGTATATTGTACAGGCTTTTGAGGACACAATTTGTATTCATTGCCACTTAAGTATTTAGCGATGCGTAAGTTCCATGCACTCTAGGCGAGCAGTGTTGCCCCATCGTTGTATTTTATACGCTCTTTGTATAACTGTGTTGTAAAGTGTTGTAAAGTGCATTGCATATGACAGCAGCTACATATCAAAATGAAGTGCGGCTGTCCATTGGCAATTAAAGAGTGTGTATACAACAAACTATAAATTGTTTGTAGGAGCAATTTTATTTATTAAGGATTTTCTTTGGGTTTCCACTTGATCAATTTTATTTTTGGTTGTTACATTAATTTCAAAGTGACAATAGACTCTAAAAAATAATTTTGTTTATTTTGAAAATAATTAATTGCATTAAGTTATATTGAGAGTGGTTAATTTGGTTTAATTTTTTATGTTAAATGTAAACCCATACATTTTTAATGAAATAGCACCATTTAATGCAAATAATTAAAAAATCTTTTGTGGAGCAATGTTAATATTTTTAAATTTACCTACAAAATAAATCCGTTTTTTTTTCATCATAAAAACAAGAAGTATGTATTCTATAAAATATTATAAAAAATGTATTATAATTTTTGACATCTTTTGACAAAACAAAAAATTTTTTTTTCATACATTTTTTAAAAAAAAACATTAAAAATTTGCGTTTTATTTTTTTAACATTGTTCCACCAAATCAATTCATATTCACACCAAATAAAGAACGCATGAACACATGTTCAATAAAAAAATGATGATTGACATATTTAAGGAACATACTTTAAAAAAAATAAGAAAATTTCATATATTATTTTAAGAAAATGTGTTGGTTAAAAAAAATAAATATTTTTTGTCAAATAGCTCTATTGCCAACTTAGATCAAAAAAAAAAATTTGTTCAAAAATATTTAATAGTTTAGTCACAATTAGAAAAAACACGTTTTTTTTAATTAAGCCACAACGCGTAAATTTTAAAAATTAAACTATATTATTAGTTTTCAAAAATCGCTGAAGGCAGTTTCCAGTACCTTATCCAACTAGACCCTTTTCAATTAATTTACGTATTGGCTATAAATTAAATTTACTTAGAATTAAATATATATATAAAATTAGGATAAATCTTTAGTTATCAAATAAAATCAATATTTTTTGTAAAAGTTAATTAAAATAAAATAATAATAAAACTCAATTAACTACTAAGGACTAGTCTAGTCTATGTGTGACTCCCCCAGGGGTCAACCGATGCAACCTAACTTAACCTAAAATACAATTAAAGTTTTTTTTTTTTTTTTTTTTATTTGACCAAGAAATAAGTAATAAATCCGTACGCATAATGTACCATAACAATAACAGAAATAATATTAGAAAATAAAGCCAAACTTCGTACTCTAATCGTAATCATCATGACTGAATCGTTTTAGCGAAACCTTGTTTTTTGAGCCACCTAAGAAAATTAAAGTAAATTAAAAAAATATATAAAAAATTTGTTATTCTCAAATTCGTTCAATTTTGCTTAATTGCTTTACTATAATTCCTAAATGGCTAAACTCTTAAGACCAACATTTTTAAAAAATTTCATATAAAATCAATTAAAAATTCATAAAATAAAAAAAAAAAATATATGTATTTAATTTCATTTTCATGAGCTCTTATCAATTTGTAATGTATTTATATATTTATATATATGTCTTAAATTCATGGAACTCGTAGATGAAAATTAAATTAAAAAATTAAATACATATAAAAAATTATTTAAACATTTAACTTGCTACAGATTTTAGTTATCAAACAAAATCAAAAATAAAAAAATAATAATAAATTTAATTAATAAATAAAAAAAACATATATAAATAAATGAGAAAATTTATTTTTTCCTCGAATTCGTTCATTTTTTTTTAAATGCTTATACATTAAATGTTTCAAATTAAACACATGTACAAAAATTAAAATAACTTCTTGAATTGGTAAACTATTTAGTTATTAAAGAATATCATATTTTTTTTCGAGGTCCTCTGAAACACCCCTTTGGGGTGTATATAATATATCCCCGATATCCAAAATACAAAATAAACTTGCATCCCCTGACATAATAACGCATCTAATCTGAAAATTTGGTTGCTCTACTTCTTACCATCTCTGAGATATAGGTGATCATACAGACAGACAGACAGACAGACGGACAGACGGACATGGGTATATCGACTTCTCTAGTCACCCCGATCATACTTTCGGTAACTTTGGGGGGGTCTCAGACGTCTCCTTCTGTATGTTACATACATTTTCGGCTTGCACAAACTTAATATACCCTTTGTACCATACGGTACAGGGTATAATAATATAAATTTGGCCAATTTTCACAAGCGTAAATTGGTCTATAATATTTGATATTATCGCTACATAGTAATTTCAAAAAACCATAACTAACTACTGAACTGTTCTATTCTGAAATTGTTATGTTCAAACCATTTAATATTTATCATCTATTGCATACAATCATATCCTATCCTATAAACGTAACATAGCCTATAACCAGCAGAATATCCACACACTTCCAACGATACCTCATTTGTCAAATTAGGATAAGCGGTTTAAAAGGTAGCAGTGAACAGATAAACATACACACATATTTATTCATGACTTAATGTTCTTTTGAGGGCGCTATAATAATGTGACGTCACGTAGGCTATAAAGCGATATCGGAGAGAAGGTAACACAAGTCCCACACTTTTCTGCTTTTAATAATAAATTTAATTAATAAATAAAAAAAACATATATAAATAAATGAGAAAATTTATTTTTTCCTCGAATTCGTTCATTTTTTTTTAAATGCTTATACATTAAATGTTTCAAATTAAACACATATACAAAAATTAAAATAACTTCTTGAATTGGTAAACTATTTAGTTATTAAAGAATATCATATTTTTTTATAAATATAATATATATTTAATTTTATTTAAATGAGTTACTGTAATTTTAGAACGAAAAATTGAAGTGAAAAAATATTTTTTTCCAAGAATTAAATTTTGATAAAAATATATTTAAAAAAAAATACAAGAAAAATAATAAATTAAAAAAATTTCAAATTATTTAATTTGCAAAAGTAAAGTAAGTAAGAAAAACTTTATGCGGATATCTTGTATTTAAAATGAATATTTAAAAAAATAAAAACTAATTTCTTATATAGAATTAAAACAAAAATTCTATAAATCTGAAAATATTTATTATTATTTTAGAAGTATATGTGCATTAAAGTTAAAAGCACTAAAACTGTTACGCAAGCCATAACCCCTTAAAGTATGGCTAGATCTTCTTATAGGATAATACCATTAGAGCTAAAAAAAAAACTTTATTTACTACCAGTTCGTAATTATGCCATAAACCATTTAAAAAATAAAAAATACTTTGATGCGACCAAAGTCAACTTTTATATTTTATGCCGCCCTTGCGCTTAACTCATTAAAAATGTTAAAAGCTGCTCCAAAAAGGAAACAAACGGAAACGGAGGGTGCAAAAACTATGCGACAGCAAAGGGAATATAAGGGAATGGCTGCCCTTTGCCTGAATATGTATGGGTTGTATGTATATGTACACCCCGAACTGCATAACAAAGTTCCTTTCTTATAAGCAATTGAAGCCAACTACAGTGCCAGTGTTGCAAAAGGCTGTGTGAAGCCAAAGCCAATGCGTAGGCCAGAGAGCATGGACCAGTAAAGTTGAATGCATTTCCTTTTTGCATTGTTTATTTACACATGACGTTTTCATTTCGTTTTCTGCTTCCCAGCGCACATGTGTGTGCCAGCCAGTAGCGGATGCAGCGGTTGCAGGTAAAACTCATCAGCTCAATATACATATATGAATTTCATGCAAGTTTGAAAATGTAAACACGAAATCTCGTTCTTTTCTGAATCCGCCCCTGGTGACTTGTGTGTAAGGTGAAAAAGAAAATGCAATAAGTCAAAAGTATTGGTGACAGGGTGAAATGTGAGCCAGTGTAAAAAAGTTGCGTATTGTAAATGGGTTACGAGTGCAAGGCTAGACCCTACTGCAATCGAATTCCCGCACACGTTGGAATTCTCAAGAACCCTCTAGCCCCACCGCTGCTAGCCAGAAGTAATGGCAAGTCATAAAAACGATTTATGTGTGTAGTAAGCCACATAAAAACGACTAAAGTTGCCATTGAGGTAGCTCTTAAATGTTCCTCTAAATGTTATCATAGGTTAAAATGCTTCATAAAAATCTCAAGCAAAACATTTGCCTTAATCGAAGTTTGCCCTTTTTGCCCTTAGCCTGCGATTTGTCATTACGCATACGCCCCGTTTGACTTTAACTAATTGCCTTGCTTGTTCACGTTGTTTTTGTTTTCGTGGTTGTTGTTGTTGTTGTCAGTAACGTCTTCATTTTATCGATCCAACTGATTGAGTTTTGCCAGCTCAGACAACTCATTTGGCATCTCATATTTCCTACTTGTTAACATTATCATGAGATTTCTACAAGCATCCTTCGTCGAGGCAGTCTCACAATTAATCGTTAAAAGGATTACAGGCATTCCAATGCCGTAATTTGATGTTGTTTTTGTTACTCTGCTTAGTTGGATGACCAACATCAAGTGTTACTAATTTATGGGTTTAGCATTTTTAGCATGCGGCTTAAGTGTAGACAAAACTGATGTTTAACCAGAATACCAAGAATCGGTATCCGTATCCGTATTTTTATATATAGAATATTAAAATCAATTAGCGCGAAAACATGGCGTGATAGGTTCAAACTGATAGCAAATTTGTTATCAACAAACTCCATATATTATATATATTATATATGATATGCAGATGAAGATTGACGAATTGTGTTAATATTTGCGCTCATTTCCATCGAAGGAATTGCGTGGCAAGCAGCCATGGTTTTTATTTTTATTACGAACTGTACAGACTTGATCATGTAAGTAATTTTTTTTTAAAAAAATGGGGTTGAGACATCAAAAAGTTTTCAGGATTTCCCTGAGAACACACAGACGTCCCAGTGTATTCTTTTCAAATATGTCAAAGGTTTTAAACGTTTTTTTGAATTATTTTTCGAGTCACCGTGAGATCGGTTCAAAAGTTAGTATTGTCGTTTCGCCGGAATTAACATGTTTTAAAAAAAATAATGGGTACTCAGTATAAAACTGCCGCCATTACGAATTCGCGAAATCGGAAAATAGGTGAAGAACTAAAACGTTGACGAGCAAAAAAGTTTACATAACTTCCTGGCTTCGATTTCGGTTTTCAACATTTTTTTTTAAATATTTTAATTGATACTTTACTAAAAATTAGCCGTACGACATGACATTAGTACGACATGAACTTTAGCCGACATGAACTGAGAAGCAGGGAACACCTCAAGATGACTTTGTAACACAATCAATTTTTTACATTCGACTTTATATTTCCTATCACACACTAAATTTTATTTCTTGTGTAGCGAATAATTTGTCATCAATATTGGATTATAGCAATAGTTATTACTCATTCGAGTTTAACTATTTCTCCAGTTAATTTATAATTTCCAAAACATTTACTTATTGTCTAAAGGATAGATTGAAAAAAAATAAAAAAAAATATTGGATTATAACCAAATTTGTATCGGTTGATTGCCAAAAAAGGACTTTATAAATTTTGAGGTCTTTTTTTTTTATTTTTAAAAAATATTAAATTATTAAAATTATTAAAAAAATTTTCTAAACGCTAGAATCACTATGTGGATCTATATAGACTAAAATATTCTTCATAGAATTTCACTGCTGTGCCACCCACATTAAAGTTTTTAAAAGTGTTCTGTTATAGAAACTTTTAAACATCTTAAATCGAAATTGTGCTTAAAATGCCCTCTTCTCCTATATACTGCTTTGCATAATCGAAAGCGAATTCGGGCAGTGACCTGTGTTGGTACAGGATATTTTAGGGGCACGACTGTAGAACCTCCATAGGATGAACACTGTGAAAAATAAAGGAAACTGTAGTGTATTTTAAATGCATTATAAAATGGTTTACATTCAAATGCATAAGTCGCAACTGAATATGTTTTTTTCTATATTTATAGAATTTCGTGTACTACAACTGCCGTCTCTATAAAAATGAACTAGCCAATGGTTCATGGAAAAAACAAAATTATATAAAAGCATCTCACGACTTATATATTTTAAGTACGATTATATAAAGACTTTTCATGCTCAATATGTGCTTGAGTATATCGGCTGCATTTCTGTTATATTCATGACGCCATTTAATGGCAAACTGCCTGCCAATACAAAAGTCTGTTCGCGATTGTTGGCGGTTCTGTGTCGACATATAAATATGTCTGTATCTGTTGGCAATTTCATGAGAGTTTTCCTTAACTTTTAAACAGAGATTAGCTCACTTTGTTTTCTACTGACGTAAGCTGATCTCTCTGCCTCTCTTTTTGTCTCGTCATTGAGCGCTCTCGCTCTCAAGGCACTTTTAATTTTCACAACTAAAACTTTAACGTAATTTCATTTTATGTGACGTAACAACACTCAATTGTTTTTTGAGATACACAGCTGTAACTACCTTTGCATGTTTGTTCATGTTTTCACTTTGTTTTTGTGATGTGTGGAGTTGTTTGTAAAGTAGTCTGTGGAAAGTTTACTGTGAAAACTTTCTTTCTCACTAACTGTCAGACTATCTTGATGAAAGTATAAAGTTGTACATATATGTACATCGAGACATCAGGTGTGTCACAGACATTTATAGAGATTTTTTTCGTATGTTGGCTTGCGAATCACTCGTGAGCCTTAAGAGATTTCCAATTTCAAATTTACGTTTACAGTATTATTATTATACAGTTTCTCTTTTGTTAAATGGCTGTAAAGATACATGTAATCGATATAGGAATTGACTTGGTTTTAAGATGAAAGAGATTCCCGTGATACCACTGCATAGAACTGTTTTCCTTAAACAAGCTATGTTCAAAAAGAGAGAGCACATAAAAGTGTGAGCGAGGTAGTGTCACGACTGGCGTGAACCACCTTTTGGTATCCTTACACTATTGCATGAAGCCATTGGTTATATTGATCCCCTCTTAAATGCTCGATATGTGACGTCATGGAGTGCTCATGGCTGCTTGTTAGTTATATGACAGGTAATCGAATTTGTTAGAACTGTGCATTATTGATAAGCTCGTTAATTAGCCAAGCAACTTTCTAAGAAAAAATTTCTTAAAAATACAAAAACCTACCTATAAATAGACTTCTTTGGGCACAGTGGCTTAGTTTTGTTTTTCACACTTTGATTAAAGTTATGTTCTGCAAGTTGCTGATACTTTTTCTGATATTTTACTACTTGAGTGCTCATCCTCGAGCTATACCAAGAGCAGTTCGCATCGTAGCCGGCCAAGATGAATCCATAGATAATGCACCCTGGCAAGTCTCGCTTCAGCAATATTCAGGACACATGTGCGGTGGTATCATCTACAATGAAAGAATCATTATAACTGCAGCCCACTGCGTTAGAATCGAGTTTCCTATAAATATGACAGTTCGCGTTGGGTCCACTTATTATAATTCCGGAGGCACTATTTTTCAAATGGACAGCTATATGTTGCACGAAAAGTTTGACACTTTGTAACTTCGAAAGGTTCAATATCTACCATTCTACAAAAACTTAATTTGAGCATTGTTGATTATAAAGCTTGCAGAGAATCATATGGTAAATATGTGACCCCGGATATGATTTGTGCTGTCGCGCCTGGAAAATCAGCCTGTTATGGGGACTCAGGTGGCCCTTTTGTAGTTGATAATAAACTTGTTGGTATCGTTTCCTGGGGTGTAGATTGTACACATCCAAGGTATCCAGGTGTTTATGCTGATGTTGCCTATTTACGAGACTGGATTATTAAGGCTACAAAAAAGTTGTTGAGATATCAGTTGCCTAATTAAAAGCTGATGATTGTTTAATAAATTTGCGTTATCAGAAGAAGAACGACTAAAGCACTATTCACAAGTATCTTGTTATTTACTAGCACTACTACTTGGGCGTCTAAGTATTCATCTTTGTCATCTTACATTGTTTTCTCATCTGATGATTGTCGTTTAGCCGAGAAAGGTAAACAATTTGTGGCTTACAATCTGGAAATCTCGGCGGTACTATACCCTTTAGCGTTGATATAATTTGTAGGCGAATGCACTTTTTTCGGGACTGTAGCTTCCTATTGGGGTTCTTGGCAAAATTAAATTTGATCATTTTTAGGACGTTAGTCGTGAAATTGTACTTTAGTGTCAATTTAACAATTTGATCTAGCAGCTGAGCCGTGGAAGTTTGAAAACGGAGTATATTTCGTGGGTGGATCTAAAAACTATGCGTGGGCCCGCTTTCGGTCACTTACCAGCACTGCGTTAAACTTTTGCCTATGACTTCCAGTGTATTTGCATGAGCAATTGAAAAATATTCTTCGCGTGCGGGTTATGGCTTCAAATGCCTGTTTTAAAAATATAAATCTTATTTATCTGGGAAATAAATTAGACAGCTCGCCAGCTATACGACGGCTAATTCAATTTGTTAGAGCTCTGCACTACTGATAAGCGACTCTATTTCAAAACAAAATATTTCTTAGAAATGCAAAATACTTGGTATAAAAAGACTTCTGTTGCCATAATTGCTTAGTTCTGCACTTCCTGACTTAACTAGCGCAATGTTCTGCAAGTTCCTGATACTTTTCCTGGCATTTCAACGTCTTCATGCCCATCATAGGATTCGAGCTTTATTAGGTGGACGCATCATAGGCGGCCAAGATGAATCCATAGAGAATGCACCCTGGCAAGTTTCACTTCAATACCACACTGAACATTTTTGCGGTGGTAGCATCTACAGTGAGAGGATTATTATAACAGCAGCCCACTGCCTCCTAAGTGGTTATGCTAGACATATGAAAGTTCGCGTTGGATCCACTTATCATAATTCTGGAGGCACTGTATTCAAAGTTGCCAAATATGTCGCACACGAAAATTTTAAAATTGAAAAAACTAATGATATATACTGCTTAAGTTTGCCATCGACCTACGCTCAAATAGTCCTGCAAAAAGTATTGCGTTGGCAAACGAGAGCCCTGCACATGGTTCCCTAGCAACAGTTACGGGCTGGGGTTACACTTTGCATGGTGATCCCTCCATACTGCAATCAGTTGACGTGAAGATTATTGATTCTAAAGCTTGCAAAAAAATGTATGCCGACTGGAATGTGACATCGGATACGATTTGTGCTGCCTCACCTGGAAAAAGGATTCATGTTATGGGGACTCAGGTGGTCCACTGGTATTTAATAATATACTTGTTGGTATCGTTTCCTGGGGTTTGGATTGTGCACATCCAAATTATCCAGGCGTTTATACTGATGTTGCCCATTTACGTAATTGGATTATTGAAACTTCGAAGAAATGGTTACCAGTTAATTAAAGACATTTCAAAGTATACGTAATCTTACCATTAATATTAGTGTTTCTATCTAAAACAGCTTGACCTACTACATCTTTCTGCATCAGTTCTCGAACAGTAAAGCTTTTCTAGCACCTGCACCTGATCCTTTCGCCCCACAACTTTTTAGAATATTTAAAATGTTATTTGCAAAAAAAACACGAATTTTGTGACCTTTGACCTTAAATATCTGGAGACAGGGTAATGACATTCATTGTAACTTTTAAAATTGATCATAAAATGTCAAAACGAACATTCATGTCAAGTTTGAACTTATTATCTTTCAGTGCCGAGGAGTTATGCTTATTTAATCATTTTTCGAGGTACTGTGACGAAGCTATTTAGCCCCGTCACAAATAGGTCTAAAATATTGCACAGCCCCGTGCATAAATTTGAATTTTGAATTTATTAGTATTAAGTTGAATTGGAGTTAACGGTTTGAATTTGGTATTTTGGTTTCTTAGTAATAAGTTAGATTAAGTGTTGAAAAATAAGAAAGGGGCTAAACATCGATAAACGAAAAGATCGTAGCATCGCCACGTCGGACTGCCAACCCAGGCTGCCGATAGCCGACTATCGGCAAAACGATAGGCGGATATCGGCAGACTGTGGTATGAGCCGGCGTGGGCGATAGGAAAATGAAAGGCGAGGAGTTGGTTTTTGGACGGCATCGAGAAAAGAAGTGCAGCGGTTCGACGCGCAGACAAGAAAAGGAATAAAGAAACGTGGGCGGGAAATAAGGTTAGGGGATAAAGAGAATAGAGGTTAGTTGTAACGTGAAGTAAAGCAGCAAGCGTTTGTATTTATTAAACATTAATGTCGTGTGTGAGAAGCGCGTGTGTGTGCGCATTAATGTGTCTCGCTATACTCCTCTTTCCTGCCGCGCACATATAAGCAACCGAGTAGGCCTCGCCACTCCGGTATTATAAATATACGCTGGCCCTTTTGTAGGTGCGCGTGAGCCTCGCCCGCCTCCACAAGTTCCCGACCCCCCTCGAGCAAGGATACGGTCGCGAGAGCCCTACCCATTGACGTAGTCTGTGGCGATCATATGAGGGCACACAGTAGTAAAGGTTATTTTCCGCACACGCGACACACACCCAAACTACATTTTTAGGGCGAATGGGAAGCGATCGTGGTATGTATGTGTGTATACAAGGCGAGGACAGTTTCTAGGCCCCCTACGCTGGGGCAGACTGAGTTATACCCCAGCACCAGAACTTCCTTACAAATGGCGCCCGAGCAGGGACTCTGAGGCATAGCTAGGTATATATCAACATCGTTTATAACATATATAGCGGATTAAAGCCCCGTTAGGGTATATAGAGTCCAGCCGCATACATACATATAAAGAAATAGGTACAGCAGCAGCTTGGTTTCAAGAAAAAAAAGGGTATAGAAAATTCGTCGAAACAAGTAAAACTGAGCAGCAGCAAGTTATTTGGCGCGTGCAAAATTACAACAAAGTTAGGCTATAAACGAACATAGAGACAAGACAGAAAAGACAAAATTTAAAACGGCTTAAGAACGTAGCATCGCGGTAACCGCATGGAAAAAAGTACAGCCGCGCGTAACATGCGAATATGCAACGGCGTGTTTTCGTGTTTTCGCTTTTGCACATAACGGGCTCAGCGTAACGGATCGCAAGTAACGGCCGAACACAGAGAGACAGTGGGCCAGCGACAGCGTACACGGGACAAAAACTAAAAGTGACAGTGGGCGAAAACCACGTCTCAACGGGAAAAAGGCAAAGTGAAAAATAAGCAGTGCAAAAGGCAATTAAAGATAAATCAAAGAAAGTTTGAATAAGTTAAAACAAAGTTAAATAAAACTAAATTTTATTAAATAAAATTTAATTAAACTAAATAAAAGTAAACAAAGTTGGAAAATATAAAACTAAATAAAACGAAATAAAAATTGAATAAAAATAAAAAGTGAATGGATCAAAAAAAAAAAAGAAAATAAAGTTGAAGAAATAACCGAGTAAAAAAAAAAAAAAAAAAAAAAAAAAACAGTGAGAAAGTTAACGGAGTAAACGATGGTGAAGTGAAGAGAAAAATTAAGAATGTTGAAATAATTTTGAAAGGAAAAAGAGAATATAAGGTGACAGTGGTTGAAATAAAGCAATTTGAAATAAAAGTAAAAGAAAAGTGGCAGAAAACTACAGTGTTAAAATAAAATAAAATAAAATAAAATAAAATAAAATAAAATAAAATAAAATAAAATAAAATAAAATAAAATAAAATAAAATAAAATAAAATAAAATAAAATAAAATAAAATAAAATAAAATAAAATAAAATAAAATAAAATAAAATGAAATAAAACTAAAACTAAATAAGACGAAATAAAATATAAGAAAATAAATTAAATTTAAAGGCATAACGTGGAGAAAAAAACCAACTAAATTAAAATTAAAGGCGAATTAAATAAAGGCTCATTTGAAGGGAAAAATTTAAAACCAACAATAAATACAATGGAGGCTAAAACAGAAGACAGCACAGTAAGCACAGTTGATGACACGCAGGTGCCCTCAAGCAAAACGGAGGATACGGGTGAGTCAAAATGGGCGGGAAAAATAAAAAACCCAGGTGTCGGCGTACGCTGGATTGCATATCGTCGCAAAGAGGAGCTAAGCAACATACTCGCCGAGCTGGGCATACCCACCGACGGAAAAGTAGAAGAGTTGAGAAGAGCGCTAGCAGCGTTTGTCTCAAAAGGCGAGCACTCAGCGGAGATTTGGTCAAGGCTGGCGGAGCACGAAGCCCGCTATGCCAAGCTGGCAGAGCAAGGGCGCACAGGGGTGTCACCTAGCAGAGGCGCGAGCCCCGCACCACCGTCCCCTCAACCAGTAAGCAGCGTACTTATGCCCCAACCATCGTTAGCAGTTTCTCTCAACGTACCCACTCATCGTACCAGCCATCCCACAGCAGACCCTGCAGATCGACCAATTCAACAAAGCTTTCCTTATCGCGAATATCGACCCGAGTTGGACTCGGATGCTCACTGGTCAGTCCCAGCGCGCGACCTACCGCCCCCGCCGGCAACTAGACACAACGTAATTGTACCGGATCAGGTTCGAAAATGGGGCGTACGCTTCGACGGCCGCACAGACGCGCTCGCCCTCATCGAAGAGTTGGAGGATAAAGCAGCAGCATACCGTATCAATGTCAACGACCTACCCACAGCCATGGTAGAGGTATTTACGGGCGAAGCGGCGCAATGGTTCCGCATGAGCCAGCTACGCGATGCGTCGTGGGCTGAGTTCCGGCGTATATTTTTAGGGTTTTTTCTACCCCCGCACTACCTGGAGCGCTTGGAGGACAAGATACGACGTTTAAGACGTACTCTATCGCCATCGGAACGATGATGCACCGCGCTGGATACACGGAGAGTCAGCGGCTTTATAGGATTTATGAAAACGCCGCACCAGACTACAGACTGCATATTCGCCGCCATGAATTTGTGGACATTGCGCAACTCACCCAACTGGCGTGCGAGTATGAGGTGGTCAGGGAGCAGCATCGCGTGTGGGCAAGCAGCAGTAGGCGCCCACGGGAGCCAACAATGACACCACCGCCGAGATTCACGGGCATGGTAACACCCGTAGGCAATCCGCACAACCCCTTCAGGAGCACCCCGCGACAAGTGGCAGGTTTAGGACACGAGAACGCACCGATACCATCGCGCGCCAGGCCGCCCGAGGTAGAGGCGACGAACAGGATGATCAGCCAGGCGAGCCGGCAACCATACGACAGCAGAGACGCGTGCTTCAGATGCGCGCAGCCCGGACACATGGCCCGAGAATGCCCCAATGCCTTGGTGGTGTTCTGTCGGGTATGTGGACGACGAGGACGCAGGACTCAGGAGTGTTGCCAGCGCGCAGCCCAGGGAAACGGCCCGCCGCCCTACCAAACCCGGGGACAGGTAGCGGCGCAGACACCAGCAACCCGGAATTAAACGATATACTGAAGATGGATGAGGGTCGCATCATCGCGTCAGTGCAGATTGGTTCGCGCTTGCAGACCGCGACGATCGACTCTGGAGCCTCACGAAGCTTCGTGAGTGAGGAGACGGCCGAAGCCTTGACAAGAGAAGGCGAATTGCTAAAAGTAAAGACGCATATTCGGTTGGCAGACGGAACGAGAGTGGAGGTGAACAAGGTGTTGAGGCTGAGAGTTGGATTGGCAGACGCGCTAGTCATCATGCCAATGCTCGTCATGCCCGCAATGTTAGACCCCCTACTCCTAGGTATGGATTTTTTGTGTGCAGTCGGTACTAGGATACGGTGCGCAGGAGCAGAGCTGAAGCTAAGGCCCGCTACGTTACCAGATGAAGACCCACGACTGCGACCAACGGTGCTGACGTCACAGGGTGAGTCGCTAGGCGAGCCAGCACAAGCGAGGAACAGGATGGAGGCAGAGAAGCCAAAGGCTGAGCAGTTAAGCAGCACGGTAGAAAAACGAGAAGCTCTGAGGTCTGGGACCCAGAGCAAAACAACAGGAGGGGCGGCAATGGCCGCCAACATGAATGTAGGCACCGCGTCAAAGGGAGACCGGAGCCAGCGCAAGACAGCGCAGAAGTCGGAGAATTGTAGTATAAAGGTAACGCCGTCGACGAAAGATGAAGGCGAGGTCAACGGTGGCTAAGGGTTCGAGAGGTGCGAAGATTATGGCCGCATCTGAAGCCCAAGGCAGCAATCGGGAGGCGATCGCGTCGACTGGTCGGGAGGCGGCGAGGGAAATAGGCGAGGCCATATCCCCGACGCCAGACGCAGCGATGACGTCGACCACCATTCTAGAGGGTACAACGGTTACAGCGCAGGCAGCGAGAGAGGTGGATGAGGATGAGGATTCTCCATGGCCCACCGACCTAAAACCGGATTTAAAAGAATTTCTGCGGCAAGAGTTGGCGCCGTTTGAAAATATGCGAGGCTTAACAAACATAGCCGAACACAGAGTCGTTTTGAAGGATGACAGACCTATGAAGCAGAGGTACTACCCCAAAAACCCTGCGAAACAAGCTGCCATTAACGCGCAGGTGGATGAACTGCTGAGTTCAAACGCCATTGAGCCATCTCACAGTCCACATAGTGCATCGATTGTGATGGTACCTAAAAAGGACAAAAGCGAGCGGATGTGCATTGACTACAGGGTGTTAAATGCGAATTCGGTTCCTGATGCATACCCAGTTCCAAGGATCAACCATATACTCGAGCAACTGCGCAACGCTCGATACATATCTACATTGGATCTCAAGAATGGGTACTGGCAAATCCCGATGGCCGCTGACAGCAAAGAGTACACCGCTTTTACAGTGCCCGGACGTGGCCTATTCCATTGGCGAGTGATGCCATTTGGATTACACTCGGCCAGCGCTACTTTTCAACGAGCTTTGGATTCTGTGATTGGGCCTGACATGGAACCGTACGCATTCGCCTATCTGGATGACATAATCGTCGTAGGTGCCACAGAGGAGCAACACGTAGCGAACATGCGAGAAGTACTACATCGGCTTCGTAAGGCTAATTTGAAGATTAATCGGAAGAAATGCTCATTCTTTCGAAAAGAATTGGTCTACCTTGGTCACATGGTGACCGGGGAGGGTATCCGTACTGATCCGGCGAAGATAGAGGCAATCCAGAACTTGAAGGCGCCCACCAATTTGAAAGAGCTGCGGCAATGTATCGGCATGGCATCATGGTATCGACGTTTCGTACCCAACTTCGCCTCGATGATACAACCAATGGCCTCGCTTTTAAAGAAAGGGAAAAAATGGACGTGGAACGAGGAGCAGCAGGCGGCGTTGGACAACCTAAAGGAGAGCTTGACCACGGCCCCAGTGCTTGCTTGCCCGGATTTCAGTCTCAAATTTAAGCTACAGACAGACGCCTGCGACTACGGGCTGGGAGCCGTACTGACACAAGAGGGCGACGATAAAGAAAGAGTCATCGCATATGCTAGCCGACGGTTGACGAAGGCTGAGGAAAATTATACAGCTACGGAAAAGGAATGCCTGGCTATCGCGTGGGCGATCAGGAAGATGGTATGATGTTATTTGGAGGGGTATCGGTTCGAGGTAATCACCGATCATCTGGCCCTCAAATGGTTGAACTCTATTGAGAGCCCATCTGGGCGCGTCGCGCGCTGGGCGCTAGAGTTGCAACAGTTCCAGTTCGACGTGCAGTACCGTCGAGGTAAGTTAAACGTAGTAGCCGACGCACTCTCTAGACAGCCCCTCGAGAGATTGCAACAAATTACCGGGGAGGATAGCAGGTGTAAATGGATCGCCGCTATGACCGCCAAGATGACCGAGGAGCCGGAAAAATACTCAGATTACACGTTAGAAAATGGCCAACTGTACCGAAACTTGGGTTATAGAGCTGACGACGAGGATCACGTCCCGTGGAAATTGTGCGTTCCAACTGCACAACGAGGTCGATTACTACAGGAGTGCCATGACGCCACTACCGCTGGGCACCTAGGAGTGCGGAAGACGATTGCCCGACTCACACAACGCTATTACTGGCCAGGTATGTCCCGAGACGCAAGCCATCACGTAAGATGTTGCGAGATTTGCCAAAAACACAAGTGCGAACAGGCAAAGCTGGCAGGCAGAATGCTGACGAGGCAAGTCAGCGAACCATTTGCGATTTTGTGCGCAGATTTTGTGGGACCTTTACCACGGTCCAAACAAGGAAACACGATGTTGTTGGTATTCCACGATATATTCACTAAATGGGTAGAACTAGTGCCCCTGCGTAGGGCAACGACAGCAACATTGCAGAAAGCGTTCAGGGAACGCATATTAGCACGCTTTGGAGTGCCCAAACAGTTCGTCTGCGATAACGGAGCGCAATTCAGCAGCCGAGCCTTCAAAACGTTTATAAAAGATTTGGCTATAGAATTACAGTACACGGCACCCTACTGCCCTCAGGAAAACCCAACCGAGAGGACCAACCGTACCGTAAAGACGATGATAGCGCAATTTATCGACGGCCAGCAGAACTCGTGGGACGAGTTATTACCAGAAATCTCGTTGGCAGTCAATTCAAGTATAGCTGACTCTACAGGTTTCTCACCGGCCTACTTGGTGCAAGGTCGAGAACCACGTTTACCGGCCGCACTTTATGAAGAGGTTACGCCAGGGTCGTCCAGCTTACCGCAGGCACCCACTGCGAAGGCACAGAGGCTCAGGGAGTTATTCGAGATCGTACGCAACAATTTACAGCGGGCATCCAACGACCAGAGGCGGTACTACAATTTGCGCAGAAGAGAATGGCGGCCAACCTTGGGTTCCTTGGTGCTTTTGCGCCAACACTGGTTGTCGCGAGCAGCAGACGGTTTCGCAGCAAAGCTGGCTCCGAAATACGATGGGCCGTATCGAGTGACCAAGTTTGTATCCCCCAATATCGTGCGCCTACAGAAGCCAGGCGAACGAAAGCGCAGGGTGGCCAACATTTCACAGCTGAAAGCGTTCCACTGAAATGACCAACGCGACGAGGAAGACGAAGTCACCGACGAGGTAGAGAGGCAGCCCGTGGGCGCAGCAAATCAGTAAACTTTGTTAGTCTTAAGAAAAAGCATTGTAAAACATAGATTTAAGGGGGACCCCGCAACTGTGCTAGGTAGGAGTACTATTTAAGAAGTAATCTTTAAGCTATTATACCATTATAGATGGACGAAGACATCATCACGATTAGTGACTCAGACACATCGGGTGAGGGAAGACAGCCCCAAGTCGAGGGTGAGCCCTCCGTTGAAACGATGGCTGACGAAGAAGTCCCCCAACACTCTAACCCCGAGATTGTGGAAAGTCGCATGCCCGGGGGAATGAGTCGGAGTGGCGGCTCCACGCCAGAGCACGCGGCTAGCCCACAGCTGGAGGATTACGAAAATGGTAACACCGAGGACAGCCCCTTCGGCTCGGAATCAGACCATCGGAGCCTCAGCAGTGACGAGGAGTGCCATGGCGTCGCCGAGACCACTGCATACATCGAGCGCTGGGGAATGCGCCTCGAAGCGGACTTGGCAAGGTGCGGTGTTTTGTTGACAGAGCCGGAGACTGCCGAACTTTCTGACGCCGGACCCGTCGGGGTACCAACAGGCTGGACGGTGTACACTCCGGATGGCATGTTACCGAGGACGACCATTCAGGCCATCCAGGCACGCCTTTCACGCGCCCGGCTAGATAGAGGCCGCCAGCGCGTAACCGTTAGAGCAGGAGGGCGACAATACCGGGTCACCCGTCGTCGAGACGGCACGGTATGCGTCGTCCCTATCGGAGAAAGGGGGGGGTGTGACGAAGCTATTTAGCCCCGTCACAAATAGGTCTAAAATATTGCACAGCCCCCGTGCATAAATTTGAATTTTGAATTTATTAGTATTAAGTTGAATTGGAGTTAACGGTTTGAATTTGGTATTTTGGTTTCTTAGTAATAAGTTAGATTAAGTGTTGAAAAATAAGAAAGGGGCTAAACATCGATAAACGAAAAGATCGTAGCATCGCCACGTCGGACTGCCAACCCAGGCTGCCGATAGCCGACTATCGGCAAAACGATAGGCGGATATCGGCAGACTGTGGTATGAGCCGGCGTGGGCGATAGGAAAATGAAAGGCGAGGAGTTGGTTTTTGGACGGCATCGAGAAAAGAAGTGCAGCGGTTCGACGCGCAGACAAGAAAAGGAATAAAGAAACGTGGACGGGAAATAAGGTTAGGGGATAAAGAGAATAGAGGTTAGTTGACTCAGTTGCAGGGATTAGTAACATAAATTAGAGAACTTAAAAAGCGAAATAAAAGAAGCAAATTATAACGTGAAGTAAAGCAGCAAGCGTTTGTATTTATTAAACATTAATGTCGTGTGTGAGAAGCGCGGTATTAACAGAGTGTCACCGTGTGTGTGCGCATTAATGTGTCTCGCTATACTCCTCTTTCCTGCCGCGCACATATAAGCAACCGAGTAGGCCTCGCCACTCCGGTATTATAAATATACGCTGGCCCTTTTGTAGGTGCGCGTGAGCCTCGCCCGCCTCCACAAGTTCCCGACCCCCCTCGAGCAAGGATACGGTCGCGAGAGCCCTACCCATTGACGTAGTCTGTGGCGATCATATGAGGGCACACAGTAGTAAAGGTTATTTTCCGCACACGCGACACACACCCAAACTACATTTTCAGGGCGAATGGGAAGCGATCGTGGTATGTATGTGTGTATACAAGGCGAGGACAGTTTCTAGGCCCCCTACGCTGACCAGTGTCTCAGCGAATTTACAAATTAGTTGTAAGTTGGCCCTGGGGCAGACTGAGTTATACCCCAGCACCAGAACTTCCTTACAGTACTGTTTACTATGGCGAACGTGCGAGGTGTCATCACTAAAATAAACATAACTTCTATAATTTTAGGAGTTACAAACTTTTTATTTTTTGTTTTTCGCACTGAATTTACTTGCATAAAATGACATTAACACTTGTTTTTTTTTAAAGTGGGAGATCACTTTTGTATTTTAAAATTAAAAAAGAATTTTTAAAAAAATTTTAAAAGAAAAATCATAAGAAAAAGTTTTTGAAGTAAAACTTTTTAGGCGGCGTTATGCATTTTTGGATTTGTTGGTCATTTTTCTATGGGAGTAACTTTGAAATTTTGTTAACCCAAAAAACGTTAGCTGCTTTTGATGTTCTCATTCGCATTGCGACGTGGTCATGAGTCATGACTTCGTTTCTTGTTGAGAGAGCAAACTTTTTAGGCGGCATTGTGACTTTTCGTAGGGAGTAAATTTGAAATTTTGTAAAGTTAGCTAAAGCACGCAGCACATGTGTATGTGTGCAAACGAAAGAATTGTTTTTGTATGCATTGCGTGAATACAACACAGCGACATACATGCATGCATACATACAAGTGCCAGTGCTAGCCATTAGCTTGTGTGCCAGCTGTGCGGCATTGCGACTTTTCGTAGGGAGTAAATTTTAAATTTTGTAAAGTTAGCTAAAGCACGCAGCACATGTGTATGTGTGCAAACGAAAGAATTGTTTTTGTATGCATTGCGTGAATACAACACAGCGACATACATGCATGCATACATACAAGTGCCAGTGTTTGCCATTAGCTTGTGTGCCAGCTTGTATTTTTGCTTGCTTCTCTCTCTCTCACATTTTGTTACTCTCACAGCAATGCCGTGGCCTTGGTGTTGTTTGGTGGTTGGCTACAAAATAAGATCGCGCTGCGCAAAGAACGATGTTGAAGTTGGTGCGGGGGAGGTGAGAGTTGCACGAACAACAAAGCCAAGCAGCATTGCACGACAGTTACATTGTCTAATTCTTTTTCTTTTTTTGAAGTAAAACTTTTTAGGCGGCATTGTGCATTTTTGGGCATTGTTGGGCACACTGAATGTGAATGTGTATGTGTGTAAACGAAAGAATTGTTTTTGTATGCATTGCGTGAATACAACACATCGCCATACATACATACAAGCCAGTGTTTGCCATTAGCTTGTGTGCCAGCTCAAGGTATACTTATTTAAGGTAGAGTAATGCTGCCGGCGTCGTCACCTATTTTACTGAGAGCAAGAAAAATAGAGAGAGAACGCAAACACATTAAAATAATATGCGTGAAAACAACTCTACTCACGCGCAGTCGCAACGAAACTAAAAATTGGTAACTTTCGTTGAGAGCCTTCGGCGGGAGTATGCTACCTTAAATAAGTATACCTTGGTGCCAGCTCGTATTTTTGCTTGCTTCTCTCTCTATATTAAAATTTTCATCGAAAAATCAGTCAATCAAACCTCGGTAATTTTTTTGGTGTTTGGTGAATTCTAGCCATTGGTTTTCATTAGCAACGAAAATTAGTGCTTTGCAATTTGCATATAGCATACGAAACATAGCATTGTATTTTCCATAGCGTACTTTTTGAGTCAAAATTTTGTATTACAATGCTTCTTCACATATTAATCTACTACTGGCATGGACATTTTTAAAGTTTTAAGTACAGCTCCTATCAGATTTCGCTGATCTAGAGTTGTTAAAATCTTTGGCAATGCAGGTTTTTTTATGAATTTGCAAACAACTGTAAACTCTACTCCAGTCTCCGTACTAACATACCCTTGACATTTGATTGAACAAATTTAAAGGTAGCACCAAATAACACCAAAGGAATTGAAGATTGACCCCCAGGAGACCAATAGATCCTTAAAAAATATGAGGCATCGCTTGAAAGCCGTTATAAAACCCAAAGGCAAGGCATTAAAGTAAAGAAACAAAAAACAACAATAAACAAACAATAACTTGTAATTTTGTAACGTAATTTAGACAATTTATCTTTGTTACCTTTTGTCGGGAGCAGCAGCTTCCCAATAAAAGCAGGTCAAACATATTATAACATAACATAACATAAACAAACAAAAGCTCTTAAATTGTGCAACTAATTACTCTTAACTAGCATTATGCATAACTGTTTATCTCATTGGTTACTGCAATATAATAGTTATCAATTTAATTACATTTATTAGTGTATTATAATATGTACGATTTTTGGCAGCGCTGCGGCCCTTGCATTGCCGTCAGCGTTCCAAGATCAAATTAGTTTTTGCTAAACATACGGTTGTTAGGTTCTGTGCCATCGCTGTAACCTAACTTACACGATTGCGTGACAACAACAATCCAATAAAATGTATAACGTTTATAAATACGTTCGTTTCATTTCGTTTATATAAAAACAATTAACTAAAAAATATTAGTTAATCCAACACCTTTAATATACAACTGTAAAAATGCTACATCAGAAAAAATAAAATATGCATAGAAATTATAATTTGACGTGTTCTATCTTTTTGCTATACATTTAACAAAAATTGACATCACATACACATATCAGATATCTCTCTGGAACGAGAATTCCTTCACTTTCATTATTATTATAATACATAATTGATTGTTAAGACACCGTTTGAACTCCAAAGTAATGTTAAGACGGCTAAACTAAAGAAAAAAAAAAACAGCGTAGAGTTTTACTTCTAACGCGTGCTTGTACTGCACGTGAATTTTTTTTTTTTTATTCAAATTCATGTCTATCTATCATGGAAAAAAAAATTTACATGGTTACTATTCTATAGTAGCTTTGCTTACTTTCGCCCATAAATACACTGCAACCTATGTCATGACCTTGACGTACAGTGGTTTTTTGGACCTTGGATTTGGATTCAGAGATCTCAAAAACATTTGGTAAGCATGGTATGACCCCCGAATCCGAAAACGATTTTTTTTTGTGTGACTGTATTGTAACAAAACTTCATCTTCTAAGATCTTTTCGGAGGCGGGGTATTCGAGGAAGTTTATATTATATTTTTGGGGTTGCTGAATCTGAATTCCAGGTCTAAGAAGACTTGGTCATGTCAGGGTTCTAAGATAAGCTGAAATATAAATCGTTTAAGATGGGTTTTTAAAGTTATGCCGGAACACTGGGATGCTGGGATTACTTGGACATCGGATTCGGAGTCCGTAAGGATATCATGCAAACTTCTCACCACTTCTTTTGTGATCCTTAAATATGTAGTATACGATGCAATTTAAAAAATAAAATGAATAAATTTTAAGCTGCCTCGCCGAAATTGGTATCTGCATCGGCCCATTTGGGACTTCCTGAATTTGTTGAAAGGTCGACAGGCATATATCAAGCTAGACACAATATACCACGACCGTCAAGCTGACATGTGAAGGGGTATCTAAGAGCAGAAGAAGCAACCAGAAGTTATGCGGACCAGAGAAGCCCCTTAGATCCTACAGCTTACATAGGTCTAAAAAAATCGGATTAAATACGCACCATTTCAATCTCTAGTGACATCTAAATAAGTGAAACGTAACATTCTGTATTAAATGTGGGTTTTGTGAAGTTGAAGTGAAATCCTCGCATCTTGTAAAGTTTAACCAAAAGTAGAAGATCCCATTTCTGCGGGCATAGAAGCCCACGATAAGTTTGTTATGGATATAAGACCGTCTTGGGACCATCTATTGTGTTTGATGGGAGGTAAGAGTTAGGGTGGTATTGAAGCCATAAGGATCTGCAATGATCATTGCTGCTGTCCCACAGTCATTCATAAGCTAACTCCGCTCTTGCACTGTTCATGGCGTCGGTCTCATAATCATTACGCATTACGGACGATCATTAAAGATGTTCCTCAGGACTTTAAAACTATTCTCCCTCACGTGTAAGAGGCTCTGAATCATCTAAGATTCACTACTGAACTTGAGCTTTCTGTCCAATCTTCTTAATTGAACAGCCCCTAAGTGGTTTTTGTTTGGTTCAGTCAGAGTTCTACTTCCTTGCACCAATAATACCCTTTTGCGTAATAACACAGATGCGATGGCGTCATAGCTTAAAAACAGTCATGGTACAAATTAGATACCTAGTGTCGCAGTACAATCTGTACCATTCAAAATATAATGCCCCCGACAGGGTATTGTATATTGTTGCTTAATAAGCCTAATCAAGTTGGCTACAAAGTGTTACCTTGTTATTGTTGTTGTTTGACCGCAACATTCACTGATGAGACCCTAATGAAGTGCAGCCGCCAATTAGGTAACGTTTTGTATTTGTATCTATTGGCCAATGATTACTGGCCAGACTTGGTCACACTGATTAAAAGCTGCCTCGAATTAGTCTCTACACTATGAAATGCAACTCTCTCGAACAAACAATAAGGTTTGGGTCATAAAGTTGATTACTGTCCACGTTGTGCCGAAATTTAAAACGCTTCTTTAAATAAATGCATATCATTAATTGATTAAATACGAGAGAGTGGTTAAAAAAAAAATCAATTAAAAGTGTATGAAAGAGAAGTAATTTCATTTGCTTTAAACGGAAAATTTTATTGATAAATTGAAATGGATTAAGTGGAAATGTTGAAAATAATGTGTAAATAGCAGACAGCCACAGAAGCTGTCAAAGTTGCAGCTGCATTTCCGGCTAAAGAGATGTAGCAGGGGGTGGCAGCACTGAAATCGAAGGCCTGACAGATTGGCAGCACTCGGCGTTCAACAGTTTGGACATTTGGCAGATTTCAACGGTTCACATAAAATACACGTAGAGAGCAGGAGACTCGAACTCGAAATATGCTATTTGGTTGAGGTTTTTTCGTTGATGATGATGACGTCAATGTCAGCGAGCTGGGTTGGCTATGTGGGTGAACTTTTCCGGTAGAGCATTATAGGTAACTGTGTGCGGGAAAATAAAATTAATTAAATTGCTTGATATTGCGCGACCCAACACTAGAACTGGATATCCTCAAACTGCGTATCAATATTTAAGAGTTCCATTATGCGCTCGCGTTGAAAGTAGGCTATAATTAAACAATTATTATAAGGCCTTACAATTTTGTAGATCTAATTATGCTTTGCACGACCCTTTCCGTGTCTTATGCTCTAACTATAATAACTTTTACAATTTCCTCTCTTTCGAACGGTCTATTCAATCTATCACTTCTTCTATCTTAAGTCACCTTGACTTCCCACTTCGAGCATCCTTGACCAATCCCATATTATGAGTCACCCACTTGGTCAATGTTGATCCATTGGCTTTTTTGCGATATAATGTTTAATTTTTATCTTGCTTCCTTTTTTCAACTTTAATATTGTAAATCCAAGTTTCTGGCCAGTTCTTGATGTGAGTTGGTGCATATCATTAAAAAGTTCACCCATCGGGCTAGAGACGCGGATTAGTTCATATCAATTCCCTCGCTCTATTTTCTTTTCTAAATAATTTATATGTACTTTTTTATAATATAATGTCAACTGTACGTAGTTGTACCCCTCAAATAAATAAATAAATAAATAAATAAATTGTCCACAGCAATCATATATAAAGGTCAAAGCCGCGTTTTTGGTTCCTCCTTCTAAAATGCAAGCCAATATCAAAATAGCGCGTTTGCAAATTTATAGTACATAATTTACAATTACCTTTATAAGAATTTATTTCGTTAAACATGTCACTAATCTTTACTTCTCCTTTGCTTTGTTCATTTTCTTCGACCTTTCTTTTTTTTGGCGCCTCCATTTCGGTCGAATTTTCCGATGACTTTCCGTCATCTTTATCAACAAAAACTGTGGGATGGTTTATCCTTAGGTGCTTCCACAGGTTTGTGGTGCTCATGTTCTTCCGCTTTACCAATGTTGAACATAAATTGCACTGCGCTTTGTCTCTGTCATCAACAGCTGACGTAAAATATTTGTGTACGCCACTTTGCACTTTACCGCTACGGTTGTTCATTCTGTAACACAAAAAATGCTTATTTATAAGATAAACACTATATTTTTAATTTTAATCATTATTTATTGCAACATACATATGATGATGTATACTATTGCCGATTTTACATTTTTATAGATACTTACTTAAAGTAGTTGTTCGGTCAAACTCATACATAGTTACATGACACACCTCGTTTATACATAAAATCTCACTTAATGTTAACATACACATAACATTTTCACACTTTCATAACTCTCTTTTGCACTCTATTAATAATAAGCATACATGTACCCACCCTCACTTACAATAAAAACACTTGCCAATTGTCATTTCAACTGATCGGTCGTGTCGTTCTCTTTTTTGTCTTGTGCACTTTGGCCTTATTATTTGCTTAAACGTTCCAAGTTTTGCACGGCCCATCCGAGTTGTTTGTCTCGGTCAAAAAAACGCTTTTGATCCTACATTTTGGCGCCCAACGTGGGGCAGGTACATTAATTTCGGACTGTTAATTGACATTTAAAACATTTAAAAAATAAAAAAGAAAAAAGTGCTACAAGACAACGTTGTCGAAATCGCGAGATCGTGAACATTGGTACCACTGTGTCGCGCAATTAGAGCTGACACATCGTTTTTTCGTCGCATAAATTTACAAGGGCTAATCGCAGCCCATTGAATTTACTGCATTTCTTGCATGTAGACATTGGAAGTCCGACATCTTTATCGCTGCAACTATAACACCTGGAAGGCGGTAAAATTATTGGAATATCTGTTATAATTGGCGCCAACAATACGCACATACATACACTTATTGCATATGCCTATTGCATTGTTGGTTTCGTCAATTCGTACAAACAGATTTGCTTGCTACTCTGCGCTGCGAAAGAACAGTTACATTTCACCGTTGCTGTTTACCACAGCAGTTCTCGTTGCTATCGTTTGTTGCTGCTCTTCGTACTGCTCGCATCACAGCAGTTATCTTCGCTATCGTTTGTTGCTGCTCTTCGTACTGCTCGCATCACAGCAGTTATCTCGTTGCTATCGTTTGTTGCTGCTCGCATCACAGCAGTTATCTTCGCAATCGTTTGTTGCTGCTCTTCGTACTGCTCGCATCACAGCAGTTATCTTCGCTATCGTTTGTTGCTGCTCTTCGTACTACTCGCATCACAGCAGTTATCTACGCTATCGTTTGTTGCTGCTTTTCGTACTGCTCGCATCATAGCAGTTCTCGTTGTTATCGTTTTGTTGCTGCTCTTATAACTGCTCTCATCGCTGCTCCGTCGTCGCGTCGCTGCTCCTCAGCGTAACTGCTTCATCTCTTTTACTTATTTTCGCTTTTCGTTTCGGCAGTTTGGCTGTTGGATTTGTTGTACATTATCGGCAAATTGGCAGTTCTATTTCATATTTGAGCGACAAACATACACACATACATATTTTGCATCACTTGACGTTTGTTTACATTTTGCAAGTGCAAAGATTAAATATAAAATTATTTCGGTTAATGTTGCAACAAACATAACGCCATATAAATCAAACAAACGCAAAGATCAAATATAAATTTATTTCGTTTAATATCGTTCAAACATAATTATGTCGCATCTGGAAAATGATAAACTCAAATGTGAAAAATTCAGCGCAGTATTACACGCATTAAAACAATTATTTCAAATTCTATACATGATACCTCAACTATATCAAGATTGTCCAGTGCAGAACTAAACTGCCGTTTGGGCATTTTGGAAGAATATTTTAAACAAGCATTGACAGTCCAATCCGCGATAGAAAATAATGATCCAGATGATGACGGTCGTGCTGAATTGGAAGATAGTTACATCAGTGCTAAATCGAATCATCATTGCCTGTTCGTGTTGCGTCGTCACCAAGCCTGCCTAGACTATCGTTGCCATGTTTTAATGGAAATCGCGCAGATTACAAAAATTTTATAACGTCGTTCAACCAAATCATTGCTCGTGAGACCTCGCTATGCAACATAGAAAAGTTCAACCATTTGTTAAATTGTCTAAAGGGACCTGCCTTAGATGCGGTGAGATCATTCCAAATAACAAATGAAAATTATCCTAAAGCTATAGCTCATCTAAATAAACGATATGATAATCCCACACTAACTTTTCTAGATCAAACCGAAGCTATTTTTAATCTTCCGCCTGTGAATAAACCTGATGGTCATCAGTTGCGAAGTTTAATGGACAAGGCCACAGCAATATTTGGATCACTCTCTTCTATGGGCACAGGCTCAGATATATCACAGGCTATGTTAATCTACATCGTTATGGGAAAGTGCGATCAACAAACTAAAAACAAATGGAACGAAGCCATGGATTTACTTTCGTTGCCCAAATGGGAACAATGCACCCAAGTACTGGAGCGTCATTGTCAATTTCTGGAATCCAGTGGCATCCCATCACAGAATCAATGGGAAAATCAGAAGCAGAGGCGTAGTGGCAAGCCTGGTCAAATTCATACATTTGCAATAACTAACTCATCATGTGCTCTCTGTTCTAGTTTTGCCCACAAGCTTGTTGAATGCTCTCGATTCATGGACATGAATGCTACACAAAGACTTGAATTCGCCAAGAAGTCCAGTATTTGCATTAATTTGTAGTGGTGTAGATTGCAGCAGCAAGTTATTTTGCATAATTATTTTTATGTAAACAAACACAAAACTAATTGGCAACTATCGGCAAAATCAGCTGACCATTTGTGCAATATTTCGCAACACCGATAATTACCGGTCTGGCAATGCATATGCGATGTCATTAAACATCGATAAGCAACAGCTGATCATGCTGCGTGGGAGGCAAGGCTCAGCTTCTAGTATTCATTTCCTGCGGGCGGAAGCCTTCATTTTATTTTCAATCAGCAACCTAACAAGACGTGTATAAAATTAAATCCGCCAGCATCCAAAGTTAGTAATATTCCGCGGTTAAGCCAAGTGCGTCTGCATAATTTATTGAGCCGTTGGAACAGCCGGCGAGACGTATTAACAAGTGAATTGTTCTGTTTAATGAGATTTTATTGAAATTCAATTAACCCCAAAAATAAAACAATTGTCCAGCTATTATAATAAAGGTATGTGACCCCTAAAATCTACTTCTGTTTATAGGTTTGGCGCATTCTCGCACGTATTCAGATCTTCCGTGCGGTTTTACGCACTGCAGCAATTTATATGCAAGCTGCAGCAACGTTCGTACATATGTATGTGCTGTGTCGTACTTATGCTAATTAAGCGAGCTGCAGCATTTTATTGACGTGTTGCTCGTGGATTAAAATTACCTCGATCGTGCCGTATATTGCATACACGTGGCCGACCGAGGCAGCACTCTCCAGGATATACTCTACTACACATATATGTATATATATATGTACAACCCCCGGACTTTCTACATGCGCAGCAACCACGCGTTTAAATACCGTGTTCTATGCAAACGTATACCGCCAAGCGGAGTACAAACGCCCAACTAAAACTTCTGCGTTATACCGGATTTAAAATTAATTTACCTTATCGTGTATATATATACTTTTATATAAGTTATCTTATAGTTTCCTAAAATTTATATGGTATGGTATGTATATGTAGCATTTGCAGTACGTATATATTTTTCTAACTATTTTGAAGTTCCAAAACAGCGTCTTCATTATGAAGTATGTAAAATTAATGCCGTACCCGTTAAATGATATATTAATAATCGACATGTTTGTATAGCAGGTCTAATAATACTTAACTTATTAGTTTAAGTAATTACCTTTTTCTTATGAATTTTGTATAAATCTCTTTAACACATGTTTGTTTAGCATGTGTTCGGTTCGCTTTTCTCTCTTTTTTGCATTTTATAAATATGAATATTAATTAAAACCCATTGGGCACCTGAAGTAAAATAACCTTGGCATCCATTTATTAAAGGGTACTCAAGAGCATTCTTCTTTACAGGTTGGGTGGGTAAAAGACTGAGTCCATACACCACCACTCACATACTCTTTTGTGTTACAAGTCGCGTCCAATACATTTAAAGTCTGATTTCCTTCTTCTTCGGATCCTATTCACTAACTCTGTCTACTTATTTTTAGTTATGTAACAGGGTAGTATCTAGGTAGCGAAAGAACCCCCCCACTTTCCCTGAGCACAGTCGACCCCGTAGGCAGAGTAGGCTACCGGACAGCTGCAAAACAACAACCTGAATCGTGAGCTCTATTAAATTTCAAAACAAAATATTAAACAGTGCAGCTAGAAAGCGCGAATTTCTACCAGTAGGGAACAGGGTAAGATATTTATATAATTCAACAAATTTCATCTGCTCAGGATATATGCGCGCCAGCTGGTAAAGTTTCGTGACTCCAGCTCTTATAGTCTCCGAAATCAAAGTGTTTATACAGATGGACGAGTGGATGGATGTACGGACGTGCATTTTGTACTGAAGTATTCTCTGCCGCAGTAATGCGTTGCGATGCTGAAGTTGCTAAGCAACTTGTTGAGTTAGTCTACCGCGGTCGCTCTTGCTCATAATTTTCATTTTCGTTGCGACTATCCAATCAGAGCCGAAGTCATGCACCATCAACTTCGTGACTGTTGCTTAGCAACGTCATATTTTAATACAAAACAAAATTACTTGCGACAGCGTAAGGCTTGATCAACAACCAGTATAATTTTAAAAATCTAATATTTTACTCGCTATAACCTCAAAACCCATAAACTAATTTGTATTTAAATGTATATATCACTTCGCCAATTGTATTAATTATTATGTTTGAATATCTAAATACATTTGGTGTGTTCAGTATATCTCGAGTCGCTCGCATCATAGGCGGTCAAGGTGAATCCATAGAGAATGCGCCCTGGCAAGCCTCGCTTCAATATTACTCCAATCATTTTTGTGGTGGCACCATATACAGCGCAAGAATAATTATCACTGCGGCTCACTGCGTCAACCACAGATGTGCTAAATGTATGACAGTTCGCATTGGCTCCACTTATCACAATTTTGGAGGCACTGTATTCCGGGTCGCCAATTATTTCGTGCATGAAAAGTTTAACGAAGCTTTTTTTACCAATGACATAGCTGTAGTGTTACTCAGTACCTCCATCGATCTTAGCGCAGAGAGTCCAGCTAAAAATATTTCATTGGCCAACGAAAGTCCTGCATCTGGTACAGTAGCTACAGTTAACGGCTGGGGTTGGACTTTGAAAGGTCCAACCTTAATACTGCAAACGGCTCATATGAGCATTATGGATATTAAAGAATGCAGAGATTTGTATCATGACAAGTATGTTACCTCGGATATGATTTGCGCTGGATCGCCCGGAAAAGAATCATTCTATTGTAAACAATTATGTAATTAGGTTAAGTATTATTTAAATGTAACGAATGTAATGTGGCATAGTGGCAACGCCTTAAACATTGTGTGAACATCGATAAGATCAAGATGTGATCTTATCGATGTGTAATGACCTTATCGATGTGTATTCATCCTATCGTGGCATGCACTGTTGATGCATGCGGTATCGATTGGTAATTATATTGTGAAATAGCACGAACGCAAGCTGCGCTTGGTATATTGGTTTGGAATTAATAAAAGCATTGCGTATTAAAATAAGCGTTGGTTACAAATCAGATGTGGGGTAAGCCCAGTGCCTTCCGATGTGGCCAGGATTATGAAATACGAAGAAATTTTAAAGAAAACAAAAGAGGATTTAGTGGCTATACTCGATCGTGAATGCGTGCAGGTGCGGCAAGACGCCCAGTTTCATGAGCTTCGTGTGGCTGTTAAACGAATTATGGAGCAGAAAAACCTTAGTGCAGATGAGGTTTATACTCATAGTTCACCTATGTCCAGCAGCAATTTTTCTACGAAGGAAAATTCAATTGTTTCAGCGCCAATGGCTGATGCAATAGTCGAAATAGACGCTGACGCCGGTGGTGAAATAGACGCCATTGCTGGCGAGCAGCAGAAGCTGATATACGAGTGTGCAAATGAAACAGCACTATTAAAGAAAATGGAGGACCTTTACGTTCAAAGACAACGAGTAGCTGAGTTGCGTTTGGCTACGATGCAAGCAGAGGCTGAGTTGCGTCAGCAGGAGAGCGGTTGTAGTCAGCAGGCAGAAATACTTAGTATCCGTGACTTTGAGGGATTAATTCAGCCGTTTTCTGGTGACGATGGCTACCCAGTGGGCCGTTGGTTGGATGAGTTCACGGATATTGCAGAATTGTTCAAGCTTTCGGACCAGCGCCGTTGGATTTTTGCTAAGCGAAGTTTGACTGGTTCAGCGAAGACCTTTTTTGCACATGCGGCTCCGTTGACTTGGGCAGAGTTATGCATCCAACTCCGTAGCGGCTTTGAGCAAAAAGTCACAAGTTGGGATATTGGAAAGAAATTGGATGCGCGTAAAATTTCAAAAGGAGAGCCAGCGTTGCAATATTATGTGGCAATGTGTAATATTGCCCGTCAGGCAGAGTTGGCAACTAGTGACGTGATCAAATTCATCGTTAGTGGGCTGCAGGATGAATCAGGAATCGCTGCGCCTATGCTGTATTGTAAATCCTTAGATGAGCTGCGAGATAAAATTATACTTTTTGACAAGGTGAGGCCTACCATGGCGTCAACACATATCGGCCTTAAACCATTGGAGAAAAGCAAGGAGTTAGGACCACAAATGTCTAACACGCGTTGCTTCAATTGCCGTCAGTTTGGCCACCTTATGAAGAACTGTGTGAGGCCAAGGCGACCTGAGGGAGCTTGTTTTAAGTGCTGCAGTGCAGATCACAAATATATGCAGTGTCCGAAGCGGCGAATTGGAGTGGCTGTGGGCGCCGTGCAGGAGCTGCAACCTGATGACCAAACAACAGAAGATTTAGCAGCAGTACAACTCATTAACTTATGAGTGCTATTTGGTGAGGAAAGATGCAGTAATGTTTTTGCCCTTTTAGATACTGGTAGTCGTGTTTCATTTGTTAAAAAATCCCTAGTACATAATGGTATTTTTAAGAATAGTATAGTTACTCATTACCACGGCCTGGTGGACCGCCTATATCGACATATGGAAGAGTAAAATGTCTTGTATTTTTTGGAGGAAGATCCTATATAATTTTTTCATACGTTGTGGACGATTCACTATTACCCATTCCCTTATTATTAGGTCGAGATTCATTGAAAATTCTTGGAATTAAGTTGACACATGAAAAGTCAATTGTTGAAAATAATCACCCTTTTTTTGGTTCATTTAAAGAAAAAATTAATTTGATTTATAATACTGTATATGCATCTTTGTTCAACGGATTAAAAGCAAATAGGTTAAGAAATGAAAAATTTGATAAGTTAGGTAAGCTGAGTAAGCAAACTCCTGATAACATGATTGAGCAACTCGGATGTGACCCATACTTGGAGTGGTTGGATGAATTTGGGAGCATTTGTGCAAGCATAGAGATAGAGCCGATTAACGTAGGTATAGAATTTGGTCTAATAGAGGCAAACCATTGTCGCGAACTTATTCAGAAACACTACCTTAGTAAAAAGAAAAACTTTATGGGTACTCCTAAACATTTTATGAGTATTAATTTAACTGATACCACACCCTTTTATTGTGCACCCAGACGACTTTCCCATTTTGTAAAAGAAGAAATTAGGAAAATAACTGAAGACTTGTTGAAAAAGAAATTCATTCGCCAAAGTAATTCCCCTTATGCTTCCTCTATAGTACCAACTGTAAAGAAGAACGGAGACTACCGTATGTGTATTGATTATCGTATACTAAATAAGCGAACTGTTAGGGATAACTTTCCCTTGCCCCTTATTAAAGATTGCATAGAGTATTTAGAGGGTAAGGAGTGTTTTTCTGTGATCGACATGAAAAATGGATTCCATCATATTGGTGTATAAGAGAAGTCAATTCAGTACACTGCATTTGTTACCCCCCATGGTTAGTATGAATACTTACGTATGCCCTTTGGTCTTAAAAATGGCCCTCCAGTATTTCAAAGATTTAATTTTAATGTATTTCAGGACCTTGTTAGAGACAAGTTGATCGTTGTGTACATGGACGATATTATTGTAGCGACACGGACCTTAGAGGAGCATTTTAGGATACTTGAGAAACTCATGGATCGTTTGGCTGAATATAATCTTGAAATTGGCATGAAAAAATGTTCATTTTTGCAGAAAAATTGTGAATTCTTAGGATATAGAGTTGATTCAACAGGAATTACCCCTAGTGACTCTCATTTGGAAGCCCTTAAAAAAAACCCTGTTCCAAATAATGTTAAGGAGCTACATTCTTGTCTGGGATTTTTCTCATATTTCCGCCGCTTTATGCTTAACTTTGCGCGAATAGCGAAAACCCTTACGGAGTTACTAAAGAAGGGCGGACCATTTCCCCTGAAAGCAGATGAATTGAACTCTTTTAATACGTTGAAAGCGGCTTTGTCGAGCCCACCAATTTTGGCTATATTTAGTCCCGATAGAGAAACTGAGTTGCATACAGATGCTAGTTCCCATGGATTTGGAGCAATATTAATGCAACGTCAGGATGATGGAAAAATGCACCCAGTTTTCTTTTATTCTAGTAAGACATCGTTAGCAGAATCTAGGTATGATAGTTATCGATTGGAAGCGTTGGCTGTGATCAGGGCTGTACGTAGGTTCCGTGTTTATCTAGAGCATAGGCCATTTAAAATCATTACGGATTGTAACGCCCTTGTTCAGGCGTTTGAAAAAAAGGCTACTAATCCATTGATTGCACGCTGGGCGGTAGAGCTACAGCATTATGATGGTACCCTTGTTCATAGGCCTGGTGCAAACATGGCGCATGTTGACGCCCTAAGCAGACAAACACAATTGAGAGAGATATTGCGAGATGGTGATGATATTGATGATAATGCATTGGAATGTAGAAAATGTATGAATATGAACGTTGAGAGTAGTGATCAAAAGCATAGTGCACATAGTAACCATAGCATAGAGAACCGTAGTGCATATAGCAACCCTAGTGACCAGAAGCGTAGTCCACATAGTAACCATAGCGTAGAGAACCGTAGTGCATATAGCAACCGTAGTGACCTGACCCGTAGTCCACATAGTAACCATAGTGTAGAGAACCGTAGTGCATATAGCAACCGTAGTGACCAGACCCGTAGTCCACATAGTAGCCATTGCGTAGAGAACCGTAGTGCATATAATAACCGTAGTGACCAGAAACGAAGTCCACATAGCAACCATAGTGTAGAGAATCCTAGTTCGTATAGCAACCATTGCGACCAGATCCGAAGTGCACATAGTAACCATAGTGTAGAGAAGTCTAGTGCATATGGCAAACATAGTGACCAGACACCTAATGCACATTGTAACCATGGCGTAGAGAATCCTTTTGCGTATAGTTAAAAGCATAGTGCATATAAAATCCGTGGTGTAGCGAATCCTAGTGTATATGTCAACTGTAGTAACCAGATTCGTAGTGCATATAGCAAACCTAGCGTAGGTAACCCTAGCGCGTATAGCAATCACAGAGACCAAGATCATAGTGCATATAGTAACCATAGTGTAGGGAAGCCTAGTGCATATGGCAATTGTAATGACCAGACCCACGGTATGCACAGTAATAATAGTGTAGAGAACTCTAGTACATATAGAAACCATAGTGAAAAGACTCCCGATGTATGTAAAAACCGTAGTGCACGAAATGTTAGGATGTATGGCAGTGATAGGCCGTGACCCAGAGATAGAGAAAATTCGTAAGATGTAAGAGAAGAAGAATGTTGATTTGTTTGAGCTTCTTGATGGAGTGGTTTATAGGTCAAACAAAGAAATTAATATGTGTTTGTATGTGCCTAGTGTCATGGAAGAACAATTTATTAGAGTAACACATGAGAAACTTGGACATCTGGCGAAAGATAAGTGTTTCGATTATTTGGCTCTTAGGTATTGGTTTCCTGGAATGCGTCGTAAGGTTGATAACTTTATTAGGAATTGTTTGCCATGTATACTTCACTCAGTCCCTAGATCAGTTCACAATAGAACATTACATAGTATACCAAAGTCGTCCGTACCATTTCATACCTTGCATATTGACCACTTGGGTCCGCTTCCTAGTTTAATGTCGAAGAGGAAGCATTTGTTGGTTGTCATAGATGCCTTTACTAAATTTGTTAAGCTTTTCCCAGTAAATTCAACAAGTACTAAGGAGGTAGTGATGAGCAATATTTACGTACCTGTGATTTGTCACAAGTATTTTAATGTAACGAGTCGTATCAGTGACAAGTATTTTGTCACGGCGACAAAATGTAACGAGTCGTATCAGTGACAAGTATTTTGTCACGTCGACAAAATGTAACGAGTCGTATCAGTGACAAGTACTTTGTCACGGCGACAAAATACTTGTCACGGCGACAAAATACTTGTCACTGATACGAGAGTATTTTGTCATTGCGCGAGTATTTTGTGAACATCGATAAGATCAAGATGTGATCTTATCGATGTGTAATTACCTTATCGATGTGTATTCATCCTATCGTGGCATGCACTGTTGATGCATGCGGTATCGATTGGTAATTATATTGTGAAATAGCACGCACGCAAGCTGCGCTTGATATATTGTTTTGGAATAAATAAAAGCATTGCGTATTAAAATAAGCGTTGGTTACACTATGATTTTTTAATATTCCATCTAAGAACTTTCCAGTTGGAAATTTTTTGTTATTTGTACGTATTAGTTTCGCAAACCTCCGATTTTGATGAGAATAGAAAGTTATGTCAAAGAAGTTATTTAAACTTTATGGGATAAGTTTCAAGAGCACATGTTGAGGGGTGTAGGAGAAAGCACAGTAAATCGATTGAGGGGGATTAAAATTTGAATGTGGGTTTGTTTCTTACCAAAATTGCTGATTCTAGGTAATTTTGTACCAGAATTATGAATGGTCAAATATTTGATTCGCAAAGGGGGTGAAATTTTTGACCACAGCTTTTGCTGTATTTTTCCGATTTTGTTATTTTTGACACACAGATGCAGGTAACCACGACATATAGCTCTATTAAATTTCAAAACAAAATATTAAACAGTGCAGCTAGAAAGCGCGAATTTCTACCAGTAGGGAACAGGGTAAGATATTTATATAATTCAACAAATTTCATCTGCTCAGGATATATGCGCGCCAGCTGGTAAAGTTTCGTAACTCCAGCTCTTATAGTCTCCGAAATCAAAGTGTTTATACAGATGGACGAGCGGATGTATGTACGGACGTGCATTTTGTACTGAAGTATTCTCTGCCGCAGTAATGCGTTGCGATGCTGAAGTTGCTAAGCAACTTGTTGAGTTAGTCTACCGCGGTCGCTCTTGCTCATAATTTTCATTTTCGTTGCGACTATCCAATCAGAGCCGAAGTCATGCACCATCAACTTCGTGACTGTTGCTTAGCAACGTCATATTTTAATACAAAACAAAATTACTTGCGACAGCGTAAGGCTTGATCAACAACCAGTATAATTTTAAAAATCTAATATTTTACTCGCTATAACCTCAAAACCCATAAACTAATTTGTATTTAAATGTATATATCACTTCGCCAATTGTATTAATTATTATGTTTGAATATCTAAATACATTTGGTGTGTTCAGTTTGTCCTGAGTAACGACGTCAGCAACACTAGTAACAAGGTATCAAGGCAAAAATGCACTACCGAGTACCGAGCTGCTTACAAGTATTAATTCATTTGTTTCTTTTTTTTTGTGAAAAAATGCCATTTAAATTTAAAAAAAAGGATAAATTTTTGTCAGTACAATACCATTTTTTTTTTATGATCTTCAACTGCAATGAAACTGTAACTTTAATTAAATTTTTCAAAAAGTTTGCTATTAGCGGTTGGTTTCAAATAAAAGCACACTAATAATACCGAAATAAAAAGTTTAAAAAATATGGTCATTCTAGTAGACATTGCCCCATTTAACAAAACTTTTTGGGCAAGAATGGCATTATTTTTGTAATATTTGCTAATTTGCTAGTAGCATAAATATTTTCTTTATACTTTGCCCTTTTACAATTTTGCCATGACAAAGTGTCAAATAAAGTGAACACCTAATTATTTTTTACAATTTTTAATGTGTAATCAAAAGTTATGAGACTTAGAAAAAAAAAATTCCGTATACGCAATATAAAGAAAATTTGTAAAGGAGTTATCGACTCGGCTATCGATTAATTGATTTTAAAGAACATAATAACTAGTTACACCAAATTTGACTAAAATATGCGCATTTTACCCAGCTGAAGTTTGTCGGATTTTATTGACATCTTACCCTATCCCTGTGAGAAGAATTTCCATATCAAGCTTCAACAATTGTTCCAAAATAAAGGCAAACATAAATCAACATCAAAACCCTGTCTGCTTTCACTATTATACAAGGTGCTCTAAGTCCTAGTAATGCATCAGTCCACCCTCGTACTAGATGATATATAATGTTTGTGGGCTTGTTTTTGGGATTTTGATTAAAAGCCCCACTCTTATATTTGGCCGCCAAAATGCAGTGCGAGATGTTAATGCGCACAGGCTTCAATGATCACAAACATTTCGCCTGCGCTCAGATGATAATGACCATGAAGCTGTATCTGTCTGAATCTGTGTGCATCACTGTGTTCCTGTGTGTGTATCTGTGTCTGTGTTCATTTGCATGTGTGCGAGCAAATTAATCCTTATGCAAGGCCAATCAACAAGACCAACAAAAACAACAGCGTCGTCGCCGACATAGCCCGACGCAGAGGACACACATCCTGGCGGCAAGTGCAACAAGAGCCACACCCATATTTTCCCCTGGCACTTTAAAACAAAATGGCTGCTTGCCTTGAAATTTTCGTAGGTAATTAAAGTCGCTAACGCATGTTACAGCTGCCACTGTCTCATGCCACCTACTTGGCTGTAATTAAAAAACAGAAAAAAAAACTATGCAAATTTACTTGGAGAAAACTTTATGTCGCGGCTTCTTCGAGTGCAACTAATTCCAGACCTTCCACGCACAAACACACTAAATTTGTGCACCTTACGTGTGGCACAGTTTTGTTGGGCTTCGTTGCCTCAAGACCACCGCCTTCCCCGCTTGCAACGTCCGGGCAATTGTTGACTCTTGCATAAATTATAATTATTAAGTGCAGTGGCAGCAACACAGGCAAGAAAACGAACTTATTCCGTTTTGTTTTATTGTTGTTGGTGGTGCAACATTTTTTGGGGCCCCCCAAAAGTATGCAACATTTTAAACCGTAAACCAAAAAACAAATATAATACATACACACATACAATGCTTGTGGCACGCATACATGTATGAGAGACCCGTGTGCGTGTGTTCCCCTTTTCCGGCTTTGTATAATCGATGTTACCCTGCGCACTCTTAACCTCTCTTTGCACATTTTCGCATAAATCTCATGTTTGTGTGCCACAACTTTGGGGCATAAACCAAAGCCGCAGCTGCACCACAAAAACCAGCGCCACAAAACCCATACCTCATAGAAATGTCATTTCGAATATAGTTATTATACAAGTAGCTAAGCGAGAACTACATTTTAATTAGGGATGTGCCTTACCACCTCGATATTTTGACTATCGATTATTTCGATAGTAATATTTTGACTTTGGCTATTTCTTCGATTCAATACTTTTTTGTTATAAGTTCTTGCCAGTAGAGTTAAAGATAGTTAAAGAGTTAAGAGATAAAGAACTTGGATCCTGTCTTTCCCGTCCCGCAAAATAACACTAAGAATCACGTCCCATCTAAATTTTTCTTTTAATTATAAAACAGTTTATAGTTTCGTAATAGTTTTATTAAACTTTTATGCCTATTGAGTAAATCGGGCGTGCTACGGAAAACGATTAAACGTTTTTGCGCACTTCCGATATCTGTTGATATTTTCTTATATTTTCCTTACTCTTTGATAGCAGAGTTCTACACCTTTCGATTGAAATTAACTACTATGCTGTTTTTATTACAAGGGAAATATTTTTTACGCAAGACATAAACTATCTATGCAAGACATGAGCATTTTTTTATCCAAGACATGAACCATCTGCACGTATGCCAAAAATTCATTTTGAGTTGTGCATGCTATTTTTTGCGTTGGTTCAGAAACGTCCACTTTTGAACCTTTTCTGAATATTAGTTTTGATTTGTCTTGCAACAAAGCAGTCGGTGTCAAACCACATTAAAAAAATCGATTTGGTGAAATTGGGAGCACCAAACATGTGATTTCGAAACGGATCCGAATATTCCGAAGGATTCGTTTTCCGGTGCATGGCCAAATAATTAAATTTAAAAAGGCCGCTACTGAATACTATTTCTATGCATGTATTGCTCGCTTCGTTATTCTCTGGACCATACCAGTGATAAAGTTAAATTTGTTTTTAGTATATTTTTAAATTAAGAGATTATCTCGGTATTCGCAAACTTACAAGTTGCACTTATCGGAACATGGAAAATTGATGTAAACAATCAGATATCAATCCAAATAACCTTCCAATTAAGACGTTGAAATTGTCTTTTAGTTACTCCGAATGGCTTATCGATACCGAAAGAAAAAAAGACAAAATATTGTTCCATGCATCTGGATCGTAGGCCTTGAAAAAACAAAGGACCGCAATCTCAACTCAAGTTAGAAAATAAAAGCCGCTTTCCAAAACAATTTTAAAGCCAGTATAAACTTATGCTTTGGGGTACAGTAAGTACATCAAATATACTAAAAAAAAATACCTGGATTAGCACACTTAGAAATACTGTCAGGATATTCTGATATGTCAGTTATTTTGAAATATGTAAAGACCTTCACGTATGTTATGCAAGTGAAACAAACGGAAATCAATATAAATCGAACGAATTTTCTTCAAAAACTATAAACGATAAAAGTAGAAATAGATATAAGAGTTAAGAAAATAATATATATTTATAAATAAATTGCTAAAATTATTATACTTCTGCGCAAAAAGTGTAAAACACGTAAAAAGCCAACTTCCATTCTTTCCTAATTCAAAAAATAAATCACTCGGAAAATTTGAGTCAGTATAAATTTTTATATTGAAGATTTTAGCATTTGTACATTGGAATTTTTAAAATTTGTAAATTAAATTTAAAATTCAACGTTGCCAATAAATTAAAAATAAAAAAAATAAAAACATATAAAAAAAAAAATATTAACGTTAAAACCAAAATGCATCTTCAAAAAAGTGGTCCTGAAAAATCTAATAACGGGCAAGCCAATAATGTAGCAGATCAATGTCTACCAGATCCAAAATAAATAAATTATACTTGCTATTCTAGAAATATATCAAATAATATTGAATTGATTTATTTATGTTTTATTTTTTCCTCATATTGAATTAATATTAAGCTTCTTCATATCATATTAAACGCTCATTAACTGATATTATATTTAAAAAATAAATATTCCGAAATGTTTTAAGATAGACTTGAAAAATAAATAAAATACTTTGGAATAACCATAGATAGAAAAGTTTACCGGAATCATCACATCATCAATTAAAGAAAAAAAAGAGACATCAAATCTGATGACTGAGAGCGCCACACGATGATGCTTCCGGTAAATTTTTGATCAAGGTAGTGCCTGGCATGATTATATTAGAATGCACTAGAATACCAGAACTTGTTCCAAAGTTAAAAATATTTACTACTGTCTTTATACCCGGCTACTATGATAGATTGAAGACTTTCAAAGTCTTCCCTATGTTCTATTAAATTCGGAACGTCACGAAACGTTCGGATATCACAAAAAGTCGTCAGTCTCAGAAAAGATCTTTCGCCTTACCTCGCGCTATATACAATAGATAGGCTTGATTTCCACATCAAGCACTTAGTAGATAATAGTGCCCAAAGACATCATATTTACCCACTGGAACTTCTCCCCCAAATATTATTATCACTATTATTATAAATTATTGGAAATACTACGGTAAGCAAATTTACTATATTTTCATCAAATGTAGCAAACAAAATTTCGTTAAAAATAAAATCACTACGAAATTCAATAATTTATTTTTTAATGCTGACATTTCGGCAGATGATTTATTAAATTTGAAGGCGCACACAAAAATTTTATTTGTCACCGCAAACCATTTTTCTATTTATGAATTCGATAAAAGAAAAAAAACATGCATACAAAATATAATAAATTTGATTTATTGATTTTTTTAATTAATTGAAAAGCTATTTAACCTCTAACAATTTATCATCCTTATAACTGTCCGAAAATTCATAATTCGACTTATTTATTTAATTATTATACATAAAATACTATCTTTAATTCAATATCAAATGTTCTTAAGATGATTCCTAGCTATATGCTAGCAAAAAGTGGACTACTAAAGATGAAGCATACCAACTTTAAGATACTCTCTACAATCGCACCCACATCCATTAGTAAAATTTTTATGGATCTCTTTTTCTTTTTAAAGCTTTCTCGCTACAGGTTATGATAAACTCTCTCTTCTACATGTGATGTCACTGCACAAACCGGCAATACCTTTGACCCTGTAGGTTGGGGTTAAAAATCAATCCGCACGTAAAAATACTTTTCAAATATTTCACTTCATAAAATCTGTGGTAAATAAATAAACCAAAAAAAAATCTTTAAAAATGTATCAAAGAAGCTTATATAGCCTTAAAAATAAAAAAAATAGAATCAATTTGAATAGCCCTGTTTAATGGATAAATTCGGGATAATCATTCCAGCTGATGAGAGATAAACCAAAGACAATACAAATATTTAGCTTATTGTCTTTGATAAAACCCTATGAGGATTTTGAGTTTCGTGGCCAAAACTTTTTTTGTTCTTCTTGGGTAATCTTCTCTTTATTGGGTAATATAACAATATTATATATTGTATTCTTTTTATGCCCATAACTATTATTTTTAGACATTATTTGAAATTTTCAAATAAATAGTCAAATTTTTAAGTCAATTTTTATGATTTTTATACCTATATGGGCTAAAGGTACTTGCCAATGTTTCCCCCAAAATTGTTATCGATAACTAAGTATTCTTTAACAAGACTGAATAATATTTTTTTTGCAATAAAAGATAAAACTTTGTTTTACTAAGTTAGAAAGGCTAGAACCTAAACCTTTAAGACGCAAGCATGGAATAATAAAAAAAAAATCAAACAAAATTCAAACCGAATTATGTTCTTCAAATTCGTTGTATGTATCAAATAATCGCAAATTGCACAATGGGCCCTCGTAGCCAGATTTTGGCCAAATGTCCCCCAGAAAAAAGTCAAAATTTGAACAAAATGACAATTTAATATGATTTTACACATATTAAGGTATCCTGTGTGAAAAAGACTATTAAATTATAAGTAGTGGTTTTTAAGTTATTGGCAATCAAAGTTGACATTTCTTATTTTATGAGCTTTCGCGATAATTTACAAAAAAAAAAAACCTGCATTACCATGATACATGTAGCTACGAAATCTTCATTCACTTTATTATTTATAAATATAACTTCAGAGAAGAGATAAAACTGAGCATAAAAACTTTTTGGTTTTAAATATATTCGAGTAGGTATAAAGATTTTGTTGGTTTTTTTATCATTTGGCTACTTTGCTTTAAGGGTACCTCCGACTACGACTCGATATTTGATCGAAAAAAATTTTATAAATTTCTTCACATGTTTTGTAACAAAATGTAATTCCTCCCGATTTTCGGAAATTGAATTTTGTATCTAAAAGTTGAGTTTTAAAAAATGACCCCAAGGAAATTTTTTAGCATACTTACAAAGATGCAAATCTAAAAATGTAAAAATTATCAATTTTGACGAAAAAACGTACATTTTGCACTAAATAAATACACTTCTTATCCTTTAATTAAATTGTATCAAAAAACAGCTTACAAAAAAAACAAACTCTTTAAATTTCCTGCTTAATTGTTATGTACAAAGATTATTTTAAATATTCTCGTAAAGTGCATATAAAAATAAGCTCAAAAAATGCCTGCAATAAATTGGCATAAATACCTTTAAGCAGGAAATTTGCTCGTAGCTCTTAAAGTCATAAAATTTCCCAGAGCTCTCACGAGAGTTAAGGGAAATTTGGTGAGTTTGCATTGAGCTTTAAAACACTCTAAATGTGCAAGTGTGTGTGGGTGAGCGAGGGTGTATGTGTGCTGCTTGACTGAGAGAGCAACTGTGTGCGTGTACATCTGTGTGTTCGCATCTGTGTGCCTTTTTGCCGGTTTGTTTATCTTATTTATTTGAAGGCATTGTGAGTTTTTTGCCGGCATTTATTACTTCAAAAAGTCAAACAAAAGTGCGTATAACAGTGTATGTTTGTGTGAGAGTGTATAAGTGAGTGTGTTTAAGTGTGCGTGTGTGAGTGATTTTAAGCTGTCAATTGATTGTGTGCCAAATGGTATGAGATACATAGCGAAAAAAAAAGAAAGAAAACACTGTAGACTGTAAATATTTACCAGCGCCTTTATTTGTTTGCTAGATTTATTTAAATATTTATGCATTGAAGTGTGCTTGTACTTCAAATGAGCTGCACTTATGATAATACACATGCACTCACATACACACTCAAAATCATACTCATACACTGGCACAAATACTCACGCACTCACACACTTGCAATTATTTTAAAACTTTAGTTCAAAACTCAACTCACTGACTATGATTTACGACTTTGGTTGCGCTTTTTATACCAGTTACTCATAATCTGAAAGGGTATACTAAATTTAAACAGTTGTTTGCAACAGCGAAAATAAAATATTTCTAACCAACTTGCGAATATACATTATATTTGAACATAAGTAATGACAAAAAAAAAACTTTTTATTTTTAAGCCTTTTTTATACTTAAATAGCTAATATATATTTTTTAGTGATTTAGTGACTAAAAGATATAAGCAAAAATAAAGTGTCTATCTGGATAAGGTACCAAAACTTCTCTCAGCAATTTTTAAAAACTAGTTAATGATGCAAAAGGATTCGTAGGTAAAATAAAAATATTTTTGCACCAGTGAATTAGAATCTATGCCAAAGCAACTGACTTAGTGAAAAATATTAAAAAAAAATTTATAATTTTTACATTTCCAAAGGTTGACTTTATTTAATTTTTTTGCTGAAGATAACCACCCTACATTAAAATAAATAAATAAATAAATAAATAAATAAATAAATAAATAAATAAATAAATAAATAAATAAATAAATAAATAAATAAATAAATAAATAAATAAATAAATAAATAAATAAATAAATAAATAAATAAATAAATAAATAAATAAATAAATAAATTAATAAATAAATAAATAAATAAAAAAATAAATAAATAAGTAGTAAACTTAATTGAGGTATTCACAATTGCTGTTAAGTTGAATATGTACTTGCAAATTTGCACCATAACTAAACTTGCTATAGCGTGAACGTCCTTTTTGTTAGTTTTTCAGTTGAGTTTGTGCTTATTCTTTCCTGATTTTTTGCATTTAAAAATTAAAAATGTTGTGCTTTAGCACCGTACACTTTAAAGTGATAATTGCCCAATTTAGTTCAGCTTCGATTCATTCCTTTTACTTTTTTTGCCATCTCTTATATAAGACAATGTCTAAAATATTCCAAAGATTGGAGTTTAGAATATGCCGCAAACAGCATATTTGCAACACTTTCTCTTTAACTCAACAACTAGACTCTAAAATTGTTCTTGGTTAAGGAAAAGTTGAGTTGAGTTCTCAACTTTTCAAGTTCTCAACTCAATAGCAAGCGTGAATACCCTAAATGGTAAATTTCTTGCATTCTCATGAACTTGTTGTATAATAAAATAGTTATTAAATATCTCTCCAATATGAATGACACAAGTAAGAATATAATTTGTGTTATATATTCTTTATTCGGAATTGTTGCAAAAATAACCTTTCAACGATTACTAATACGTTTTCGTTCCGTAACACTATTTAATCTACATTTTCAAAACAAGATTTATAGGTTTTTACTTTATCCTTCGATTTTGGATATACACAATATTAAAAAAAACTCACATATAATAGGAAAAATAAAACAAAAGTAAAAGGGCATAAGTATTAAAATAAAATTGGATTACTATTGTCAAAAAAAACTTTGGCTCATTCCCAGCAATTTATATTTGAGTAAGCGAAGAAAGATCTTTGAAAATTTTTTTAAAAAAGTTTTGATTTAAAACATTTTTTTTTTTTAAATTTTTATAAATTTTAAAATTTAAAATTTATCTCAACTTATCTGAAAAATGGGGAAAATTACAATTTATGCAACTGCTCTTCAGCAGCTAGAGTAGAGGGAAAAACAAGGGGGATAACAAGAGAACTGTTTGGATGGAATGTGGAAATTACCAGCAATAATCAAAAGTTTTCAAGCTCAGAGTGTTGCCCAGTTGCTGCAGCCATAGAAATGGCCAACTAGTCAGTAGCTGCAAAAGAAATTATAAAGAACAGCTTATGAGTGCTAATAACGAAGATGAGATACTCTTTAAAGCGATACTTGGCATATTTTTCAATTATTTAGAATTTTTTGTCGATGCGAGACAAATTGTAAATCGAATCTTGGCCTCTTTCTTGAACAGAAGCAATTGGTTTTGCTAACAACTAAAATACGCAAATAAGGCCACTTTCTATTAAAGTGTCAATTTCAATAAAAATTTAAAAAACTGAGTAAATAAGAAATAATTATTACCTACTATTTAATATTTATGTAAACTAAAAAAATATTAATAAAATTATTAAAAATATTTACTTTATTTTTAATTGTATTTTGTTTTAATTTCCTTTTTTTTGCAAAGCCAAGCAAATTTGAATGTGATTCGAAGCGATTTGTTTTGAACATTCATATTTTCTAATAAAGTAAAAATTTTCAATAAAATTTGTCATTAAAAATGTTCAAACAAATTTGATTTTTTTAATTTATTTTAATTTCAAAAAAGTTTGAAGTTATGATGTTTCAAATGCAAATCATTTTCGAAATCGAAAAGGTTGTTTTAAACATAAATATTGTGTAATATAGTAATGTTACAATTTTTAATAAAAATTTTATCAAAAAAATGCTTAAATATATGTATATGCTCTTTTTTAAGTTTATATTTTAATTTACTTTTAAAAAAGTTTTAACTTTTGATCATTCAAGTGGCAAATCAAAGTCCAAATCCAATCATCTCCCAATTCTAAAAGATCTTTGAATATTAATGTTTTCCATTAAAGTTAGAATTTTCCATAAAATTTATATTTTTTAAATATTCAAAAAGGTTTTAAAAAATATACCAAATATATATTACACTAGTTTACAAATTTAAGGGTCATCGGGTGAACCTTCCTAAAAAAGTGTTTTTAAGGGTAATTTGGGGTCGAGAAACACGAAAATGGCAACCTTTATTTGGTCACTTTTTTCAGTTATTCCTCAATATCTCGTGAACAAAATTTTGTACGGACATAAAAGTCGATTAGATCGAAAGGTATTGATGTGCTCTTTCCAGTGATATATAATATGTACAGATTAAGTAAAAATTATTATAATTAATGTTCCCTAATGGGAGATCGCAAATGGGATTTTTTTTTTATAAGGTTTCCCTTGGAACAAAAATAGCTAAGTCATGTTTAATTTCGATGAATATTGTTGCTAAAGTAATTAGGAAAAAACGCATCCGAATACAATTTTTCGGTTTGGTTTTTTGGTTTTCCGGAGCATGGCTGATAGTTTTTCAATACTGATTAAAACAATTCAAATCTTGTATTACTAAAAATTCTCTCCAAAATTACTTGTGAGATTTTATTCCCAAGTGGGGTGCGGAGTGATTTGAATCTGCTTTCGGAAACGCTTTCCTGAGCATCTGTGGCTAAATTTTTACGTTGCTTAGTGTCTTTGTGATAATAAGAGATATAAATGCTCACGCAAACAGATGGATGCCGAAATCAATAATCCTCAGTTTATTGTAAGCTGCTTATAATATTACTCGCTCCCTTTTAGACACAATCTATAGCCTAAGGGTATAAAAACTATTGCTTGTAATTTTTATTATTTAAAATTCTATCTATTTCGAATAAAAAATGGAATATTTTTCAAAAATTAATTTAAGCTTTTAAGAAGACTTTATTTTAAAGATTCGATGGTTAAAAGGCCATTAAAAGGGCAACCTTCCATTATTTTGACTGTATGTATTACACGTCTATATTGCAGATAATAATAAATTGAAACGCAAAACCATAATTTTTACCACAGAAGTGCTCCAAACACCGATTTTAGGTTTTTTATCAATAGAAGTTAACAAAAAAAATGTGCTAAAAGCGAATTTAAATTTTAACATTCGTTTATATTACCACCAACTTTTTGGAGTCTTTCTCGGTTTACACGGCTTACGCAAGAAATCGTCCTCGTACTTACTTCATTCTACCATTAGCCTTATGTATGTAAAAAATATAAAAACAGTACGGCTTCGATGTCCGCTGGTAACCCTTATTTTGTGCCGATTGTGATTTTGTAAAAATTTGGAATTTTCGACAAAATTTGTATCTTGACGATTTTTTACTAATCAAACGGATTTTAAAGAAAAATTATGATATTTAAAATTTGTAGCTTATGGGAGGATTAGGATTGACTGTTTCTAGTTTTATTTAGATAGTATAACATTTGTTGAATGTCTTTTAATTTTTAATTCTATGTGTTTTTCTAATATCAGGATTTTGGATAAAAAAAATTTAGGAATACAAATTTTTTTTTCTCAGTTTTTGATGCATTTTATTTTTATTTCAAATTTTTATATACATATGCTCAGCTCATTGAAGATAATAACAAGATTGTGTTAAGCCTTCCAAATCACAGAAATGTAAGATCTTCTTGTTTTATTTAAGTGGTTTTTATTCTGAAAGAAGGAATTTTAAGTAAATCAGTTCTTTAGATCCAAAAACAATTTTAAGAATACCTTCTTTCTCAAACAGGATGTTGCGATTGTAAAGTAGCCTGCAAAAAATTAAATCGACTGCAGTGATTTTTAAGAAACTTTGACCATCGCCATATTAAAAAAAAAAAAAATTATTTTGGGATATATAATAGATTCTAGTGCTCAGATCCTTTTGAAATTCTGATAAAAATAATCTCGAGTATGTGTTTTAAATGCGATCGATATTTATAGAAATAGAGCATCTTGAACGCACCTAAGTCGCACGCGCTGAGGGACGTTCTAAAAACTTTAAACGCGTTTTTCTCGAAACCATATTTTTCATCCGCATTTCAAGCATAGCTCTTGATCTATTATTCCGATTCCTTTCATTTAAGCCATGTTTGAAAGGAAATAATTTTTCATATGCCTTATACATGAAAAAGTGTTGAATTGTTATTTTTAAGCAGAGTCAAATCACAAAAAAAGTAAAAAAAAAAAAAAAATTTTCGAACGTCCACATTTTAGATAAATTTTCGTCAAAACTCATTCTGTTTTAGTATAAGGCATAGAGAATTTTATTAGCTTCAATAAACAAAAAACATTTTTCATTTCGGTTCACCACAAGAGGCTGGAGAACTGAAATGCGGGGACGAGATTCTGCGGGCAGAGGCAGACAAGAGCCGCCATTTTTCAGCAGCCATTTTGAATTTCGTCGAGAAAAAAATTTAATTATTGTACAATAAAAATTGCATTTAACAATTAAAACAGGAAGTTTGTATGTCTTTTCATCATGGCCACAAATAATTCCCAACCTTCGCAACCTTCCCAATCACTTAATTAAGACTAAGTTCTGCTAAAATTTTAGAATACCATTCAAAACATTCCTCCAATATTTCTCATTTTTAAAAGCATACAAAATGCGGGCAAACAAATTCTTCCTAAAAAGTAATATAACCAGAGAAGGTAGCCGGGTAGCTGGGGCCGAAAAGCTGTTACCAACTTATTTAGAAAGCCGCAAAATGCAAATGCAGCAAATGTGCCAATTTCTCATTTCACAACACTGTCACACACACACGCACATACACACCTGTACGCAGCTGTCAACAATTAAAAAATTTGTGTCAAAATAGAAAAAGTGCAAAGAATTTTAAGTGCAATTCAAGGTTTATGTGGTTTCCCACATAAGCCCACTCCCCGCTCGTTGCTAATATTTTGAGCACATTACTTATACGCAATGTGGCACGACGATTGCATTTGAAATGTATGACGTCAGTTCTTATAAAAGTTTCGAGCCAAGTTTAACCTTTTAAATTTATATGCTACAAAATTAATTTAAAACTATATGCATAAGCATGTTGGGGGCTTAACGCAGCTTCAAAGTTGACCACTTTATATGGAAAGTCATTTTAATTGAATTTTTCATGCTCGTTTAACACGGCTGTGTGAGAAAATAAAAAAACACAGGCTTAAATATAAAATACAAATTACGTTGCTCTTAATTATAATTTGTATTTAAAAAGCAACAAAATATGCGGCGAGACGAAGTGCGTAAAATATCTTCATTTACGCGTCATTAATTTAACATTTTGCTCTATAATAAATATAAAACGCCCCAGTTGCAAAAACAAACAGCATGAAACAAAGTGTATATTAGATTCCTCCCGTAAAGCACACAAACATAAAATGTTGACCTGCCTTTGGCATTTGACACAGTCAGTATTCCCCGGGGTTTATTCAACCCATTTTTCTTCTTTTTTTCGCCATTTTGTGTCGCTTTTCGCATAAATTATGCGCCTCTAATTAACGCCTCATGGTCGGAAAATGCAATGAGTGACAGGCTGGGTGCGTGTGTGTGTTTTATTTTTATCATGCGTGTGGCACTGGGAAAGATAATATTTTAAAGATACTCTTATCCTGTAGCATCAGCAAGCTCTTTAGTGCCTAAATACTAGAGATATCAATTACATATTACTACCCCGCTACTTGTCGGAAAAAAGTTTCCAAACTTCTTCTGCTGATGTGCTATAAATCGAAAATTAAATAATTGCCAAAATTTGGCCACTTTAATGCCTAATACTTGAAAAGTAAGGAAAGTGAGGGGAAGAGGGTGTAGGTGTGTGGGATAATCCGTGTATGTTTTCTATGACAGTCTATTCTCTTCCTTGGCTAAACCATTTTGAAGGCCGGTGGACGTTTTCTTAGACTGCCTTGTCTCCAAAGGTCTAAAAGAAGTCGCAGTGGGGGACATGCACCCTCTCTGCTAAAATATGTCGCAGTATTTTTTTTAAGCAACGTGACCAGAAAGTACCTGCAATATCTTCGTTTTTTAGGGTTAAGTACTAGAGGAGGGATACTATCGATGGTACAATCGATGGTATTATCGATAGTTAAATTTTTCGGATACTATCGATGATTTTGTTCAATAGTATATTCTTGTATGTAAAAAAGTTTTTTGACAAAATGCCGAACATGTCAAAAAGAATACCAACCCATTGGTAACACGTCAAACCTTGTTGACCATCCGACGCTTTTAGAATCAACAAATCCTATGGGAACCATAAAAAATTATTTAAGTAAGTAAAATTTTTATGAAAATTCTTCGCATTACTTTAATTAAAAATTTAACTAAAAATTACTACTTTCAGGGACCCGACTGTGATGGACTAAAAAAACTAAGCCAACAAATAATTATGCCCTCCTTAGTGGCCTTATAGTAAGAAACTTAGAAATGAGGACATGTTGGTCTTCTGCTACAAAAACAAAATAATTGAAAGACAATTTTTGTTATTGTTAATTGTTGAATGGTTTTTTAAGATGTAATTTTAAAAGGATCTCTTTTTACAACGTCATGAATAAAACGTTTCTGCTAAACATTTTGAAATACTCTTTTTGTAAGTATTAGAATTTTCCCCACTTGCTCTATGGTACTTATTTAAAGAATATGCCCCTATTTTGAGTGGCATATTTCACTTTGTTCGATAGTACTATCGATAGTATCGATAGTTTCAACTATCGAAGTCTAAACTATCGAGTGGTGGCACTATCGATAGTATCCAACCTCATAGAGGGTATAAACTTTTTCTGCCGCTGTCCTATCCCTTGACTACTGAGTTCTTATCAAAGTTGGGGCAATTTGAACATACTGGAGAGGTAGGCTAGTTAGTTAGCTAGGCACAAGCCGGGAACACCCTGAGTCCTTACAGGTAGCGGTAGGGTGTAGATGAGTAGTAGAACAACCGTTGAACCTCTTCTAGAACTGCTTATTCGCTTACCTTAACAATTATTTTGAGGATTCGGTAAACAGATCCAGATTCCCTGATGACAAATTTGCCGGACAAGCCCGGTTCTACTGAAGGTGGCCTTACGAGGTACAGGCTAAGTTTCATAGGATAGCATGAGGAGAGTATCATCGTCATCATCAGATCTCTACGACAGAAATCTCTTGGCCCAAACAAAGAGGGGTTGTTCCTTCCAAAATATGTGGGAGTACTTCCTAAATATATCGTGGCCATTGCGGTATCATAGTTTCTCAGGGCTGCCTTTTTTTGTCAATCTTCAATTTACGCTCCTCTCTTTCGCATATTTTCAGATCTCACTGGATCGCAGAAGATTTAACAGCCCGTAAGAGTTGCTCCTCAAGGAGATAAAGGAACTAACAAGTGTTGTGCCTAGCAATATCTCAAGATCATATGATTTTGATTGATAGGCCTACTCTAAAGGAAAGACGCATAGTATATGTAATAATATTATGTTACAACCCTGCGTGGTTGTTATCGATGTTTAATCGAGTTGATTATCGGTAGGTGTTCGAAGCAGCGCTGAGGTGGTAGCGTCGTGTTGTGGAAATAAAAGACAAATTTAACTTAAAGTATAATAATTAGCGTAATTATTACATGGTGTCAGAAGTGGGATAATATTACTATTTGGATAAACTGTATATATCTGTGCCAAACAACATCAAAAGCATGGCATCGAACGACAGGCTACCTGAACCATTGGATTGTGTGAATTTGCCAACAAAATGGACGATTTGGAAGCGTACATTTCTTATGTACATGATGGCGAAAGGCATAGATGAGCAGCCCGAGCCAAAGAAAATAGCAACATTTCTTTGGCTGATTGGACAACAAGCTATGGAGATCTACAGCACGCTGTTTCCAAACGATGGAACAGCCAACAGTATACTTGGTGTTGAACAAAATGCTGTGGGTCAAGAGCAAAATGCGGCAGGACAAGAACAACGAGCCCCTGTCGGTGTGCGTACCCTTACGGATGTGTTAGATGCCTTTGAGCAGTATTGCATTCCAAGTCGTAACATAACTATGGAATCTTTCAAATTTAATATGATTACCCAAAAGGAAAAACAACCGTTTGCTGAATTTGAAACTGAATTACGCAAACAAATCCAATATTGTGAGTTTAATTGTGATTGTGGAGCATCGTATCAAAACCGCTTGCTGCGGGATCGTATTATTATTGGCGTACATGACAAAAAGTTGCAACTTAAGCTGTTGGATTCTAAAAATGAATCGCTTGCAACTGTTATTGAAAAATGTAAGACTTTTGAGGCAGCAAATGATAATAAAATGTATATGGATAAAAGTGGTGCATTAACTGTATGCAGCAATGAGCAAGTCCTAAAGGAAACATCAGCTACCGTAGCTGCAACCAGCCGCAGGTGTTACAATTGTGGTAATCCATGGGAACCGTCGCATCGACGAATCTGCAAGGCCAATAGCGTCAATTGCAGAACTTGTGGAAGGATTGGGCATTTCAGCCAATTTTGCAAACAGCGCAACAAAGATCAACAACATGTTATCAAGGATCAGCGTCAATACACCAACAAGGAAAACAAATGTCACTCAACCAACCTGGAAAATTATGGTAATATAAGTAATACTAATAATTGTAGCAAAGTAAGTTTTAAAAATGCTTGTATGTATAGAATAAACTCAATTCAGTCTGAGAAAACGCGGTGGAACAAAGTATATGAAATAGGAAATCAAACAGTTATTTTTAAGATTGACACTGGATCTGACGTGAATTGCGTTCCTTTATCATTGGTTAGACAGTTAAACATTGAAGTTAAAAATGAAGTAAAACATTTTTCTGTATTTGATTGCAGCAGTAATAAAGTTAAAGTTTTTGGCTCTGTATTCTTAAGTTGCATTGATACTAATAGGAAGACAAGAAATGAAGCTCAATTTTTGGTTGTAGATGATAGATATGAACCTCTGTTGGGATTGACGACATGCATTGATTTTGGATTAGTTAAACGGATAGATATTAACACAATAGTTTTGTTCCCAGGTGAAAAGGAAGCATTTTTGGAAACTAATAAAGATTTGTTTACTGGATTGGGTAAAATGCCAGGCGCTGTAAAAATTAACTTAAAAGAAAACGCTGTCCCTAAATTACATTACCGTAAACGTGTACCTATGTCTGTACTGGATAATCTTAGAAAGGAAATTGATAAAATGGTAAAGATAAAATTATTTCACCTGTTAATTATCCAACAGACTGGGTAAACAATTTGCAAATCGCTGACAAGCCGGACGGAACCTTACGCCTGTGCTTGGACCCCAAACCACTAAACGAATGCATTCGTAGGGAACATTTCCTAATTCCCGTAATTGATGATTTTATTTCAAAATTAGCGGGTAAACGGGTATTTACGGTTCTGGACCTAAAGAGTGGATTCTGGCAGTTAGAACTGGATGCAAGTAGTTCAGATTTGACAACCTTTATGACACCTTTTGGTAGATACAAATTTAACCGTGTTCCATTTGGTATTAACAGCGCACCGGAAATTTTTCAAAAGAAAATGGTACAGATCTTTGGCGACATTCTGGGAGTTATGGTCTATTTTGACGATATTGGAATTGTTGCAGAAAGTTATGAAGAACATGAAAAAATACTTATGACTGTACTTGAGCGTGCACGGAAGAACAATGTCCGATTCAATCCAAATAAGATTCAGTACCGACAAACAAAGGTTGTGTTTATGGGAAACATTATTTCGGAAGGGCAAATTAAGCCAGAATGTAAATATCGAGATGCAATAGTGAACTTAAAACAACCTGAAAATAAGGGTGATGTCATGAGACTTTTGGGCTTACTTAAATATTTGGGAAAATATATACCAAACTTGTCTAAGCAAACAGCTGAGTTACGCAAATTAACTCATAACAATATTGAATATAGTTGGAATGAAAGGCATTCGATGGAACTGAATAGAATTCTGCGGATACTAAACTCTGAACCTGTTCTGGCCGTTTATGATCCAAAACAGCCCGTGGTAGTCCAAACAGATGCATCCAAGGATGGTTTGGGTTGTGTTATAATGCAAAATGAGCGACCTATAGCCTATGCATCACGTACTTTGGGAAAGAACGAACAAAAATGGGCTCAGATTGAAAAGGAACTTTTAGCAATTGTCTTTGCATGTGAGCGTTTTCACTATTATCTCTATGGCAGGGAATTTGTTGTGCAGAGTGATCATAAGCCACTAGAAACACTAATTGGAAGGGATATTGATGACGTTACTGCACGACTGCAGCGAATGTTTTTGTTTTTGCTAAAATACCCAAAATTGAAGATTGAATATGTTCCGGGGAAGCAAATGCTGGTTGCTGACTGCCTATCACGTGCCCAAGTAGTGAATGTTTGTGAAAATGAAGAATTGAAGATGGTCGTTCATAGCTTAGTGGAAAATGTATGCATAGAGGAAGAAAACTGTAATCTATATTTAAAGTTGTTGAATAGTGATGATAGTCTTATGAAGGTTTGCAAATATGTGGAAACACAGAACTGGCCAAGTTATCACCAATTAGATGTGATAAGTCAAAAATTTTACAAGTACAAGCATGAACTACATTATGAAAACGGGTTGTTGTTCCGTGATCATCGACTTGTGATTCCACTTGAATTGAGGAAAAAAATTTGTAAATGGCTACATGCACCTCACTTGGGGGTTGAAAAAACACTTGCAAGAGCCCGTATGCATTATTTTTGGCCGGAAATGAGTAAGGAAATCAAAGAGTTAGTAGGAATCTGCTCAGTTTGTGAAGGTTTGAAGAGAAATAATGTTAAAGAGCCTTTAAATCAAGAAAAAGGGCCAGCATATCCATTCCACATTGCATCCATGGACATATTCGAGTTTGCTGGCATCAATTACATTTCTTTAATTGATGCATATTCGGGGTTTGTCATATCTGAAAGACTAAGTAACAAAACATCGAGTCATATAATTGAAGTATTGCAGAAAATATTTAACAGAATCTGATACCCGACAATTATTAAAAGTGATAATAATCCTTTTTCATCTTTTGAATTTAAGAAATTTTCTGAAGATACAAATGTTCAAATTAAGTTTTCTAGCCCAAGATATCCTCAAAGTAATGGGCTGGCGGAAAAAGGAGTAGCGATTGCTAAAAATATACTAAAGAGATGTTATCAAACACAAAAGGTGGAATTATTTCAGTATAGACTGTTAGAATACAATACAACTCCTGTAGCAAGTATGCAATTAACGCCTGCCCAATTATTCTTTGGAAGGCAGATTAAAACAAAGTTGCTAGTAGCAAGTCAGACATTGTGTCGAAACAACTTGAGTGAGCAAGAGATACAACTAAAAATTGAGAATAAAAAAAGTAAGCAAAAGTATTATTATGACAGGAATGCAAGATCGTTACCAGTATTAAAAATAGGAGATCTTATTATATTTAAAAAAAACGGCAATAAATGGCATTATGGAACAGTCACGGGTATTGTCAATAATCGTTCATATATTGTTAAAGACAGTTTTGGAAATCACTATAGAAGAAATCGTAGATTTATAGCCAAAACAAATAATGTTGATTTCAATGCAAGTGATTTAATGTACGAAGAAAACATAAAAGATAATAATAGCCGAGACATTGAAGAAATGAAAGAAATTGAAATTGTTCCGTTGCCAAATCAAATAAACAACCCAAATAATTGTGAAGCTAATGAAAAACCACTGTTGGACAGCTCACTATCAGAGGAACATGAAACATCTAATAGTGGTGATTCAGAGGCTGAGGGTTCCAAATCTAAAATAAGTAACTCAGAAAATGTAACTCAAAATGAAATGTCAAACCAACCCAATGTGATAAAGACGCGGGGAGGTAGAATAGTCCACCCACCAAAAAGATATGGATGGGATTAAAAATAAGCTTAAAGATCTTATTGTTATTTTAAGAAAAAGAAAGCGTGTAATAATATTATGTTACAACCCTGCGTGGTTGTTATCGATGTTTAATCGAGTTGATTATCGGTAGGTGTTCGAAGCAGCGCTGAGGTGGTAGCGTCGTGTTGTGGAAATAAAAGACAAATTTAACTTAAAGTATAATAATTAGCGTAATTATTACAGTATATCTTTAAGAATTTAATTTCTAACAAAGGCCTACGATTTCGGGTCCTATATAAAGCTTTTCAACATTTCGTGGTCCTTGTCAAAGGTCTAATACTTTAAAGTGTAAACATTTGTTATGCTCTTCTCTTTTTGTCTAAAATTTAATTTTTAATTATTTAAATATTAATTATAATACAATAACTAATAAAACAGTAGGGCAACGAGTAACTAGACCTTTTTTAGTTATGACTTCAAAATTAAATATATATATTTTTTTTTTTTTGATTTATTTTGTTTACAATCTATCCGTGAATAATAAGCAAATGATTTGACATAATTAAATTACATAACAGGATTGACTGAATTAAATATATAAAATAATTATTTAAATGTTAAATTACAACCTCTATATTGATCTGCTGATTGCCTTTTAAATAATTTAAAAATATATAAAAGACATACACATAGACATTTCTGCACATACATATCCTATACATATTTGTGCACACTCATTCAATGACAGGATGACAAACAGACTCAAACACTTGACTAGATTGACAGCCTGTCTACGCTGCATCCTTCAAAGCCTTTCCAGCTGATATGTATGACACTCATTGCCAACCACTTCAAAGAGCTTCAAGTGCGACGCGTTGCCAACTTCTAGAAAATGTGCATTGAAATACGTTTGGTTCATATACAAGTATTATCTACCAAGGTTGCAAAGAACAGAAATATTTAAAAAGTACCAGCCAGGGGTTAATTGCTACCAAGCGTTGGTATGACTATAGTTTTTGACTGGATTGAATTCCTTGGAATACTTTAAGAAATATTAAAGTTGCTTCAATATATTTTATGCCAATTCACAAAAAAATAAATACATAAAATTTATTAAAATCCTTAGAATATGCATAAAACTGATATATTATTTAGACTCATAATGTATAACTTTAACTAGGACAAAAATTTTTTTGGGAGATATGAGCAAAATGCGTAACAAATTTAAAAAAATTTAAAAAGTTTATCAAATTCTAATATTTTTAACACTAAGTAAAGTCTTAAAATAAGTATTCGTTTCGTTTTCAGTGCTATGAAATGCAAAGAAGCTATGTAAAAGCTTAGTGAGTGAAAAAAGCTCTCGGAAATTTAGGTAAAGCAGTAAAAGCTTGAAGCACTTATGAAATTGTTTATGAAAAATAGTTATATAATAGTTTTATTAAAAATAAAAGTATAAATAAATAAATAAAAATGTGGTACAGTCGAGGCGGTGCCCGGCAGTGAAATACCCTGTACCTTTTGTCTCGAAAAAATTTTTCCTGCATATTCCTTCTAAGAACTTTCCAATTGGAATTTTTTTTTTTTGTTGAAATTCGATATTTAGGTATAAGTTCCCTAAATTTTTACCGATTTTGATGAAACTCGAATGTTATAACAAAGAATTTATTTAAAGTATATGGGGTAAGTTTCATGTTGGTATGTTGAGGGGCGTGGGAGAAAACACGGTAAATCGATTGCGGGGGGTGGGGGACCACATCGATAAAATTTGGATGTGGATTTGTTTATTAGAACCACATGAATCAGCTTACCAAAAATTGTGATTCTAGGTCACTTGTAACCATAGTTACTAGGAGTCAAATATTGACGCAGTTTATAGGCAAGAATGGTGAAATTTGTACATTTTTGACTATAACTTTTGCTGTATTTTTCCGATTTTGTTATTTTTTTATACACATATGCATGTAACCACAACGCATCGCTCTGTTAAATTTCATGATGAAAATATTAAACGGTGTGGCTAAAAAAAGTGAAACTCTACTGCGGGGGAACGGGGGAAGATATTGACATGATTCAACAAACTTCATCTTTCCAGGAAATATGCGCACCTGCTGGTAAAGTTTCGCGTCTCTAGCCCTTATAGTCTCCGAGATCTAGGCGTTCTTACGGACGGACGGACGGACATGGCTCAATCGCAAAACCGTGACGGACAAAGCGTCTTGAGGGAAAAAAAAACCGTGGCGGACTTAACGCCGTGAGGCAAAGAAACAGAAACCCGAAGCGGTCAAAATCACGAAAACACCCTTGAAGATTGCCGAGATCTAATTGACTACTATGGAATGTACTACGTTACATTTCTTAAAAAACAGCCAACATAGGGCTAGGCAATACAGAATCGGTCAAAATCGAGAGTTTATTGTCCGTGACTTGGAATTACTGAAGGCACGTGGTGGTTATGTACTTTGTTATATAATTAAAATGTGTTCAAATAATTTCAAGTTACCCCGCGCTTCCCAACTACCTTTCAAAATTTCCTTTCCCATAAATAATCTGCACTTTAATAATTTTGTATTTAGCTTCAGCTTAGTTACTATTATTTGATAACTTGGAATTGCAGGAATTCTGTCGGTTTTGCGGAGCCAGACCAGATCAAATGAATAGTAAAGTATTTACTAATGATTATTAGTGGATTCAAAAAACCTTTACCTGAATTTGAATGCAATTTACTTTGGAATTTTTAGTTCTGAATTCATATTAGTTCTTTACCAAGTAATAACATTCTTACTTCTGTATCGGTCCTTATTTTTCGTAAATGGGATTGAGATTGTTCATGCTGGATAACTTTGGCATGTCCCTCTTTCATTTATGAAAATTTTCAAACCTTATTTTAGAGTCAGTTTTTATGAAACGTTTTGAACACAATGGAGTACTTATAACATTCTGATGCCAGGAGTTTACTGAAGGATAAGTCCCAAATAAAAGATTTATTATTAATTTTTCTTTACCGAATATCGTTTGATATTATCTCTTATCGTTACCGAATATCGTTTGATATTAAATTTTTTTTTCGCTACTGCATATCGTTTGATATTATTATTACTTTTTTTTGCCACTGCATATTGTTTGATATCAGTATTTTTCTTCGTTCCCTCACATCGTTTGATGTTATTTTTTTTACGGTATACGAAGACAACCTTTTGGTACGACTACTACTTTTTGCCTAAGTTAATAATTTTATTGAATTAATTTAGCAATTTTTTATCGTTACTTGTATTCAGTATACATTTCAAATTTTATAAGATTTCTAAAACAAACATAAGATTTAACAAACATAAACTTTATTATTCATAACTTGATTTAATAATTTAATTTGTATTCAAATTCGAGTTTTATACTGCACTTTGATTTGGTGTGTGTCGATTATTGAAAATTTATATTAAAATGGCAGTTCAGCGAAGTCAAGAAGATTTATTGGCGAGTGTGTCAAATGAACCAGTTTTGTGTACCATTTGCAACGATACCGTTTTGATAGATGCTGAGCTTTCTGAAACTCCCTGTAAGCACAGATTCCATAGATCTTGTATTGTGGTATGGCTAGGAACTAAAGAAACTTGTCCAATTTGTAGACAGCCATGTACTCTATTGCAGATAGGTACCAGTGAAAGTCAGGCCATAGGACCAACAGTTCAGGATTCTAGAGCTTTGCGCGGTAACAACCCACCATCAGGAGCAATTCCTAGAGGTAGGCCAAATACTAGATCCAACCCTCGCAATAATGTGTCAAATCAAAATCAAAGACAAAACTCAAACCAAAATACTAGAAACACTCGAGATTTACAAGTTAATTCGTCTGAGCCTACTCTCTCTGAAGAACGTGTTCAGCAATTGATTTCTAATTCATTAGATACCTTTCGTCTCAGTATGGTTTCGGCAGTATCTGATGAAATTAGTTCATCGTTAAGAAATTTGAATCTTTCTAGCAACCAACCACCAGCTGTACACGAAATTCCAGATGAGATTCCAAGAACTTCAGCGCGTTCTAATAGGCGTGACTCAAGTTTCCGTGCTGTTTCAGGAGATAGGCATACTGACCGTCCAGATAAGATTGCAAGTGTGATATCAAACTGGCACGTTAAATTCTCAGGATATACTAATGAGATTCCTGTTGAAGACTTTATTTATAGAGAAAATAGTTTGACAGTACAATGTTTAAATGGAAATTGGAATTTGTTGTATCAATTTGCAAATTTATTGTTTTATGGACCTGCTTTGCAATTTTACTGGCGTTTTCAAAGAACTACTGATCAAGCCAATTGGTTTCATTTGTGCAATTGCTTGCGTGAGAAGTATAAAGATCAGCGCTCAGATGAAGATATAAAAGATTGTATTAGATCGCGAAAGCAGAGACCCAATGAGAGCTTTGATAATTTTCTAGATGCAATTTTGTCCATTGCGGATGCGTTGCGCGAGCCTATGACAGATCGTGAACTAGTTGCAAATATTAAGAGAAATCTTAAACCTGAATTAAGTCATGAATTGCTGCACATTTCCACACCGAATATCGCAACACTGCGTACCGAATGCCATAAACATGAACAATATTACTCAAGTGTACTTGCAAAGTCTATTAATCGTCAAGCTACTTTTAAACGAAACGTAAATGAAGTTATTCTTGAGGAAGAACCTTCGGAAGTTTTTCCTTCAGAGTTGTTAGAAACAACCGAGATAAATGCTCTTAGATCATCTGATAGAATTAAATGTTGGAATTGTGATGACTTAGGACACCGATATCAAGATTGTCTGAAAGTTCGTCGCATCTTTTGTTATGGATGTGGTCGTTTGGACACATATAAACCATCCTGTCTTAAATGTAATCCAAAAACGGAAAACATCAAGCAGGATGTTCGCAAAGCTTAAATAGCGAATGTCCGGTAGAAGCCTCGGATTCAGAAAATACCAGCTATGACTTATTACCTGACGTAACAACTATTTTACCTGATCTACCAAAAGATAGAGTATTTAAACCCTATCACATTCGATTAAAAGAATATAACCAGCGTAGAGAGGAAATATTCAAATCTCAATCCCTCTCGTTAGTTAAAAGTCGATCTTCAGTTAGGATGAGTGAATTTTGGAAAAACAAACGCTCATTAAAGAACTATATTATTTCCGCTATTGAACGTAAAGGAAACGATAATCGTCCTCATACAACAATAGAAATATTTGGCCAAAAATATTTAGCTTTACTAGATAGTGGTGCTAATAAAAGTGTTATTGGAGGTCAATTGGCCGAACTAAACTTATCTGACCATAGAGTTAAAAAGTTAAAAGGAAATGTTACCACTGCAGATGGCCAGAAACAACGAGTAGTAGGCTTTCTTAATACCTTAATAGAATATAATTCAGTTAAGAAAAATTTTGAATTCGTTGTTGTTCCGGCAATCAAACAAAATATCATTTGTGGAATGGATTTCTGGGATTCATTGTTCCTATTACGTTAAATGAAATTCAATGGAATGAGCAAGAGTCGAATAGTTTTAAGATTAGTCCTGCAGAAAGGATTCGTTTACAATGTGTCATTGGATTGTTCCCTTCGTCGGAAAGAGATGGATTAGGAAAGACCACTCTAGTTAATCACACTATTGACACGGGTGACGCTAAACCTATTAAGCAACGGTATTATCCTTTATCTCCAGCTAAGGAGAAAATTTTATGTAAAGAAATTGATCGAATGATTAAATTAGAAGTTCTTGAAGAAGCCCCAACTTCTTCATGGTCTTCACCAGCCGTTCTTGTTATCAAACCTGAAAAGGACAGAGTTTGTTTAGATTCTAGAAAGCTTAATTCAGTAACTGTTAAGGATGCATATCCAACACCCCTTATAGAAGGATTACTGAGTCGGCTTCCTCCAGTTTATTGTATATCAAAAATTGACTTGAAAGATGCGTTTTGGCAAATATGTTTGGATGAGGAATCAAAACCTAAAACAGCGGTTACTATTCCAAATAGGCCTTTGTATCAGTTTACAAGAATGCCTTTCTTATTAACTAACGCACCTCAAACCTTGTGTAGATTAATGGACCAAGTAATTCCATATCACATGAAAACTCATGTACTGGTATACTTGGATGACTTGTTAGTCATGTCTAGCAATCTTGAAGAACATGTGTCACATTTGGCAGAGGTGGCATCTCGCTTGAAAAAGGCAGCCCTTACTATCAATGTTAGTAAGAGTCAATTTTGTTTGAAAAGAGTAGAGTATCTAGGATATATTGTAGGAGAAGGAACCTTACAAGTAAATCCAAATAAAATTCAGGCAGTATCAAATTTTCCAGTACCAAGTACTAAACGTCAATTGAAAAGATTTTTAGGAATGACCGGATGGTACCAAAGATTTATTTTTCAATATTCAACTGTGACCTATCACCTCACTGAATTGTTGCGTGGTAAAACCTTGCAATGGAATAATGACGCGCAATTGGCTTTTGAGAAATTGAAAACACTGTTGACATCTGCACCGTTACTTATTCATCCAAACTATGAGAAACCGTTTGTTGTACAATGCGGTGCAGCTATTTATGGTGTAGGAGCAGTATTAGCACAATGTGATGAAACCGGAGTCGAACGGCCAACCGCATATATGTCCAAAAAGTTAAATAAAGCCCAGCGTAACTACTCAGTAACTGAACTGGAATGTCTTGCGGTAGTATTAGCTATCAAAAGATTCCGTATGTATATTGAAGGACATACTTTTAAAGTAGTAACCGACCATGTGAGCTTGCGCTGGTTGATGAATCAAACCATCTAAATCTAAATGGTAGACTAGCAATATGGTCAATCAGGCTACAAGGTTTCAATTTTAGTATTGAGCATCGAAAAGGTAGTGATAACGTTGTACCAGACACCCTTTCGAGATCTTTTGAAGATGAAGATATAGTAACGGAAATTGATATTCAAACTTTGCCTGAAATCGATCTAGATTCGGATTCATTTGAATCAACAGAGTATTGTGAATTAAAAGAGCAATTTATAAAATCCGGCAATCAGGCAATTTGATTTTCGAGTTGTTGATAAATATATTTATCATCGTGATCATTTTGGTACAGGCATTGCAGAAATTGATGATGAATGTTGGAAACTATATGTTCCTGTCGATTTACGTGAAAGCGTAATACAAGCAGCACATAGTCCTCCTACGGCTTCTCATTGTGGCATAGCCAAGTGCTTAACCCGAATTCGTCGTAGATTTTATTGGCCACGTAAGATTAATGACGTGCGTTTGTATATTGGAAAATGTGGAATGTGTAAAACATCCAAATTACCTAGTACATACTGAAAGACCATTTCAAAGACTTTACGTCGATTTTATTGGACCATTTCCACGTTCTAGGAGAGGAAATGTTGGTATATTCATTGTACTTGACCATTTCTCGAAATTTACATTCTTAAAGCCAGTTAAAAAGTTTAATTCTAAACTGATTATAACTTATCTTAAAGAAGAAATATTCGACTGGCACTCAGTTTAAAAGCCATGAATTTTCTAACTTTATTTCTAAATATGGCATAAAACATTTGTTTACCGCTGTGTATTCACCGCAAGCCAATGCAGCCGAACGTGTTAGCCGATCTATTAATGCAGCTCTAAGAACATATGTGCGTAAAGATCAGAGAGAATGGGATCTGTATATTAGCAGTATTAATTGTTCCTTAAGAAACCACTTGCACCAATCAATAGGAACATCTCCGTATTTTGTTGTTTTCGGACAGCACATGGTTACACACGGCAAAGATTACCAATTGTTAAAGAAATTAAAATTACTCGGCGAAGGCAGCATTAAGTTGGATAGAGCTGATGAGTTTAGTAAGATTCGTTCAGATATACAATCGTATATGAACAAAGCTTATCGTAAAAACCAGAAAACTTATGATTTTCGTTCAAGACCTCGTTCTTTTGAAGTGGGCTAAGAAGTAGTAAAACGAAATTTTGTGATAAGTAGCAAAGAAGAAAACATTAATGCAAAATTAGCCCCAGTAGGAACACTAGCTCGAGTGAAAAAGAAAATAGGCAATTCCCTTTACGTGTTAGAAGACCCTAATGGAAAAGAGCTAGGAACATACCCTGCAAAAGATATTTGGTAATGACTATTATCACCCTTTTTCAGTTTTTATCTACGTCGTAGAGACTAGGATTAAATCTGTGTTGTAGTGGTGTAGATTGCAGCAGCAAGTTATTTTGCATAATTATTTTTATGTAAACAAACACAAAACTAATTGGCAACTATCGGCAAAATCAGCTGACCATTTGTGCAATATTTCGCAACACCGATAATTACCGATCTGGCAATGCATATGCGATGTCATTAAACATCGATAAGCAACAGCTGATCATGCTGCGTGGGTGGCAAGGCTCAGCTTCTAGTATTCATTTCCTGCGGGCGGAAGCCTTCATTTTATTTTCAATCAGCAACCTAACAAGACGTGTATAAAATTAAATCCGGCAGCATCCAAAGTTAGTAATATTCCGCGGTTAAGCCAAGTGCGTCTGCATAATTTATTGAGCCGTTGGAACAGCCGGCGAGACGTATTAACAAGTGAATTGTTCTGTTTAATGAGATTTTATTGAAATTCAATTAACCCCAAAAATAAAACAATTGTCCAGCTATTATAATAAAGGTATGTGACCAATCACAGGAAAAGTCCTCCCCTAAAATCTACTTCTGTTTATAGCTTTGGCGCATTCTCGCACGTATTCAGATCTTCCGTGCAGTTTTACGCACTTCAGCAATTTATATGCAAGCTGCAGCAACGTTCGTACATATGTATGTGCTGTGTCGTACTTATGCTAATTAAGCGAGCTGCAGCATTTTATTGACGTGTTGCTCGTGGATTAAAATTACCTCGATCGTGCCGTATATTGCATACACGTGGCCGACCGATGCAGCACTCTCCAGGATATACTCTACTACACATATATGAATATATATATGTACAACCCCCGGACTTTCTACATGCGCAGCAACCACGCGTTTAAATACCGTGTTCTATGCAAACGTATACCGCCAAGCGGAGTACAAACGCCCAACTAAAACTTCTGCGTTATACCGGATTTAAAATTGATTTACCTTATCGTGTATATATATACTTTTATATAAGTCATCTTATAATTTCCTAAATTTTATATGGTATGGTATGTATATGTAGCATTTGCAGTACGTATATATTTTTCTAACTATTTTGAAGTTCCAAAACAGCGTCTTCATTTGTCATCAGGCCTGTCGACTATGGAGGAATTAAACGCGTTGTAAGTACGGCATAGCCGCTAAGTCGCATTATAAATGCGTATGAAATATATGGTTTGTTTTGAATAGAAAAAATATAACAAATTGCAAAGACTACATATACAGTCGCGTTAAAGAAAATTATGAAGTATGTAAAATTAATGCCGTACCCGTTAAATGATATATTAATAATCGACATGTTTGTATAGCAGGTCTAATAATACTTAACTTATTAGTTTAAGTAATTACCTTTTTCTTATGAATTTTGTATAAATCTCTTTAACACATGTTTGTTTAGCATGTGTTCGGTTCGCTTTTCTCTCTTTTTTGCATTTTATAAATATGAATATTAATTAAAACCCATTGGGCACCTGAAGTAAAATAACCTTGGCATCCATTTATTAAAGGGTACTGAAGAGCATTCTTCTTAACAGGTTGGGTGGGTAAAAGACTGAGTCCATACACCACGACTCACATACTCTTTTGTGTTACAAGTCGCGTCCAATACATTTAAAGTCTGATTTCCTTCTTCTTCGAATCCTATTCACTAACTCTGTCTACTTATTTTTAGTTATGTTGTAAGGAAGTTCTGGTGCTGGGGTATAACTCAGTCTGCCCCAAGGCCAACTTACAACTAATTTGTAAATTTGCTGAGACACTGGGCAGCGTAGGGGGCCTAGAAACTGTCCACGCCGTACCTGCTTACATACATACATACCACGATCGCCTCCCATACACCCTGAAAATGTAGTTTGTGTGTGTGTCGCGCTGTTGCTGAAAACAACCTTTACTACTGTGCGCTCTCGTATGATCGCCACAGACTACGTCAATGGGCAGGGCTCTCGCGACCGTATCCTTGCTCGAGGGGGTAGGAAAGAGGAGTATCGCGAAACACACTAATGCGCACACACACGGTGACGCTCTGTTAATACCGCGCACGGCATTAATGTTTAATAAATACAAACGCTTGCTGCTTTACTTCACGTTATAATTTGCTTCTTTTATTTCACTTTTTAAGTACCCTAATTTATGTTACTAATCCCTGCAACTGAGTCACCTAACCTCTATTCTCTTTATCCCCTAACCTTATTTCCCGTCCACGTTTCTTTATTCTTTTTCTTGTCTGCGCGTCGAACCGCTGCACTTCTTTTCTCGATGCCGTCCAAAAACCAACTCCCCTTTAATTTTTCTATCGCCCACGCCGGCTCGTACCACAGTCTGCCGATATCCGCCTATCGTTTTGTCGGCTATCGGCAGCCTGGGTTGGCAGTCCGACGTGGCGAAGCTACGATCTTTTCGTTTATCGATGTTTAGCCCCTTTCTTATTTTTCAACACTTAATCTAACTTATTACTAAGAAACCAAAATACCAAATTCAAACCGTTAACTCCAATTCAACTTAATACTAATAAATTCAAAATTCAAATTTATGCACGGGGGCTGTGCAATATTTTAGACCTATTTGTGACGGGGCTAAATAGCTTCGTCACACCCCCCCTTTCTCCGATAGGGACGACGCATACCGTGCCGTCTCGACGACGGGTGACCCGGTATTGTCGCCCTCCTGCTCTAATGGTTACGCGCTGGCGGCCTCTATCTAGCCGGGCGCGTGAAAGGCGTGCCTGGATGGCCTGAATGGTCGTCCTCGGTAACATGCCATCCGGAGTGTACACCGTCCAGCCTGTTGGTACCCCGACGGGTCCGGCGTCAGAAAGTTCGGCCGTCTCCGGCCCTGTCAACAAAACACCGCACCTTGCCAAGTCCGCTTCGAGGCGCATTCCCCAGCGCTCGATGTACGCAGTGGTCTCGGCGATGCCATGGCACTCCTCGTCACTGCTGAGGCTCCGATGGTCTGATTCCGAGCCGAAGGGGCTGTCCTCGGTGTTACCATTTTCGTAATCCTCCAGCTGTGGGCTAGCCGCGTACTCTGGCGTGGAGCCGCCACTCCAACTCATCCCCCCGGGCATGCGACTTTCCACACTCTCGGGGTTAGAGTGTTGGGGGACTTCTTCTTCAGCCATCGTTTCAACGGAGGGCTCACCATCGACTTGGGGCTGTCTTCCCTCACCCGATGTGTCTGAGTCACTAATCGTCCATCTATAATGGTATAATAGCTTAAAGATTACTTCTTAAATAGTACTCCTACCTAGCACAGTTGCGGGGTCCCCCTTAAATCTATGTTTTACAATGCTTTTTCTTAAGACTAACAAAGTTTACTGATTTGCTGCGCCCACGGGCTGCCTCTCTACCTCGTCGGTAACTTCGTCTTCCTCGTCGCGTTGGTCACTTGAGTGGAACGCTTTCAGCTGCGAAATGTTGGCCACCCTGCGCTTACGTTCGCCTGTCTTCTGTAGGCGCACGATATTGGGGGATACAAACTTGGTCACCCGATATGGTCCGTCGTATTTCGGAGCCAGCTTTGCTGCGAAACCGTCTGCTGCTCGCGACAACCAGTGTTGGCGCAAAAGCACCAAGGAACCCAAGGTTGGCCGCCATTCTCTTCTGCGCAAATTGTAGTACCGCCTCTGGTCGTTGGATGCCCGCTGTAAATTGTTGCGTACGATCTCAAATAACTCCCTGAGCCTCTGTGCCTTCGCGGTTGGTGCCTGCGGTAAGCTGGACGACCCTGGCGTAACCTCTTCATAAAGTGCGGCCGGTAAACGTGTTTCTCGACCTTGCACCAAGTAGGCCGGAGAGAAACCTGTAGAGTCAGCTATACTTGAATTGACTGCCAACGAGATTTCTGGTAATAACTCGTCCCACGAGTTCTGCTGGCCGTCGATAAATTGCGCTATCATCGTCTTTACGGTGCGGTTGGTCCTCTCGGTTGGGTTTTCCTGAGGGCAGTAGGGTGCCGTGTACTGTAATTCTATACCCAAATCTTTTATAAACGTTTTGGAGGCTCAGCTGCTGAATTGCGCTCCATTATCGCAGACGAACTGTTTGGGCACTCCAAAGCGTGCCAATATGCGTTCCCTGAACGCTTTCTGCAATGTTGCTGTCGTTGCCCTTCGCAGGGGCACTAGTTCTACCCATTTTGTGTATATATCGTGGAATACCAACAACATCGTGTTTCCTTGTTTGGACCGTGGCAAAGGTCCCTCAAAATCTGCGCACAAAATCGCAAATGGTTCGCTGACTTGCCTCGTCAGCATTCTGCCTGCCAGCTTTGCCTGTTCGCACTTGTGTTTTTGGCAAACCTCGCAACATCTTACGTGGTGGCTTGCGTCTCGGAACATACCTGGCCAGTAATAGCGTTGTGTGAGTCGGGCAATCGTCTTCCGCACTCCTAGGTGCCCAGCGGTAGGGGCGTCATGGCACTCCCGTAGTACTCGACCTCGTTGAGTGGTAGGAACGCACAACTTCCAAGGGACATGATCCTCGTCATCTGCTCTATATCCTAGATTTCGGTACAGTTGGCCATTGAAGTACTTCTCGCAGGTTCGCTACGTGTTGCTCCTCCGTTGCTCCCACGACGATTATGTCATCCAGATAGGCGAATGCGTACGGTTCCATGTCAGGTCCGATCACAGAATCCAAAGCTCGTTGAAAAGTAGCGCTGGCCGAGTGTAATCCAAATGGCATCACTCGCCAATGGAATAGGCCACGCCCGGGCACTGTAAAAGCGGTGTACTCTTTGCTGTCAGCGGCCATCAGGATTTGCCAATACCCGTTCTTGAGATCCAATGTTGATATATAACGAGCATTGCGCAGCTGCTCGAGTATATGATTAATCCTGGGAACTGGATACGCATCAGGAACCGAATTCGCATTTAACACCCTGTAGTCAATGCACATCCGCTCGCTTTTGTCCTTTTTAGGTACCATTACAATCGATGCACTATGTGGACTGTGAGATGGCTCAATGGCGTTTGAACTCAGCAGTTCATCCACCTGCGCGTTAATGGCAGCTTGTTTCGCAGGGTTTTTGGGGTAGTACCTCTGCTTCATAGGTCTGTCATCCTTCAAAACGATTCTGTGTTCGGCTATGTTTGTTAAGCCTCGCATATTTTCAAACAGCGCCAACTCTTGCCGCAGAAATTCTTTTAAATCCGGTTTTAGGTCGGTGGGCCATGGAGAATCCTCATCCTCATCCACCTCTCTCGCTGCCTGCGCTGTAACCGTTGTACACTCTAGAATGGTGGTCGATGTCATCGCTGCGTCTGGCGTCGGGGACATGGCCTTGCCTATTTCCCTCGCCGCCTCCAGACCAGTCGACGTGATCGCCTCCCGATTGCTGCCTTGGGCTTCGGATGCGGCCATAATCTTCGCACCTCTCGAACCCTTAGCCACCGTTGGCTTAGATGATGAGGCCTCGCCTTCATCTTTCGTCGACGGCGTTACCTTTATACTACAATTCTCCGACTTCTGCGCTGTCTTGCGCTGGCTCCGGTCTCCCTTTGACGCGGTGCCTACATTCATGTTGGCGGCCATTGCCGTCCCTCCTGTTGTTTTGCTCTGGGTCCCAGACCTCAGAGCTTCTCGTTTTTCTACCGTGCTGCTTAACTGCTCAGCCTTTGGCTTCTCTGCCTCCATCCTGTTCCTCGCTTGTGCTGGCTCGCCTAGCGACTCACCCTGTGACGTCACGGGCCCTAACCTCAGCACCGTTGGTCGCAGTCGTGGGTCTTCATCTGGTAACGCAGCGGGCCTTAGCTTCAGCTCTGCTCCTGCGCACCGTATCCTAGTACCGACTGCACACAAAAAATCCATACCTAGGAGTAGGGGGTCTAACATTGCGGGCATGACGAGCATTGGCATGATGACTAGCGCGTCTGCCAATCCAACTCTCAGCCTCAACACCTTGTTCACCTCCACTCTCGTTCCGTCTGCCAACCGAATATGCGTCTTTACTTTTAGCAATTCGCCTTCTCTCGCCAAGGCTTCGGCTGCCTCCTCACTCACGAAGCTTCGTGAGGCTCCAGAGTCGATGGTTGCCGGCTCGCCTGGCTGATCATCCTGTTCGTCGCCTCTACCTCGGGCGGCCTGGCGCGCGATGGTATCGGTGTGATCTAGTATCCTAAACCTGCTACTTGTCGCGGGGTGCTTCTGAAGGGGTTGTGCGGATTGCCTACGGGCGTTACCATGCCCGTGAATCTCGCCGGTGGTGTCATTGTTGGCTCCCGTGGGCGCCTACTGCTGCTTGCCCACACGCGATGCTGCTCCCTGACCACCTCATACTCGCACGCCAGTTGGGTGAGTTGCGCAATGTCCACAAACTCATGGCGGCGAATATGCAGTCTGTAGTCTGGCGCGGCGTTTTCATAAATCCTATAAAGCCGCTGACTCTCCGTGTATCCAGCGCGGTGCATCATCGTTCCGATGGCGATAGAGTACGTCTTAAAACTCTCTCGATCTTGTTGATGGCGTGCTCGTATCTTGTCCTCCAAGCGCTCCAGGTAGTGCGGGGGTAGAAAAAACCCTAAAAATATACGCCGGAACTCAGCCCACGACGCATCGCGTAGCTGGCTCATGCGGAACCATTGCGCCGCTTCGCCTGTAAATACCTCTACCATGGCTGCGGGTAGGTCGTTGATGTTGATACGGTACGCTGCTGCTTTATCCTCCAACTCTTCGATGAGGGCGAGCGCGTCTGTGCGGCCGTCGAAGTGTACGCCCCATTTTCGAACCTGATCCGGTACAATTACGTTGTGTCTAGTTGCCGGCGGGGGCGGTAAGTCGTTCGCTGGGACGGACCAGTGAGCATCCGAGTCCAACTCGGGTCGATATTCGCGATAAGGGAAGCTTTGTTGAATTGGTCGATCTGCAGGGTCTGCTGTGGGATGGCTGGTACGATGAGTGGGTACGTTGAGAGAAACTGCTAACGATGGTTGGGGCATAAGTACGCTGCTTACTGGTTGAGGGGACGGTGGTGCGGGGCTCGCGCCTCTGCTAGGTGACACCCCTGTGCGCCCTTGCTCTGCCAGCTTGGCATAGCGGGCTTCGTGCTCCGCCAGCCTTGACCAAATCTCCGATGAGTGCTCGCCTTTTGAGACAAACGCTGCTAGCGCTCTTCTCAACTCTTCTACTTTGCCGTCGGTGGGTATGCCCAGCTCGGCGAGTATGTTGCTTAGCTCCTCTTTTCGTCGATATGCTATCCAGCGTACACTGACGCCTGGGTTTTTTATTTTTCCCGCCCATTTTGACTCACCCGTATCCTCCGTTTTGCTTGAGGGTACCTGCGTGTCGCTCGTTAAACTTATCGTGGTGTCTTCCATTTTGGCCTCCATCATCTCTATCGTTGGCTTTTCTCGTTTGGTTGAATATATTTATTTCTTTAATGTGATTTAGTTCCTTTTATTTTATTTAGTTAATTTAATTTTAAATTTTTTTTTTTTTTTTTTTTTGTTTAAACTTTAGTTAATTCAATTTTTATTTAAATCTTAATTAATTTAATTTTTTATTCACTATTGAGCTTTATTTAATTTGCGGGGCTTTTTTTTCTTATTTTATTTCAATTTAATTGATTTAATTTTTTTATCTCTGCTTTAAATTATTTAATTTTGGGTATATTCTAAAATTTTCTCTTTGTTTATTTTTTAGGTTCACTTAGTTGTTCTTTTAAAACTTTCGATTTATTTCTCTTTATTTAACTTTGACTGACTTCTTTTATTTTATTTTATTTTATTTTATTTTATTTTATTTTATTTTATTTTATTTTATTTTATTTTATTTTATTTTATTTTATTTTATTTTATTTTAATTTATATGATTTTTATTTTTGCTTTAAATTTTCTTTTATTTAAATTTATTATGTTTGTATTATTTCGTTGAACTGTTTTCCTTTGAATTATTTTATTTATTTTATTTTATTTTATTTTATTTTATTTTATTTTATTTTATTTTATTTTATTTTATTTTATTTTATTTTATTTTATTTTATTTTATTTTATTTTATTTTATTTTATTTTCAACCACTGTCACCTCTCTCTTCTCTTTTATATTTTAACCTTTATGTTCGACCTTTCAATCTTCCTTTTCTCTTCGCCACAGTTCACCTTTTAACTTCTCTTTTTTTTCCTTTTAAATTTTATTCAACACTCTTAACTTTGCTTTCCACTTCGCTTCAAATAAAGTTTTATTTAATTCTTTACTTAGTCCACTTTAATTTTCTTCAGTTATATTCACTTTTTCATTCTTTTTTATTTATAACGGTTCTACACTCTTCAACTTTATTTACTCTTGTTTAATTTTTATTTTATGCTCTTTAATTTCCACTTGACTTCACTTAGTTTTACTTTTGTTACACTTTCATGTCACTTCATAGCTGTTTAACTTTCCTTATCTTTCAATTTCTTTTTTGTTAACACGTGGCTTTCGCCCACTGTCACTTTTTTTTAGTTTTGTTTCGTGTATACCGTCGCTGGCCCACTGTACTTTTGTCTACGGCCGTTACTCGCGATCCGTTATGCGCAGCTCGTTATGTGCGCAAAGCAAAGGCACAAAACCACGCCGTTGCATTTATGCACACACACGCACGTTTTCGAACTCGACTGTACTTTACATGCGGTTACCGCGACGCGCCGTTCTTAAACAGTTTTACTTTTAGTCTTTTCTGTCTTGTCTCTATGTTCGTTTATAGCCTAACTTTGTTGTAATTTTGCACGCGCCAAATAACTTGCTGCTGCTCAGTTTTGCTTATTTCGGCTACTTTTCTATGCCCTTTTTTTTCTTGCGACTAAACTGCTGCTGTACCTATTTCTTTATATGTATGTATGCGGCTGGACTCTATATACCCTAACGGGGCTTTAATCCGCTATAAATGTTATAAAAAGATGTTAATATATACCTAGCTATGCCTCAAGGTCCCTGCTCGGGCGCCATTTGTAAGGAAGTTCTGGTGCTGGGGTATAACTCAGTCTGCCCCAGGGCCAACTTACAACTAATTTGTAAATTTGCTGAGACCCTGGGCAGCGTAGGGGGCCTAGAAACTGTCCTCGCCGTACCTGCATACATACCACGATCGCCTCCCATACACCCTGAAAATGTAGTTTGTGTGTGTGTCGCGCTGTTGCTGAAAACAACCTTTACTACTGTGCGCTCTCGTATGATCGCCACAGACTACGTCAATGGGCAGGGCTCTCGCGACCGTATCCTTGCTCGAGGGGGTAGGGAACTTGTGGTGGCGGGCGAGGCTCACGCGCACCTACAAAAGGGCCAGCGTATATTTATAATACCGGAGTGGCGAGGCCTACTCGGTTGCTCATATGTGCGCGGCAGGAAAGAGGAGTATCGCGAAACACACTAATGCGCACACACACGGTGACGCTCTGTTAATACCGCGCACGGCATTAATGTTTAATTAATACAAACGCTTGCTGCTTTGCTTCACGTTATAATTTGCTTCTTTTATTTCACTTTTTAAGTTCCCCAATTTATGTTACTAATCCCTGCAACTGAGTCACCTAACCTCTATTCTCTTTATCCCCTAACTTTATTTCCCGTCCACGTTTCTTTATTCTTTTTCTTGTCTGCGCGTCGAACCGCTGCACTTCTTTTCTCGATGCCGTCCAAAAACCAACTCCCCTTTAATTTTTCTATCGCCCACGCCGGCTCGTACCACAGTCTGCCGATATCCGCCTATCGTTTTGCCGATAGTCGGCTATCGGCAGCCTGGGTTGGCAGTCCGACGTGGCGAAGCTACGATCTTTTCGTTTATCGATGTTTAGCCCCTTTCTTATTTTTCAACACTTAACCTAACTTGTTACTAAGAAACCAAAATACCAAATTCAAACCGTTAACTCCAATTCAACTTAATACTAATAAATTCAAAATTCAAATTTATGCACGGGGGCTGTGCAATATTTTAGACCTATTTGTGACGGGGCTAAATAGCTTCGTCACAATGTAACAGGGTAGCATCTTGGTAGCGAAAGAACCCCCCCACTTTCCCTGAGCACAGTCGGCCCCGTAGGCAGAGTAGGCTACCGGACAGCTGCAAAACAACAACCTGAATCGTTACAAATTGTCTGCATTCGGGTCACCGTGTGGCACAATGCCCATCGAAATATCGTTGTCGCAGCTGTAAGCAACCGCATCATACACTTCTGCATTTCGATCAGTCATCGCAACCGAGTACATTATAATCAAATGTACTGAAAATGCCACCACCAAGTTCGCAACCTCCGTGTTGCAAACATTTGCTGCCGCTCAATACAACAAAGAGGGTCTTTCAAGGTGGGCCGGGATGTTCGGTCAAACTCATACATAGTTACATGACACACCTCGTTTATACATAAAATCTCACTTAATGTTAACATACACAACATTTTCACACTTTCATAACTCTCTTTTGCACTCTATTAATAATAAGCATACATGTACCCACCCTCACTTACAATAAAAACACTTGCCAATTGTCATTTCAACTGATCGGTCGTGTCGCTCTCTTTTTTGTCTTGTGCACTTTGGCCTTATTATTTGCTTAAACGCTCCAAGTTTTGCACGGCCCATCCGAGTTATTTGTCTCGGTCAAAAAAACGCTTTTGATCGTACAGTAGTTTTATTATAATTTATTTATAAATTTTTGTTTGCTACCAAAAATTTCAAGCGCCAATTGTCAGAAAACAAAATTTTGCTCGATACCGATACTAAGCTAATTGGTATCGGATCGACGATTAATCGAGAACCAAAATATCGGTATCGAATATTCAGTATCGACTTCAATATTCTCGATATTCAAAATACCGGATCGGTATCGCGCATTGCACGCCTTCTGCAACACTAAAATGTTAATGTTATAAACTCTCTCCACCTGCATATAACATAGCCTTAGCATAAAATGTAAAACCTATCACAAATCACTTACAAAAAGACAGTAAATGAAACAACACGCATTAAGCAGAACATATACACAAATTGCACGACCGCCTTTTACTTAACACCAAAAAACTAAAATTTAAATTGTATTGTAACAGATATTAAAATGTCTTGTTCTAGAAACTATCTAAGTGGGAGCGAAAATCGAAAGAGAAAGAGGAAGACTGAAGAAAAAAAAAAACAGTTACCTAAAATTACTCAGTACTTGAAGAATATTAACTTTATTAATGAAAACAGTGTTCCAAAAGTGAAGGATTGGACCTTACTAAAAGTATACCAGAACTACCAGATGCAGCACCCGACACCAGTGTCTATCCAGATCCAAAACAACCACAACAAGATTCTGGCAAAAATCAAAGTGAATCATATTTAAGTGTGAACATTATTGCATCTTCACCATATGTTTCTGATAAGGGTAATTTTAAAGAGCTAACTGATCAAGTGAAACGGTTCGTGATCGAAAACGGACATTGTAAACCTAAGGGACCTTTCTTAAAAGATAGTGACAATAGATCTTTTCTAGAAAAACATTACTATATTGTTTCCAAGTCTGGTGTGAATCTTGAACGTACATGGATATCCTATTCTTTAATACTTCAGAAGGCATATTGTGAACCGTGTTGGTTTTTCGCAAATCGGGCATCTAAAAAAATTCAAAATGTTTGGATGGAAGGCTGTGACGACTAGAAACATATTGTAGACGGCAAAGAAGGACACGAGACATCGAAAATTCATCTGGATTCTTGTCTAACGTATCAACAGTGGCGGCTACACCAAACACTTGATGAGAGTCCATGATCAAAAAGAAAAATCTTTTTGGCGCCAAGTACTTTCTAGACTCCTTGACACTTTCAACTTGTAATTTAGCCTTTCCTGGCCACAGAGAAAAGTCAGATAGCAATGATCCAAGCTCCCGAGAAATCTTTTTGAGTGTTGTTGAGTTATTAGGAAAATAAGTAAACCAAAGGGCCAGATAAAATACTTAAGTCCAAAAATACAAAATGAGCTAATTTCTGTTTTGGTTTTAAATTATAGAAAATGCACTCATAAATGAAAGAAATGCTGCACCATTTTACTCTATTATATTCGATACAACTCAAGATATTTCAAAAACTGATCAAATGTGTATGATTGTATGATCGAGAAAGATGGTAATGTAATTGCAAAGGCGCTTGTCATTAAAGAGTCATTTTTAGGATTTCATGAAGTTAAGGGTCAAACTGCCTTAGCAATGTCCAAGCAAATTATTAAATCCATAAATGACAAGAATATTTCTCTAAATAAGTGTCGAGGACAAGGATATGATGGTGCTAACACAATGAAAGGACTTTATGGTGGAGTTCAAAAACTTATAAAAGATATCGAACCAAATGACGTATATGTTCACTGTGCTGCTCGTAACTTAAATCTAGTACGTAATGATGCAGTAAAAGAAGTTATTGATATGCAAAATTTTTTTGATACAGTTCAACAAATTTATAATTTTTGTGGGCGTAGTATCAAAAGATGAAATATTTTATCAAATTTTATATCTAATAAAGAAACCCTATATACCCTACTAGATGGGCAGGACGTTATGATCCTGTTTTTGCTTTAAAAGTCCGGTTTGTTGAAGTCCAAAAAGCGCTAATAAAAACAATTCTGGTCAACGGCAAATCATATGAAAAAAATTTGGCTATTTCACACAAAAAGAAGATCGAGGACTACCATTTTTTTATTTTATTGGTTTTCCATTGCAAAATTCTGCAAATTTTCGATGAATAAAGCACTTCAGTCTAAAGCCACCGATCTTTGAAATGCCTTACAACGTTTAAAAATTTGTCTAGAAGTATTGGAAAGGTTTCGACATGAATTTGTAAATTTAAAAATGGATGCAAATAGTGTAGCAGAAAAATGGTCCATCAACCCTGAATTTTCTAAAAGTCGTCAGAGGAAGGTAAAACGCCATTTTGACGAACTTTGCGAAGATGAGCGTCTTCAAGATCCAGAAAGTTTTTTCAAAGTGAACATATTTCATAGAGTGATAGAGTATTGGACATCATTATTAATCAACTAAAATCGCGTTTCCTTCCGATGAATGAAATTGTTTCCAATTTCAGTATTTTACAACCTAGAGTTTGTTGACTTATATAAAAAAGACATATCCGAATCATTTTCCAGAAAAATTCTCGGTCCACATTTAGAGACGAAATAGAAAAGTCTTCGTGTATTAGAGACCATGCTGATTTATTAATAATAAAGAATCATTTTATGTCGTGCAGTTTTCCTGAAGTATGCACTGCATTAATGTTGTTTGTTACAATTCCTGTGACTACAGCTAGTGCTGAAAGATCATTTTCAAAACTAAAATTAATAAAAACCTATTTAAGAAACTCTATGGGACAAGACAGGTTACATAACTTGGCTATTCTGTCTATTGAAAATTCTATGGCCCGATCTTTAAACTTTGATGATGTTATAGATACTTTTGCGGAACAGAAAGCTCTGAGAAAAGAATTTTCTTAATAAACATCTTATTGAAATTAAAATGTGACTTTATTGTTAATGTATAAGCCTATGCTCTTGAAAATAAAATTATTATAAGTGTTGGGTAACTACTTAAGTGGTTTATTAAAATTAAACTTAGTACAACGTGACGATTTTTTGGATAGGGTCCCATCCAAAGAATTCGCTACGGGCCTCAGGTGGTATAGTTACGCCACTGATATTTGCTGTGTACTGCCGTGATTAACTTTATTAGCAGTAACCTGGTTTTGGCAGCATCGTCCAATTTATTTGCATCGTGCTCAAATAAATCCTCATAGCGAGCAAACCATGCGTCAAAAGTGAGGTTATGGTCGACATCATAGCAAAATTCTGAAATGTTCGATTCAAGTGGCTCGATGATATATTCTGCATTACCCGCAAACTTCACATCGTTTTTAGACTCATTTGCTGGAATAATTTTAGCTAGAATATGCTGCATTGCTAAACTATCTTTGTGTTGTTGCTCTTGCATTTGCAACAGCATTTTTGCGAGCGTCTCTTCAATTGTTTGTGCCATTTTTTCATCTTGTGTGTGTGTGTATATATACGGTTATATATATGTATTATGCCGCTACTTTACGGCGTAATTTGCAAAGTTTTCCACTGCCACTTTACAGTTTTGAATAATGTCTTCGTCGCCACTTTACGACTTTTTATATTCCAAAAATCCTCGTCGCCACTTTATGTTGTCTTTTTCAACATTAATATTATATTTAATAGTCTTAATTTTACAAATTTGAATAAAGTAAGTCATTTGGCTTACAAGTGCACACACCAAATCATTCTGTCTCTTATAGCGTATTCACACTGGGGCACATTTAACATCAAGGAGTATCAAACTAATAGAGGCGAACACTCGCACAAAAAGTACTCGGTGGCGCAGAAAATCATGACGGTTTCAGCGTTTACATTTGAGTTGCTTTTGTGTGCGTTTGTGAAACGAATAGAATGAAAGAAAATGTAGGCAGTCAGCTGTTGGCTGCCGTTTTTGTTTTGATCTCGTCTGCTTATTCAAATTCGCAAATGTGTGCTGTTGTGAGCGCGCAATTATGAAAACAAAGCAGCAGCAACGCAGGTAAAATATGTATACATTTGTAGGTTGTTAATGCAAAGGCTTGTACATGTGTGCAAGAAGTTGTTCATGAAACTGTTGAAGATTTATTGACGAAAATGTTGCCGTCAAAATGTATGATTTTTATTGAATAAAACCAAATACTTTTTAAATCATGTACTAAAAAGCTTGCACTTATTTAGCTGACATTGTTATAGAAATATAAAATAAATTTAGTTGCATTATCATACAACTATTCATAATTTTCTATTGCTTCTGCTGCATACCAAAGAATATAGAATTACTATTTGTATGTATATATTCTTTGCCCATATATACATTAAATATATATGTAATACATACATATACATTAGGGCGGGTCAATTTGTATGGGGCCGAAAAAACCTTATGGGGCTCACTCGGATTTTGATTCTTTGGGTAATTCTAAGCAAATTTGCCCAAGAAACTATGGGTCTAAAATGAATTTCGAGTCGCCCACTTTTTCAAAATAGGTTTTTTTCGACATATTCAAAAATCGACTTAGAAATTCGTTGAAAAGGCCTAAAATCGATATTTTTTCTCTAGCCAAATGTGAATTTGGGGGTTTTTGGGGTCGAGGAATTCATTTTTGACATCTATTTTTAATTTTGGGTGCCGCCAGAGGGCGCTTTAGTGTTGGTTTTTGATTTTTTTCGGTTTTTTTTCTTGAAAATTTTGAAAAAGTGGGCGACTCGAAATTCATTTTAGACCCATAGTTTCTTGGGCAAATTTGCTTAGAATTACCCAAAGAATCAAAATCCGAGTGAGCCCTTATACCGAAAAAAATTGACCCACCCTAATATACATATATATATATGTATGTACCTAGCGGAAGCAAATGACCAATGTTGCCGAATTTCTTATAATGCCTTTGTTAAACAATGCGTATCAGACGAGCAAGGTTGCCGAGTTTCTGCTGCATATGCATGTGGGGAACAGGTACATATACATATGTATGTGCATTCATAGTTTCTGTGCAAGTGTGTATGTGCAAGAAATCGTTGCCAAGAAGCTTGTGAAGCCTTATTTATGAAGATGTGCCGTCGAAGTGTATGATTTTTTTTGATGCTTAAAAAAACTGAAATTGAATAAAACACACGAATTTGTATTTTCATAATTTTAACTAAAATGTTTACTAATACCTCTTATTTTTTAGTATTAACTAATTTTTTTCTCTTGCTGAAAAGTATATGTTTGTATTATATGTAATTCCTTTTTTGCTATTATTTTTTGTCACTATTTTGTTTTTGCAGTTGGCTGTGAGTTGAGCAATGACACACGCACACATTGTTGTTATTGTTGTCCTCCAAACCTTCGGTCGAGAATCTGCAACTGAGCTATCGCAGGCTTGATTGATTTGCTTGCAAAACTTCACATGGAAGCAATAGCGACACTTGGGTATCAACACAGTGATACCCTACCATAGAGTCAAAATATTTTTTCAGACGAAATAACCACCTGACAACAGAAACAATAAAAATATAACTACATATTTACTTTTTATTATGTTTAAAAGAATACCAATTAACTAAGGATGAAACAAAAATTATTTCATATATTCAATGTTCGCAAAATGTTTAGAGCTCTATGGTACAGGCGGGCAGAGTAAAAGCGTGAATCTAAAAATAGAGCAAGGATTTCCCGTGAGCTGGCAATTGAAGTCGGCTTTAAGCCTTGTTGTTTAGTTAAATTTATAGATCGTTAGTTTCTCACAATTCAATACTTTCGGAGTATGTGACTGTTTTAACACTTGTAGAACAGATTCACGTATACAATGCAAAAAAGTGTATTTAACTATCGACTCTCATTCTGTTGAACGAAAAATATCTATGCACATTGTACATATATGTATGTATGTAGTTGTATGTGTGGGAAAAAAGGGATTCGCGTGACCGCCGATCCGAGAATAGAGCGCCATGCTGCACAGTGGGTGGAATACCAATCAACTGAAGATTCACTTTAACCCTTAACGGTCGAAAGTCCCGCTACGGGGACTTGTATTTAATGCTATAAAAATCGTTCGATCGTTAAGGGTTAAAATCTAAATTGGCCCAAAATTTATTGAATTCGATTTATAATATACCAGGATGGTAAACGGCAACTGCTCTTTTTGCTTGCCCTGCTTATTAGTGCAGTTGTAAAACTTTGTTTTTAATTAAAGTTAAAGGTATGTAACAGCAAAAATCTAAAATTGGTTGTGGAGTCTAATTGTGTTTTTTCCGAAGATGTTATTTTATTTGGAACACTAGTAGGAAAAGTAACTTCTGAGATAACTCTAAAATTACTATAGTGTCTTGTGATGTTTGCTTGAACAAAACTCGTCGAAAATGTTGGTGAACAAAAAATATTTTAAATTTGATGGTAGTTGGTTGATTTTTTCAAAAGATGTTAATCGCCGCTAAATTATTAATTTCCCCCACTGTGCACTTGGATGACTATGCGCTGACTGAAGAGAAAAGGCAACAACAACGACCAATAAAACTGCACTAGCTACAACAAAAGCAGCACTAACAACAACAAGCCGCAACAAGAATAGAATAAGCCTGTGATCAATATTTAAATGAATGTTTTTTTTTTTTTAATTTCTGTAGCAAAAATGTTTATTTTCCAGCAAAAAAAAACAAAAATTGTCAATAATAAACAAAAATAATTTTTATAAAATTTTTTATTTTTTTTTTTTTGCATTTTATTTACATTCTGTCTTTATTAGACATTAAGTAAATTTACTAAAATAATTAATACAATTTTAATATAATAGCAAGTTTCCATCGAAACTTACTATCGTGTTATATAAAAATTTGAAATAAATTTATGAAAATAAAAATGCATGTGTTTCATTTAATTTCAGTTTATAACAGCACCCAAAAAAAGTTATACATTTTAATACGGTCAACAGCTTCAAAGATAAAAGAAATCATATAGACCAAAAAAGACAAATATAACCGTTGACACTCCTCCAAACCCCTCTCATTTCATCAACTGCTTTACATTCATAATTCCATACGCACAAATATACACAGTAGCACATTTGCAAGTTCGAATGAGCAGACAAGAGAAACTACGACAAGAACAACAGCAGCAACAACAACTAACACCTCCAGCAGCATTAGCCGCACTAACAACAACAAGAAGCACAAAGCAAAACAATTACACAAATGTGTAGTTTTTTTATTTCATTGTTTGAAATTTAAACTTTTAATATTCATAGAGACACATATACATTGTCCCGCCAACGTCTATGAATTTAGATAGCATACATACAAAATATTAACAAGCGGAAAAGATCAAAACAAAAAAAGCAGCTAACAGCTATCACATTTTCTTTCATTCTATTTAACTCGAAAGCAAAAGCTGAAAACATCATGATTTTTGCAAGCCAACAGCTGACCGCCTACATTTTCTTTCATTCTATTCGTTTCACAAACGCACACAAAAGCAACTCAAATGTAAACGCTGAAAACGTCATGATTTTTGCAAGCAAGTACTTTTCAGAAGTATCGAGTGTTCGTCTCTATTAGTTTGATACTCCTTGATTTAACATCTAACATCAAGGAGTATCAAACTAATAGAGACGAACACTCGCACAAAAAGTACTCGGTGGCGCAGAAAATCATGACGGTTTCAGCGTTTACATTTGAGTTGCTTTTGTGTGCGTTTGTGAAACGAATAGAATGAAAGAAAATGTAGGCAGTCAGCTGTTGGCTGCCGTTTTTGTTTTGATCTCGTCTGCTTATTCATATTCGCAAATGTGTGCTGTTGTGCACGCGCATATATGAAAACAAAGCAGTAATAGTAAAGTGTGCCTATTCATGAATGTGTTATCAAGGGGCAAGCGGACATGTGAGGTTTTTTGTGTGTATTTGACCAAGAGGCAATTGCTTTGAACAGATAGTAATTTTTGTTGTTGTTTCATTCTTTGTGTACAAGAAGACAATGGACAATTTGTATACTTTAAAAAATTTATTCATAATAAAAATGTAATATTTTATAATAAAATAATTTTTTTTTTCTGTGAAAAGTAAATATGTTCATACATACATATGTATATACATTTAAACAACCAATTTTCTTTTATAATTATTAATTTTATTCTTAATGTTTCATATATATGTATGTACATAAGTAAATATGTATATTTTGTTGTTGTTGCTTATGCTGTTGTTATTAATAAAGATGTAATATTATATAATATGAAATTAAGAAATAAATACATATATATGTAACCGGTTCAACTTATAATTTTTTATGTTTTATTTATGTTTTATGTACATACATATACAGCCTGTTGCTAAATTTTGGATTTTACTGCGGCTGTTGTTGTTCTTGCTGCTGTGTGTTGTTGTTAACCCTAGACACACAATGTTAGTCGAATCTTTGTGTTTTTTGTGATTTTGCACAAATTGGCCTTTTGCTTTTGTATGAATAAATTGTTTAAAAAACGAAAAAAGCTAAATGTATATCTTTATGATTTTTCTTTGAAAGCATGAAATTTGATATTCAATTAACTGCATTAATTGATTTGGGATTAAAGTTATAAGCAATTAAAAATCGTATAAGTCGATTCGACTAACATATGGACAAACGTATAAAAAATAACGTGTGGTCAGCAATAAATAAATAATAAAAATGAAACAACATTAATACATATGTACATACATATGTATATTATTTATTGTGGCTGCAAAAAAATATTTTTTTTATTTAAGAAATAAATACACATACGAATCAAATTTTAATTTTTAGTTATTATTGCTTTTATTATTAATTTGATTATTGCTCGTAATTTTAGCAAACACATTTTGTTGCTAAAAAATCCTTCAGACCAACTTTACGAAATATGCAATATTCATTATAGGGTATTTGCAAAACTTTTCGAAAAAAACGCACATCAACAAAATATTTGTGAAAATATTATGATTGAATGCATTGACGAAACAGACAAAATATTTCCTGAGTGGCTTGCGTCTGAAAATTCATGCTGCATTCATAGGAAAGCAAGCAATACTTAAGTGACTAGTTGTCATATTGCTTCGAAAAAAATCAAGATGGCTTTTGGAAGAAATGCGAGAGGCTAAAAAAATCAAATCAAATAATAAGCATGTACCATCTGCCAAAAAGTTGAACATTTTTGAAGCTTAATAAATAAAATAAATTAAGCGTAACATTTCTTTTGAAAGGTTTTTTAATTTTTCAGGATTTTAAAGTTATATAAAACAAATTGATTCAAACCAAAACTTTTTTCTTTTATTTTCCGTGGGAAGGTTTTCTTATTTCAGCAAATTTGTATTTCAGACAAACAATGAAAACAACAATGTTGCTATCAAAGTATTATTAAAGTTAAAAAATAAATAAATAAAAAAAAAGGCCACCTAATACCAAAAATTCAATTGAATCCGATTTATTCACCTTTCTAGCAATGTTATAATGTTTCCAGCAAATAATTAAATATTACTTAAATTTATTTAAAAATTGCCAGTTTTATTTAATCATGCATGGCTTTTGACTTTCTCACAAAGATCAACGGTGAAAAATACCCCCTCCGTTTTCATTACCAGCATCACCAATCCTTACAACCTGCTTTACCCGCGATGATGCTACTTAATTTTTGTAATTTCATACGGACAAACACACACCGCCGCATATACATACATACTGATGTATGCGTATTTAAATGAGCAGACAAGACAAAATAATCAAAAAAGCAGCTAATAGCTGACGACACACATTTTCACACAACTGCAACTCAAAAGCCAAGGATTAACGTGACCGCCGATCCGAGAATAGAGCACCATGCTGCACAGTGGGTGGAATACCAATCAACTGAAGATTCATTTTAACCCTTAACGGTCGAAAGTCCCGCTACGGGGACTTGTATTTAATGCTATAAAAATCGTTCGATCCTTAAGGGTTAAAATCTAAATTGGCCCAAAATTTATTGAATTCGATTTATAATATACCAGGATGGTAAACGGCAACTGCTCTTTTTGCTTGCGCTGCTTATTAGTGCAGTTGTAAAACTTTGTTTTTAATTAAAGTTAAAGGTATGTAACAGCAAAAATCTAAAATTGGTTGTGGAGTCTAATTGTGTTTTTTCCGAAGATGTTATTTTATTTGTAACACTAGTAGGAAAAGTAACTTCTGAGATAACTCTAAAATTACTATAGTGTCTTGTGATGTTTGCTTGAACAAAACTCGTCGAAAATGTTGGTGAACAAAAAATATTTTAAATTTGATGGTAGTTGGTTGATTTTTTGAAAAGATGTTAATCGCCGCTAAATTAGTAATTTCCCCCACTGTGCACTTGGATGACTATGCGCTGACTGAAGAGAAAAGGCAACAACAACGACCAATAAAACTGCACTAGCTACAACAATAGCAGCACTAACAACAACAAGCCGCAACAAGAATACAATAAGCTTGTGATCAATATTTAAATGAATTTTTTTTTTTAATTTCTGTAGCAAAAATGTTTATTTTCCATCAAAAAAAAAAAAAATTGTCAATAATAAACAAAAATAATTTTTATAAAAATATGAAAATAAAAATGCATGTGTTTCATTTAATTTCAGTTTATAACAGCACCCAAAAAAAGTTATACATTTTAATACGGTCAACAGCTTCAAAGATAAAAGAAATCATATAGACCAAAAAAGTCAAATATAACCGTTGACACTCCTCCAAACCCCTCTCATTTCATCAACTGCTTTACATTCATAATTCCATACGCACAAATATACACAGTAGCACATTTGCAAGTTGGAATGAGCAGACAAGAGAAACTACGACAAGAACAACAGCAGCAACAACAACTAACACCTGCAGCAGCATTAGCCGCACTAACAACAACAAGAAGCACAAAGCAAAACAATTACATAAATGTGTAGTTTTTTTATTTCATTGTTTGAAATTTAAACTTTTAATATTCATAGAGAACGTCCCGCCAACGTCTATGAATTTAGATAGCATACAAAATATTAACAAGCGGAAAAGATCAAAACAAAAAAAGCAGCTAACAGCTATCACATTTTCTTTCATTCTCTTTAACTCAAAAGCAAAAGCTGAAAACATGATTTTTGCAAGCCAACAGCTGACCGCCTACATTTTCTTTCATTCTATTCGTTTCACAAACGCACACAAAAGCAACTCAAATGTAAACGCTGAAAACGTCATGATTTTTGCAAGCAAGTACTTTTCAGAAGTATCGAGTGCTCGTCTCTATTAGTTTGATACTCCTTGATCTAACATCTTGTGTCGAAGATGCTACATATGAATTACTCGTTCCGTAAATTTCAACATCATTCCAACATCTTGTGGAAATGTTCCTATCTTATTGTGTCCCGATGAGAAATTACTCGATTATTTTTCTGTGCACCTCTAAATTTTGTCATTCGCTGCGAAAATGTAAACAATGTCATTGAAAAAGACTGGCAACTTTGAATTCAAAACAAGGCGCCAAAGCCTCATATGTTTATGGAACTGGCACGCAATTTAAAATGTGCGGCAATATATAGATAACAAAAACATATAACGCAATCCAGCAAGCGTTCCAGTCGGAGCTTCTAGTTGGATGAGGGAAAAAAGAAGAAACCAATTTTATTGATTTATATTTTGTATCTCTTATTTATTACATTTTTATAAACAAAGGCAAATTGTGGCTCATTAAAATATCAGCATATTGTTTTTGACATCTACTATAGCACCGGCGATGATTATGGTGGTCAATAACTTCTACTGCTGTTGACTTTATGTTAATGTAGCACCCATCCAATTGAACAAATAGCTAATATGCATACTTTTTTTATAATATATTATGAATTTACTAATTTTTTTCGAAACCAGTGGCTTTCAGGCATTGGTGAGGTCCAATGGACTCGATGCACTTTAGCACAACACCAACAAACATCCAAACAGCTCGTGGCGCTTGCATATATGTATATGTACTATATATATGTATGTGTGTATGTGCGATTTAGCACCAGCTCGTCGTCCTCATTAATACTTCCAATTAATTAATGTTTTCAACATAAATTCATAAAACCCTTCCTTAATAATATTTGATCTTGCAAATTAACGTATAAAAAGATAGATATTTTAATTTTAAATAACATTTTTAATATATTTTCATCCCATGCGTTCCGCTTAAATGTGCTCAGTGTGAAAAGCCTATTATATCAATAAACTTATATCGATAACACCTTTGCATGTATTGTGTTATCGATGTAGATATACCAATCAGTTATTGTCTGTGTAACAATACTCTATTAAGGAATCACTCGTTTTCTTCTTCCTATTTTCCAACTGTTTGTGTACCTGCTTGGTTGTCAACCTAACTGAAAACTCTTCAATTAGTGTGTCTTTAAGTTTTGCCCAATCAGTAAGACCATCTTCGCTGTGCACAAATAGTTTTGCGGCACCTTTTAACAACTGTCGCCCATAGATAAACTTCTGTAAGTCATTCCACTGTACTGTAACTGAAATATTTTCAAAATCTATTAGCTACTCGTTAATATCTCTCTGACTACTACCAACGAGTATAAAATTAGATAGAGTGGAACGACTGGCCGTTAGCGTTTACTCGCTAGTTTCTCCTTTGAGCAATTATTAGGGATTGCTCGGGTCATTTAAGCAGTTGTATTTTGCATGCGTGCAAAGAGCATGGAAGAAAAACCCGAACGCCGCCGTCTGTACTGCTCTAATGTGTTAAGTTGTTCTTGGCTGCTGTGTTGCATATTTTGTTTCGGATCTTCATTCATATTTGATTTTCGTGCAACTAGTAAAGTGTGCGTATGCATGAATATGTTATCAAGGGGCGGGCGGACATGTGAGGTTTTTTGTGTGTATTTGACCGAAAGGCAAATAGTTTTGAACAGATAGTAATTTTTGTTGTTGTTTGATTCTTCGTGTACAAGAAGACAATGGACAATTTGTATACTTTTCAAAATTTATTCTTAATACAAATTTAATATTTTATTGTTGCTGAAAAAAATAAATATTGTTTCTATGAAAAATAAATGCATATGTACATTTAAACAACCAATTTTCTTTTATAATTATTAATTTTATTGTTTATGTTTCATATATAAGTACATATGTATATTTTGTTGGACAGAAGGCCATCGCAGCCACCGCTCTTAGTCCTTCAGCTAGTTTATAATTTTTAATTATAAGATAGCTGTTTGTAAATAAATAAAAAAAAATATATTTTGTTGTTGTTGCTCTTGCTGTTGTTGTTAATAAAAACGTAATAATATATATTAAGAAATTAAGAAATAAATACATATGTATGTATACGAATCAAATTTTAATTTTTTATTTACATACATATGTACATATGTGCTATGTATGTATGTACATATCAAGGCTGTGGATTAATTTTGGATTTTACTGCGGCTGTTGTTATTGTTCTTGCTGCTGTGTGTTGTTGTTAATAAAAATGTAACAATATATGTATATTATTTATTGTTGCTGCAAACAAAGATTTTTTTATTTATAATAACTTTAACTTAAAAAGTTATTGACAAAGAATACTTGTTTTAATGTTTTCTTTTGTAGTATTGTTAAGGTAAGTATCAGCTATTAATATGTTACCAAAAAATGGGAAAGATCGGCCAAAGCAAAGCGATATGATGCATTGGCTCTGGCTGCGTTTGTTTTGATTTTTATGCATTGACTTAGGAACATTGTAGTTCAATCGCCCTGGGATATGATAAGCGTTTAATCATAAAAATCTAGTATGTATCTTTGACCCTGACTACTAAATAAATAAAAAGAAGCCATAAATTATTTTACCTTATAATTTTTAGTTAAATCAGAATACATATTTGTGTACAATTTTAAGGTAATAACTACCCAAGATAATTAATTATATGTGCATTGATGCAACTACATACATTTTTTTCTTAAGGTTAAGTTGTTTCTTCTTTCAGAAGAAAGAATTCAAAAATTATGATTAAATAATAAATTCAATTTGCATGTCGAGCAAATTCATATCAGCGGTAAGGCCAAGACTGCCCGCCACAAAGACAATATAAATATACATATGTATGTATATTATAAACTCTAAGAAGTGAAGTGGGGTGCAGGCGGGCAGAGTTAAGATGAAAATCTAAAAATAGCATTTGACGAACTCTTGCAATTCAACTCGGCTCTAAACTTCGTTGTTGGCTTTCGGCAATGTTCACAGCAGCTAAATTTGTAAATTTTTCGTTTCTGAGCATTTATACCCTTTCTTAATAAGTGGCTGCTATGACACTTTGCAAACGCGTTTGCTCTTACACTAACAAATACGAAAAATACGAAGAAGAGTATTTAGCTATCGCCGCCCATTCTGCTGAACTGTTTTGCATTGTACGCACACAAGCACAAGTAACTTTTAGCCGAAGCAAAACAGATATACAGACTTTTGGTCAGTGCGTTGTCTTTAATATGTAACTGCAAGTTATTAGGCCACTGTTCTCTAGTTCTTAAGTATTTTATTGTATAATATATTAAGATAGGAAATAAATAAATAATAAATTGCCAAATGCGTAGGCTCATGCTATCTAACTCACTCTCGCTACCTTCTTATTATACCATGCAAAAATGCATCTTGCTTTGTTTGTGTCCAGCATGGTGCATTAACAGAGATTTTGAAGTTTTCTGTTTCTATTATTATAATTTATAAATAATGTGTGCCGTTGGGCACACAAACTAAAAAAGGTGCAATGCTTTTTTAAAGTCAGCTGAAATAAGAGAACCATTTTCCCAAGGAAAATAAGAATACAAATATTTATGGATGTAGTAAAAACTTTTAATTTTAATGCTTCATATCGCTTTGCTTTGGCCGATCTTTCCCATTTTTTTATTGTATTAATAGCTGATACTTACCTTAACAATACTACAAAATAAAACATTAAAAAAAAGTATTTTTTGTTAATAACATTCAAGTTAAAGTTGAATTTGAATGATTTTTCATTATAAATAAAAAATTAAAAATTAAAATTTGATTCGTATATGGGCATTTCCAGGATTGCAGTACGCGACATTCGTAAGCCTTTAAAGTGCAAAAAGTAAAGAAAAAAATAATATTTTTTTCTTGTGTATATTTTTTGATACTCCTTTTGTAGCTGTATATGTAGTGAAAAAGGTAGGATCTGTTAATTTATCGTTTCCGATATATTGGAAATAAATCTGCGATTTAGTACGCGACAAAAGTATAAGTCGTTTTGCGACTGCATCCACAAAAATGCAAAAAAATCTTCCAAATAATACAAAATATTTAAAAGCAATTAATTTTTAACTAATGTGAAATATTGTAGCTTTCTTTTACACTTTATTTTGTTAAAATGTATGTACTAGTTTTTTTTTTATAAGCTTAAGTCTGATTAAGTACGGGACCATTCAGTACGCGACATATTTTTCCACCTCTTTAGTTCTATGAATTTCTTCAAGTAATTTTTAAAAATTCTTTTATTTACTTTAATAATAAGAAAATATAAATGTTTATGTGTACAAAAAGTGATAATTCAAGAGAAGTGTGAAACGAAAAAAGTAAATGAGAAACCTTAACAAATTAGACTGAAAATCACTCAAAAAGTAGTAAAAACAAGAAAAACCTAAATATCTTCAGTTTTCAGGCCAATTATTTATGCAAATAAATAAGAAAAGCTGTAAAATCAATGTCTTATCAAATTTAACCCATTTTTGACTTACAATGTTGAAAAAAATCCCTCTTTTCTTAATATTGTATTTTTTGACCCTGGTTGACATTTCCGTGGAAACATGGGCATTTTATTTATTTCTTAAAAAAAAATCTTTTTTTGCAGCAACAATAAATAATATAAATATGTATATTGTTACACTTTTATTAACAACAACACACAGCAGCAAGAACAATAACAACAACCGCAGTAAAATCCAAAATTAATCCACAGCCTTGATATGTACATACATAAATACATAACACATAAATAAAAAATTGAAATTTGATTCGTATACATACATATGTACATATGTATGTATGTATTTATTTCTTAATTTCTTAATAAATATTATTACATTTTTATTAACAACAACAGCAAGAGCAACAACAACAAAATATACATATGTACTTATATATGAAACATAAACAATAAAATTAATAATTATAAAAGAAAATTGGTTGTTTAAATGTACATATGCATTTATTTTTCATAGAAACAATATTTATTTTTTTCAGCAACAATAAAATATTAAATTTGTATTAAGAATAAATTTTGAAAAGTATACAAATTGTCCATTGTCTTCTTGTACACGAAGAATCAAACAACAACAAAAATTACTATCTGTTCAAAACTATTTGCCTTTCGGTCAAATACACACAAAAAACCTCACATGTCAGCCCGCCCCTTGATAACACATTCATGCATACGCACACTTTACTAGTTGCACGAAAATCAAATATGAATGAAGAACCAAAACAAAATAAGCAACACAGCAGCCAACAACAACTTAACACATAAGAGCAGTACAGACGACGGCGTTCGGGTTTTTCTGCCATGCTCTTTGCACGCATGCAAAATACAACTGCTTAAATGACCCGAGCAAACCCTAATAATTGCTCAATACTCGCTGAAAAATTGTTCTTAACGGCCAGTCGTTCCACTCTATCTAATTTTATACTCGTTGCTACTACCATCAAAATCGACTAAAGAGTCTTGAACATCTTTTAAGTGTGAAAGTCATCGTGTTTTTTGATTCTGATAATACACTCTCGTTAGCTAAATTTATATCAACTCTGTCTTCATATACAGATTCGTTATTGTTCTCTATCTCAAAATGACTCATTAACCTATCTTGTAACTCACACTTTCGTCCTTTTTGTGATAACCCTAACTCTTTAAGTTCTGCCTTTAAGCCTTGTACGTTCAACTGTGTTATCTCGTTGTGCAGCATTAGTAAAATAGTTATATAACTATTATAGCATATTATATAACAAATACATAGCAGCTAAAATTACCGTTAAAGGTGCTTATTTTACTGCCTTAAGACTCAAATAATTGAAAGTTATTTAAAACCATTTCAATCTTCAGCTCCAACATTCAAGTTACTTTCCTCTGATAATTTAGTTTTGTATTTAAATACTTGCTATTTGATTTTGAAATTTGTGATTCATCTATCGCTTTTGCTGCGTCTCGTCGTCGTCCTCTTCTTGTTAAGGCCTTTGCTGGCCCTACCGATTCTCTATTTGTTGTTGACACTGCTTCTCTTTGTTGTTATCAACACTGCTTAGAATACTGCTTGATCTGCTTGTGGACTGCTCCTTGTTGTCGTGTCGCAAGAACTGCCTTGTGGCTGCTTTTTGTCCCAAGAACTGCATGTCGCCAGCTACTTATTTTTGCCGCAAATGATCTGCACGCTTGTCGCTTGTCGCATCCAACTTGTAGTTAGCCGCTCTGTACAAACACATACGAATTCGGATATGTATGTATGGCAAAATACAACCCTGTGTTTCAACTCTCAACTCAACTTTTCCTCAACCCAGACCCCAGTCTACTTTTTGCTGTTGACTTGTTGTGAAAGTGTTGCACAATATTGTAATTCGCTGCCTTTTCAGCACTGCTCGCATTTGTCATTTTTTAGCCATTTCATGATATGAAAAGCAACGAGTTACCTTATACTCGCTAAAAAAAGAAGAGCGCCAAATTTAAAATAATCAAATTGTACTAGCGCAAGTAAAAAAGGTTGTGGCTTTTTTTATGCGAAATTAAGTGAATTAGACATAAATACTTGTTGTTGGAGTTAACGCAAGTAAAAGAGTAAAAATAGATGCGAATTGGAAAATGCTGGCGCTGTACTACGCTTAATATATGCTGGAACTGTTGGGGAGTTGCCATCAGCATTTAAAAAAATCGGTTTTCGCTGAAGGAAATAAGCACGTTCTGGCGCAAGTCAATTGACCTAGGGATGAGGAAATGGTCACCACGATGCGAGAGAATAATTGCATTTATGTCCTCATGATAAACATGACAAATTGATAAAGTTCTAGATACTTTATCAATTTGTGCGCCGCCACGCAACCCCATTGTCTCTGTATTATAAAAAATTAGTTTTTCCACAATGAATTTATTTTAGCAGACGAACCTTCAATAAAATTGATTTCACCCAAACCCTTTTGAGCAACAGCTTCAATCAGCATAGACTTTACCCTCTGTCTTGGCATTTTTAAATATAAATTTTAACTTTTGATGATGATTTACAAATGTAATCAAACACTCGGAAGAAGAATCACAAACTCAAATACGGTTTTTCTGCAATTATTTAATTTTCGCAGCAATAAAATAATACAAATCGATGTAATACATAGCTACTTTAGCTACAGATTCTGTAAGTAAAGATTTTACTATTCGACTTGGCATTTTTAATTCAACCTTTTGAATTTTAATGCAATTTGTACCAATTTACAAATGTAAACAAACACAGAAAAGAAGAAGAAAAGTCAACAAGTCAACTCATAAAGTCAACAGGAGGGATTCACGCTTTGGCCTGTTGACTTTTTCAACAAGTCCTCAAGTCAACACAAAGCGTGAATACCCTAATAGTCAATAAGATTTTCAATAACTTATGCAAAATATAGTCAATATCAGTCTTTGACGTGAGTTGGCAGCGCCAACATCTATTCGGTCAATAAATTTTACGTGCGCAAAACCAAGTTTTATTTAACTAAAAATTTATGGACAAGTCCACTTTTGTGGCATGTAAGGCTTATCGTTGTGCATTTGTGCATGTTTGCATTCAATTATAAATATACTTTGCGTTTAAATTACCAATAAACATAAGTTTAAAACCAAAAAAAGCAAAAAGAAAATTGTGACAGTGACAGTGCATTTCTAAGACTCCACTGACATCTTTGCACAGGGTGTACACACTGTCTTATATACTGGGTGTACACACTGTTCTTGTGCGTGCATATTGCCGCAAGCTGATATCATTATTTTAACTTAAAAAAAAAAAAAAAACATATAACTCGATAACTAAATAATTGTGTATACTGGGCATCAGCCCTATACCATAAACAATGTCTAGACCACCGGATAATAAGGGTGCCTTCAACACAACGTCAATAAATGAGCCCAAGTATATAGTTATTAAAAGAAATGACAATGTCAGTTTGTAAGGAAGTTCTGGTGCTGGGGTATAACTCAGTCTGAACCAGGGCCAACTTACAACTAATTTGTAAATTTGCTGAGACACTGGGCAGCGTAGGGGGCCTAGAAACTGTCCTCGCCGTACCTGCATACATACATACATACCACGATCGCTTCCCATACACCCTGAAAATGTAGTTTGTGTGTGTGTCGCGCTGTTGCTGAAAATAACCTTTACTACTGTGTGCCCTCATATGATCGCCACAGACTACGTCAATGGGTAGGGCTCTCGCGATCGTATCCTTGCTCGAGGGGGTAGGGAACTTGTAGTGGCGGGCGAGGCTCACGCGCACCTACAAAAGGGTCAGCGTATATTTATAATACCGGAGTGGCGAGGCCTACTCGGTTGCTTATATGTGCGCGGCAGGAAAGAGGAGTATAGCGAAACACACTAATGCGCACACACACGGTGACACTCTGTTAATACTGCGCTTCTCACACACGACATTAATGTTTAATAAATACAAACGCTTGCTGTTTTACTTCACGTTATAATTTGCTTCTTTTATTTCGCTTTTTAAGTTCTCTAATTTGTGTTACTAATCCCTGCAACTGAGTCACCTAACCTCTATTCTCTCTATCCCCTAACCTTATTTCCCGCCCACGTTTCTTTATTCTTTTTCTTGTCTGCGCGTCGAACCGCTGCACTTCTTTTCTCGATGCCGTCCAAAAACCAACTCCTCGCCTTTAATTTTTCTATCGCCCACGCCGGCTCATACCACAGTCTGCCGATATCCGCCTATCGTTTTGCCGATAGTCGGCTATCGGCAGCCTGGGTTGGCAGTCCGACGTGGCGATGCTACGATCAACGAGTATGAAATTAGATAGAGTGGAACGACTGGCCGTTAGCGTTTACTCGCTAGTTGCTCCTTTGAGCAATTATTAGGGTTTGCTCGGGTCATTTAAGCAGTTGTATTTTGCATGCGTGCAAAGAGCATGGAAGAAAAACCCGAACGCCGCCGTCTGTACTGCTCTAATGTGTTAAGTTGTTGTTGGCTGCTGTGTTGCATATTTTGTTTTGGTTCTTAATTCATATTTGATTTTCGTGCAACTAGTAAAGTGTGCTTATGCATGAATATTTTATCAAGGGGCGGGCGGATATGTGAGGTTTTTGTGTGTATTTGACCGAAAGAGATAGTAATTTTTGTTGTTGTATTTGTATACTTTTCAAAATTTAATATTTTATTGTTGCTGAACAAAATAAATATTTTTTCTTACATATGTATGTATGTACATACATATGAACATTTAAAAAACCATTTTTCTTTTATAATTATTAATTTTATTGTTAATGGTTCATATATAAGTATGTGTATTTTGTTGTTGTTATTGTCGTGCTGTTATTGTTAATAAAAATGTAATAATATATATTATGAAATTAAGAAATAAATACATACATATATATGTATGTATACGAATCAAATTTTATTTTTTTATTTATGTATGTGCTATGTATGTAGTATGTATGTACATATAAAGGCTGTGGATTAATTTTGGATTTTACTGCGGCTGTTGTTATTGTTCCTGCTGCTGTGTGTTGTTGTTAATAAAAATGTAACAATATACATATGTATATTATTTATTGTTGCTGAAAAAAAAGATTTATTTTTTTAAGAAATAAATACATGTACGAATCAAATTTAAATTTTTTTATTTATAATAACTTTAACTTAAAAAGTTATTAACTTAAAATACTTTTTTTTTAATGTTTTTTTTTTGTAGTATTGTTAAGGTAAGTATCAGCTATTAATATGTTAAAAAAAATGGGAAAAATCGGCCAAAGCAAAGCGATATGAAGCATTAAAATTAAAATTTTTTACTACATCCATAAATATTTGTATTCTTATTTTCCGTGGTTTTCTTATTTCAGCAATTTCTAATTTCAGATAAATGGCCTGACTGTAAAAAATCATTGCACCTTTTTTAGTTTGTGTGCCCCACTGCACCACATTATTTATAATAATAGAAACAGAAAACTTCAAAATCTCTGTAAATGCACCATGCTGGACATAAACAAAGCAAGATATAATAAATAATAAGAAGGTAGCGAGAGTGAGTTAGATAGCATGAGCCTACGCATTTGGCAATTTATTATTTATTTATTTATTATTTATTTATTTCCTATCTTAATATATTATACAATAAAATACTTAAGATCTAGAGAACAGTGGCCTAATAACTTGCAGTTACATATTAAAGAGAACGCACTGAGCAAAAGTCTGTATATCTGTTTTGCTTCGGCTAAAAGCTACTTGTGCTTGTGTGCGTACAATGCAAAACAGTTCAGCAGAATGTGTGGCGATAGCTAAATACTCTTCTTCGTATTTTTCGTATTTATGCATGCAGTTGTTAGTGTAAGAGCAAACGCGTTTGCAAAGTGTCATAGCAGCCACATATTAAGAAAGGGTATAAATGCTCAGAAACGAAAAATTTACAAATTTAGCTGCGGCTGAATTATTACCTTAAAATTGTATACAAATATGTATTCTGATTTAACTAAAAATTATAAGGTAAATAATTTATGGCTTCTTTTTATTTATATAGTAGTCAGGGTCAAAGATATATGTACATACATATGTACATACTAGATTTTTATGATTAAACGCTTATCATATCCAAGGGCGATTGAACTACAATGTTCCTAAGTCAATGCCAGAGCCAATGCTTCATATCGCTTTGCTTTGGCCGATCTTTCTTACCTTAACAATACTACTAAAGGAAACATTAAAAAAAAGTATTTTAAGTTAAAGTTATTGTAAATAAAAAAATTAAAATTTGACTCGTACATGTATTTATTTCTTAAAAAAAAATATTTATTTTGTTCAGCAACAATAAAATATTAAATTTTGAAAAGTATACAAATACAACAACAAAAATTACTATCTCTTTCGGTCAAATACACACAAAAACCTCACATATCCGCCCGCCCCTTGATAAAATATTCATGCATAAGCACACTTTACTAGTTGCACGAAAACCAAATATGAATGAAGAACCAAAACAAAATATGCAACACAGCAGCCAACAACAACTTAACACATTAGAGCAGTACAGACGGCGGCGTTCGGGTTTTTCTTCCATGCTCTTTGCACGCATGCAAAATACAACTGCTTAAATGACCCGAGCAAATCCTAATAATTGCTCAAGACTCGCTGAAAAATTGTTCTTAACGGCCAGTCGTTCCACTCTATCTAATTTCATACTCGTTGCTACGATCTTTTCGTTTATCGATGTTTAGCCCCTTTCTTATTTTTCAACACTTAATCTAACTTATTACTAAGAAACCAAAATACCAAATTCAAACCGTTAACTCCAACTTAATACTAAGAAACTAAAAATCATTAACTCCAATTCAACTTAATACTAATAAATTCAAATTTATGCACGGGGGCTGTGCAATATTTTAGACCTATTTGTGACGGGGCTAAATAGCTTCGTCACACCCCCCCCTTTCTACGATAGGGACGACGCATACCGTGCCGTCTCGACGACGGGTGACCCGGTATTGTCGCCCTCCTGCTCTAATGGTTACGCGCTGGCGGCCTCTATCTAGCCGGGCGCGTGAATGGCGTGCCTGGATGGCCTGAATGGTCGTCCTCGGTAACATGCCATCCGGAGTGTACACCGTCCAGCCTGTTGGTACCCCGACGGGTCCGGCGTCAGAAAGTTCGGCAGTCTCCGGCTCTGTCAACAAAACACCGCACCTTGCCAAGTCCGCTTCGAGGCGCATTCCCCAGCGCTCGATGTACGCAGTGGTCTCGGCGATGCCATGGCACTCCTCGTCACTGCTGAGGCTCCGATGGTCTGATTCCGAGCCGAAGGGGCTGTCCTCGGTGTTACCATTTTCGTAATCCTCCAGCTGTGGGCTAGCCGCGTACTCTGGCGTGGAGCCGCCACTCCAACTCATCCCCCCGGGCATGCGACTTTCCACACTCTCGGGGTTAGAGTGTTGGGGGACTTCTTCTTCAGCCATCGTTTCAACGGAGGGCTCACCCTCGACTTGGGGCTGTCTTCCCTCACCCGATGTGTCTGAGTCACTAATCGTGATGATGTCTTCGTCCATCTATAATGGTATAATAGCTTAAAGATTACTTCTTAAATAGTACTCCTACCTAGCACAGTTGCGGGGTCCCCCTTAAATCTATGTTTTACAATGCTTTTTCTTAAGACTAACAAAGTTTATTAATTTGTTGCGCCGACGGGCTGCCTCTCTACCTCGCCGGTGACTTCGTCTTCCTCGTCGCGTTGGTCATTTGAGTGGAACGCTTTCAGCTGCGAAATGTTGGCCACCCTGCGCTTTCGTTCGCCTGGCTTCTGTAGGCGCACAATATTGGGGGATACAAACTTGGTCACCCGATATGGTCCGTCGTATTTCGGAGCCAGCTTTGCTGCGAAACCGTCTGCTGCTCGCGACATCCAGTGTTGGCGCAAAAGCACCAAGGAACCCAAGGTCGGCCGCCATTCTCTTCTGCGCAAATTGTAGTACCGCCTCTGGTCGTTGGATGCCCGCTGTAAATTGTTGCGTACGATCTCGAATAACTCCCTGAGCCTCTGTGCCTTCGCGGTCGGGGCCTGCGGTAAGCTGGACGACCCTGACGTAACCTCTTCATAAAGTGCGGCCGGTAAACGTGGTTCTCGACCTTGCACCAAGTAGGCCGGAGAGAAACCTGTAGAGTCAGCTATACTTGAATTGACTGCCAACGAGATTTCTGGTAATAACTCGTCCCACGAGTTCTGCTGGCCGTCGATAAATTGCGCTATCATCGTCTTTACGGTGCGGTTGGTCCTCTCTGTTGGGTTTTCCTGAGGGCAGTAGGGTGCCGTGTACTGTAATTCTATACCCAAATCTTTTATGAACGTTTTGAAGGCTCGGCTGCTGAATTGCGCTCCGTTATCGCAGACGAACTGTTTGGGCACTCCAAAGCGTGCTAATATGCGTTCCCTGAACGCTTTCTGCAATGTTGCTGTCGTTGCCCTTCGCAGGGGCACCAGTTCTACCCGTTTTGTGAACATGTCATGGAGTACCAACAACATCGTGTTTCCTTGTTTGGACCGTGGCAAAGGTCCCACAAAATCGCAAATGGTTCGCTGACTTGCCTCGTCAGCATTCTGCCTGCCAGCTTTGCCTGTTCGCACTTGTGTTTTTGGCAAACCTCGCAACATCTTACGTGGTGGCTTGCGTCTCGGAACATACCTGGCCAGTAATAGCGTTGTGTGAGTCGGGCAATCGTCTTCCGCACTCCTAGGTGCCCAGCGGTAGGGGCGTCATGGCACTCCTGTAGTACTCGACCTCGTTGCGCAGTAGGAACGCACAATTTCCACGGGACGTGATCCTCGTCGTCAGCTCTATAACCCAAGTTTCGGTACAGTTGGCCATTTTCTAACGTGTAATCTGAGTATTTTTCCGGCTTCTCGGTCATCTTGGCGGTCATAGCGGCGATCCATTTACACCTGCTATCCTCCCCGGTAATTTGTTGCAATCTCTCGAGGGGCTGTCTGGAGAGTGCGTCGGCTACTACGTTTAACTTACCTCGACGGTACTGCACGTCGAACTGGAACTGTTGCAACTCTAGCGCCCAGCGCGCGACGCGCCCAGATGGGCTCTCAATAGAGTTCAACCATTTGAGGGCCAGATGATCGGTGATTACCTCGAACCGATACCCCTCCAAATAACATCGCATCTTCCTGATCGCCCACACGATAGCCAGGCATTCCTTTTCCGTCGCCGTGCAGTTTTCTTCAGCTTTCGTCAGTCGTCGGCTAGCATATGCGATGACCCTTTCTTTTTCGTCGCCCTCTTGTGTCAGTACGGCTCCCAGCCCGTAGTCGCAGGCGTCTGTCTGTAGCTTAAATTTGAGACTGAAGTCCGGGCAAGCAAGCACTGGGGCCGTGGTCAAGCTCTCCTTTAGGTTGTCCAATGCCGCCTGCTGCTCCTCGTTCCACGTCCATTTTTTCCCTTTCTTTAAAAGCGAGGCCATTGGTTGTATCATCGAGGCGAAGTTGGGTACGAAACGTCGATACCATGATGCCATGCCGATACATTGCCGCAGCTCTTTCAAATTGGTGGGCGCCTTCAAGTTCTGGATTGCCTCTATCTTCGCCGGATCAGTACGGATACCCTCCCCGGTCACCACGTGACCAAGGTAGACCAATTCTTTTCGAAAGAATTAGCATTTCTTCCGATTAATCTTCGAATTGGCCTTACGAAGCCGATGAAGTACTTCTCGCAGGTTCGCTACGTGTTGCACCTCCGTTGCTCCCACGACGATTATGTCATCCAGATAGGCGAGTGCGTACGGTTCCATGTCAGGACCGATCACAGAATCCAAAGCTCGTTGAAAAGTAGCGCTGGCGGAGTGTAGTCCAAATGGCATCACTCGCCAATGGAATAGGCCACGCCCGGGCACTGTAAAAGCGGTGTACTCTTTGCTGTCAGCGGCCATCGGGATTTGCCAATACCCATTCTTGAGATCCAATGTAGATATGTATCGAGCGTTGCGCAGTTGCTCGAGTATATGGTTGATCCTTGGAACTGGGTATGCATCAGGAACCGAATTCGCATTTAACACCCTGTAGTCAATGCACATCCGCTCGCTTTTGTCCTTTTTAGGTACCATCACAATCGATGCACTATGTGGACTGTGAGATGGCTCAATGGCGTTTGAACTCAGCAGTTCATCCACCTGCGCGTTAATGGCTGCTTGTTTCGCAGGGTTTTTGGGGTAGTACCTCTGCTTCATAGGTCTGTCATCCTTCAAAACGATTCTGTGTTCGGCTATGTTTGTTAAGCCTCGCATATTTTCAAACGGCGCCAACTCTTGCCGCAGAAATTCTTTTAAATCCGGTTTTAGGTCGGTGGGCCATGGAGAATCCTCATCCTCATCCACCTCTCTCGCTGCCTGCGCTGTAACCGTTGTACACTCTAAAATGGTGGTCGATGTCATCGCTGCGTCTGGCGTCGGGGACATGGCCTCGCCTATTTCCCTCGCCGCCTCCAGACCAGTCGACGTGATCGCCTCCCGATTGCTGCCTTGGGCTTCGGATGCGGCCATAATCTTCGCACCTCTCGAACCCTTAGCCACCGTTGGCTTAGATGATGAGGCCTCGCCTTCATCTTTCGTCGACGGCGTTACCTTTATACTACAATTCTCCGACTTCTGCGCTGTCTTGCGCTGGCTCCGGTCTCCCTTTGACGCGGTGCCTACATTCATGTTGGCGGCCATTGCCGTCCCTCCTGTTGTTTTGCTCTGGGTCCCAGACCTCAGAGCTTCTCGTTTTTCTACCGTGCTGCTTAACTGCTCAGCCTTTGGCTTCTCTGCCTCCATCCTGTTCCTCGCTTGTGCTGGCTCGCCTAGCGACTCACCCTGTGACGTCACGGGCCCTAACCTCAGCACCGTTGGTCGCAGTCGTGGGTCTTCATCTGGTAACGCAGCGGGCCTTAGCTTCAGCTCTGCTCCTGCGCACCGTATCCTAGTACCGACTGCACACAAAAAATCCATACCTAGGAGTAGGGGGTCTAACATTGCGGGCATGACGAGCATTGGCATGATGACTAGCGCGTCTGCCAATCCAACTCTCAGCCTCAACACCTTGTTCACCTCCACTCTCGTTCCGTCTGCCAACCGAATACGTGTCTTTACTTTTAGCAATTCGCCTTTTCTAGCCAAGGCTTCGGCTGTCTCCTCACTCACGAAGCTTTGTGAGGCTCCAGAGTCGATCGTCGCGGTCTGCAAGTGCGAACCAATCTGCACTGCTGCGATGATACGACCCTCATCCATCTTCAGTATGTCGTTTAATTCCGGGTTGCTGGTGTCTGCGCCGCTACCTGTCCCCGGGTTTGGTAGGGCGGCGGGCCGTTTCCCTGGGCTGCGCGCTGGCAACACTCCTGAGTCCTGCGTCCTCGTCGTCCACATACCCGACAGAACACCACCAAGGCATTGGGGCATTCTCGGGCCATGTGTCCGGGCTGCGCGCATCTGAAGCACGCGTCTCTGCTGTCGTATGGTTGCCGGCTCGCCTGGCTGATCATCCTGTTCGTCGCCTCTACCTCGGGCGGCCTGGCGCGCGATGGTATCGGTGCGTTCTCGTATCCTAAACCTGCCACTTGTCGCGGGGTGCTTCTGAAGGGGTTGTGCGGATTGCCTACGGGTGTTACCATGCCCGTGAATCTCGGCGGTGGTGTCATTGATGGCTCCCGTGGGCGCCTACTGCTGCTTGCCCACACGCGATACTGCTCCCTGACCACCTCATACTCGCACGCCAGTTGGGTGAGTTGCGCAATGTCCACAAATTCATGGCGGCGAATATGCAGTCTGTAGTCTGTTGCGGCGTTTTCATAAATCCTATAAAGCCGCTGACTCTCCGTGTATCCAGCGCAGTGCATCATCGTTCCGATGGCGATAGAGTACGTCTTAAAACTCTCTCGATCTTGTTGATGGCGTGCTCGTATCTTGTCCTCCAAGCGTTCCAGGTAGTGCGGGGGTAGAAAAAATTCTAAAAAGGCCCGTCGGAAACCAGCCCACGACGCCTCGCGAAGTTGACTCATCCGAAACCATTGAGCCGCTTCGCCTGTAAATACCTCTACCATGGCTGCGGGTAGGTCGTTGATGTTGATACGGTACGCTGCTGCTTCTTCAACTCTTCGATGAGGGCGAGAGCGTCTGTGCGGCCGTCGAAGTGTACGCCCCATTTACGGACCTGGTCCGGTATTACAAAACTATGTCTGGTTGCTGCTGGTAATTCTCGCCTTGGAACTGGCCAGTGGGTATCCGAGTCCAACTCGGGTCGATGTTCGCGATAAGGGAAGCTTGGTTGTGTTCGTTGATCGGCTTCGTCAGCTTCGAGACGACTGGTACGATGGGTGGGTACGTTGAGGGAAACTGCTAACGATGGTTGGGGCATAAGTACGCTGCTTACTGGTTGAGGGGACGGTGGTGCGGGGCTCGCACCTCTGCTAGGTGACACCCCTGTGCGCCCTTGCTCTGCCGGCTTGGCGTAGCGGGCTTCGTGCTCCGCCAACCTTGACCAAATCTCTGATGAGTGCTCGCCTTTTGAGACAAACGCTGCTAGCGCTCTTCTCAACTCTTCCACTTTGCCGTCGGTGGGCAAGCCCAGCTCTGCGAGGATGTTGGTCAGCTCCTCTTTTCGTCGATATGCTATCCAGCGTACACTGACGCCTGGGTTTTATTCTTCTCCCACCCATTTGGACTCACCCGTATCCTCTGTTTTGTTCTGGGGCACCTGCGTGTCGTCAACTGTGCTTACTGTGCTGTCTTCTGTTTTAGCCTCCATTGTATTTATTGTTGATTTTAGATTTTTCCCTTCAAATGAGCCTTTATTTAATTCGCCTTTAACTTCGACTTGCTTTATTAATTTAAATGCTTTAGTTTTATCGGTTCAATTTTTATTTTATTTTAATTAACTCAGTTTTTTTTTTCCACTAAAATTTCGATTTGCTTTATTTTAATTTAGTTGATTTTTTTTTTCCACGTTATGCCTTTAAATTTAATTTGTTTTCTTATATTTTATTTTGTCTTATTTAGTTGTTAGTTTTATTTCGTCTTATTTAGTTTTATTTCATTTTATCTTATTTAGTTTTATTTTATTTTATTTTATTTTATTTTATTTTATTTTATTTTATTTTATTTTATTTTATTTTATTTTATTTTATTTTATTTTATTTTATTTTATTTTATTTTATTTTATTTTATTTTATTTTATTTTATTTTATTTTATTTTATTTTATTTTATTTTATTTTATTTTATTTTATTTTATTTTATTTTATTTTATTTTATTTTATTTTATTTATTTTATTTTATTTTATTTTATTTTATTTTATTTTATTTTATTTTATTTTATTTATTTATCAACCACTGTCACTTTTCTTTTCGACAACACGTAGCTTTAGCCCACTGTAACCTTTTATGTTCGACGTTTCAATTTTCTTTTCCACTTCGCCACCGTTCACTCTGTTGGCTTCCCCACTGTTTTTCTTCCTTGGTTATTTTAATCAAAACCGTTATCCATTTTTTTTTCTCCACTTGAAATTAAATTTTCATTTAATTCTTTATTTAGTTCACTTTAATTTTCTTCAGATATGATCAATTTTTCATTTCGTTCTATTAGCTTTATTTGCTCTTATTTAATTTAATTTATGCTCTTTAATTACCACTTGACTTCACTTAGCTTTACTTTTGTTACACTTTCATGCCACTTCATAGCTGTTTAACTTTCTTTATCTTTCAATTTCTTTTTTTTTTGTTAACACGTGGCTTTCGCCCACTGTCACTTCCTTTAGTTTTGTTTCGCGTATACCGTCGCTGGCCCACTGTACTCTTGTCTACGGCCGTTACTCGCGATCCGTTATGCGCAGCCCGTTATGTGCGCAAAGCAAAGGCACAAAACCACGCCGTTGCATATATGCACACACACGCACGTTTTCGAACTCGACTGTACTTTACATGCGGTTACCGCCGTTCTTAAACCGTTTTACTTTTAGTCTTTTCTGTCTTGTCTCTATGTTCGTTTATAGCCTAACTTTGTTGTAATTTTGCACGCGCCAAATAACTTGCTGCTGCTCAGTTTTGCTTATTTCGGCTAATTTTCTATGCCCTTTTTTTCTTGCGACTAAACTGCTGCTGTACCTATTTCTTTATATGTATGTATGCGGCTGGACTCTATATACCCTAACGGGGCTTTAATCCGCTATATATGTTATAAAAGATGTTAATATATACCTAGCTATGCCTCAGAGTCCCTGCTCGGGCGCCATTTGTAAGGAAGTTCTGGTGCTGGGGTATAACTCAGTCTGAACCAGGGCCAACTTACAACTAATTTGTAAATTTGCTGAGACACTGGGCAGCGTAGGGGGCCTAGAAACTGTACTCGCCGTACCTGCATACATACATACATACCACGATCGCTTCCCATACACCCTGAAAATGTAGTTTGTGTGTGTGCGCGCTGTTGCTGAAAATAACCTTTACTACTGTGTGCCCTCATATGATCGCCACAGACTACGTCAATGGGTAGGGCTCTCGCGACCGTATCCTTGCTCGAGGGGGTAGGGAACTTGTAGTGGCGGGCGAGGCTCACGCGCACCTACAAAAGGGCCAGCGTATATTTATAATACCGGAGTGGCGAGGCCTACTCGGTTGCTTATATGTGCGCGGCAGGAAAGAGGAGTATAGCGAAACACACTAATGCGCACACACACGGTGACACTCTGTTAATACCGCGCTTCTCACACACGACATTAATGTTTAATAAATACAAACGCTTGCTGTTTTACTTCACGTTATAATTTGCTTCTTTTATTTCGCTTTTTAAGTTCTCTAATTTGTGTTACTAATCCCTGCAACTGAGTCACCTAACCTCTATTCTCTTTATCCCCTAACCTTATTTCCCGCCCACGTTTCTTTATTCTTTTTCTTGTCTGCGCGTCGAACCGCTGCACTTCTTTTCTCGATGCCGTCCAAAAACCAACTCCTCGCCTTTAATTTTTCTATCGCCCACGCCGGCTCATACCACAGTCTGCCGATATCCGCCTATCGTTTTGCCGATAGTCGGCTATCGGCAGCCTGGGTTGGCAGTCCGACGTGGCGATGCTACGATCTTTTCGTTTATCGATGTTTAGCCCCTTTCTTATTTTTCGACACTTAATCTAACTTATTACTAAGAAACCAAAATACCAAATTCAAACCGTTAACTCCAACTTAATACTAAGAAACTAAAAATCATTAACTCCAATTCGACTTAATACTAATAAATTCAAATTTATGCACGGGGGCTGTGCAATATTTTAGACCTATTTGTGACGGGGCTAAATAGCTTCGTCACAAGTTTTGAAAATGTTTCACCATTTTTAATTAAAAAAATTATTGATTATACTTGCGGCGGCGAAAATGTTTTATGCAAGAAAATAAGAGCTGGCCCCCTTTTAATTAAAACAAAAAATTTTACTCAAGCACAAAAATTGCTAAAACTTACACAATTTGAAAATCACCTGGTTACTGCCTCCTTGCACAATACTCTAAACTACACCAAGGGTGTCATCTACTCCAGCGATCTACGGAATATTCCTGAATCGGAGATCCAGCTTGAACTTAAATCGCAGAACGTAACTGATGTCTACAAAACTAAGAAATCTGACAACGACGGCCTGAAAGAAACGGGCCTTAATATCCTTACATTTGATTCAATCAACCTGCCGGATAAAATTTCAATTGGGTATGAAATAGTCAATGTTCGTCCCTACATTCCGCTTCCTCTTAGATGCCGCAACTGCGTCCGTTTTGGACAGCCCACTTCATCCTGTAAAAGCCCCAAATCTTGTCTCAACTGCTCCGCTGAGCAACACATAACCGAAGAAGAACGTTGCCTAAACGAAAAAGCTTGCATAAACTGCAAAAATTAACCTTTCAGCACCGCCAAACACAGCCCTTTAGACAAGTCATACCCAGCCTTTATGCATCAAAAAGAAATAACTGCGATTAAAATTTTAGATAAAGTTGACTACAAAACTGATCTTGGGATCTATCATTCCCGTCATACCCACCAACCAACAACTTACGCACATGCAGCAGCCACCACATCTATAAAATCCTCCCACCAAACCACACCAACTAATACCCAGGACTTCTCAAACAATTCAATTTCAAAGCCTTTATCAATTATTATGCAAACAAATCATGATCTACGTAAATCAACCCCCAATCATCAAAGAAAAATAACTTCTTATGAAGACACCTCAAGCGAATCAGATACCTTCCTAAGCCCTAAATCACCACATATTCAAAGTGAAACAGCAAATTCCAGTGGAAACAACGTTATGGACACTACATTTTCTGATGAACATCCATCCTGCTCTCACGCCAAATCCTCTAAAGATGTTAAAACCAACTCCAATAAGTCAAAAAATTAACTATACCACTTAAGTCTAAAATCAAAATAGATCAAAATCACATATCCAAACACTCTGTGAATAATTTATACAAAGATAAGACAATCCACTAGTTATAAGACACTCGCATTCAACTCATTTTCTTCACTCCATCAACTTTAATTTTATTTAATTTTAACTCCTTTTATGGGTAAATGCTTAAGATTATTCAATGGAATATAAGAGGCTACAGAAATAATTTTAGTGAGTTGCAAATGCTTATGAAGCAAATATCATTTCATCGTATATACCCCCGAACAAACATTTTAACAATAATAACCTCAATAATATGCTTAGTCCTCAAAATATTCCCACCCTTATTCTGGGTGATTTTAATAGCTGGCACCCACTTTGGGGTTCCCCCAACAGTAATGCAAGAGGTAATATATTACACAACTTCATAACCAGATCGGACTATGTGTTACTTAATGATAAATCTCCGACACATTATTCTACCCACCACTCCTTCACACATATTGACCTCTCTCTTATTTCAGCCAACCTAGCCCCTGTAGCTCGATGGGAAGTTATTGACGACCTTTTTGGTAGTGACCATTTCCCCATTCTCATAACGCTCTTCCCCAATCCTAACCCCTCAAGCCACATTGCAAAACCGTCTTTCAAACTTACTGCTGCTAAGTGTTTGCAGACTTAGTAAATTTGCTAACTCTTACTCTGTAAGTAACAATATTAACAAAGAAGCAGCATTAATCAAAAAAACTATTATTCAAAGCGCCCATTTTTCCATCCCGCAAAACTCAACTTTCTGCCTCCATCATACTGTTCCGTGGTGGAACAAACACCTTTCGTCATTAAAAAAGGTCAAAAATAAAAAATGGTCCCTTTTGAAGAGGCAAATAAATTCCACAAACATAATTGAATTCAAAAAAGCCAATGCCATATTCAGAAGAGCCATTAGAGACGCTAAAAGAAAATCATTTACCGACTTTACTTATGAAATCCGACCCGGCTCCGACTCTGCTAAATTATGGTCAAACATAAAAAGACTTAACGCTCAATTCCCAATAAAAAACATCCACAGCATATTACTTCCCACCACACAGTCACCCACAACAGATCCCAACAAAATTGCCAATTCATTTGCTACAATCTGGTCAGAAGAAGCCAATGACTGCAATTTCTCCCCTCAATTCTGTTTAAACAAACAAAATGTTATTAACTCTCACTCTTATCCCCAACCATCGACATCAGCCCTAGAAATAGAAAAAGACATATCACGGCTACGGTGGTTTGTTACTTCTAACAATCTTATCCATAAAGATGGCGTACGTTAAAGTCGGGCGCGGACGACTTTGGGATACCCTGTACCACTGCTTGCAATCAAATCCGGTAAATTGCTTAAGAACACCAAAAGACATTTGATTGCCAAAATAGATTATGATACCTTCATAAACAACCAAAAACAGACGAATTTTTAATCAAAAACTTTTTTTCGACCGATCGGCCCTATGGGAGCTATATGATATAGTCAACCGATTTTGATCAAATTTGGTACAGTGTTGAAGATCTCTAAAAAACTTCTGAATGCCAAATTTGGTTACAATATCTTCACAAACAAACGAAACACAACCAATTTTGTACAAAAAGCGTTTTTTTCGACCGATCGATCCTATGGGAGCTATATGATATAGTCAAACGATTTTGATCAAATTTGGTACAGTGCTTGGGAACTCTAAAAAACTTCTTAATGCCAAATGTGGTTACGGTATGTTCACAAATAAACGAAACACAACGAATTTTGTAAAAAACACGATTTTTTGACCGATTGGTCCTATGGGAGCTATATGATATAGTCAACCGATTTTGATAAAATTTGGTACAGTGCTTGGGAACTCTAAAAAACTCCTAAACGCCAAATTTGGTTACAATATCTTCACAAACAAACGAAACACAACGAATTTTGTACATAAAACAAATTTTCGACCGATTGGTCCTATGGGAGCTATATGATATAGTCAACCGATTTTGATAAAATTTGGTACAGTGCTGGGGGTTTCCGATTGCCAAATTTGGTTATGATATCTTCATAAGCAAACGAATTATCCATCTAAAACTTTTGCTTTTTTTCGAGGTCCTCTGAAACACCCCTATGGGAGCTATATAATGTAGTCCCGATATCAAAAAAATAAAATAAACTTGTCTCCTATGGATAAGTAACGGATCTTATCTGAAAGTTTGGTTGCTCTAGCTCTTACCATCTCTGAGATCTAGGCGTTCATACGGACAGACGGACAGACGGTCAGACGGACAGACGGACAGACGGACATGGGTATATCGTCTTCTCTAGTCACTCTGATCATACTTTAGGTAACTTTGGGGGGTCTCCGACTTCTCCTTCTGTACGTTACATACATTTTCGGCTTGCACAAACACAATATACCCTTTGTACCATTCGGTACAGGGTATAAAAATCAATTTGGTTTCAAGAGGGGTAAGTCAGTCTTTGATAGTCTGCTTTTTATAGATCATCTTGCAACTAGAGCCTTATCTACAAACCGTCACCTATCAATAATCCCTCTTGATTTTGCGAAAGCATATGATAAAATTAGCATCCACTCCACAATCCACCAACTTCGCGAATGGAAAGTAGGTCCATATATTCTTTCTTATGTTCTCCACTTTATGTCCAATCGAAAAATAGTTGTCAAAAATGGCAAAACTATTTCAAACTATTTCCCTCTTCAGAACGGCATCCCTCAAGGCTCCCCTATCTCTGTTATCCTTTTTCTTATTTCCTACAATAAACTAGCCAGTGCAATTGCCATCCACAAAGAAATAAAATTCTGTGCATATGCAGACGACCTCCAAATTATTTTAGACCTCAATAAGCAAAAAAATCACATAGTTCACTTGGACCAATTGTTTGCTGATATTAATAACTGGTGTGCATATTCTGGCGCATCCCTTTCTTCTTCTAAATCTGAACACATGCACTTCTGTCGCAAACGTAACTGTTCATGTACAATATATACTGGATCCTCACTGACCTCACTTCATATCCTAGGTCTCACTCTCAACAGCAAATACAACTGGAGTGCTCATATAGCTAAGCTGGCTACTGACCTTACTAAGCCACTTAACATCATTAAACTCATTTCTAATATTAAATACAACTGCAGCTCATACACACTAACTCAAATAGTTAAAACAATACTTATATCTAAAATAGAATTTTGCCTTCCAATCTATGGTCGCGCCTATTTGTCCCCCCTTAATAAACTAAATACAATCCAAAACTCTGCAATCCGATCAGCACTCGGTGCATTCCGAACTTCACCGATTAATAATATGCTTATTGAATCTAATATTCACACAATCCACAATAGATGCATCTTTTTAACAGGTAAACTGTCTAAGACCCTTATTAACTCCTTTGACTCCCCATTGAGATACCTTATTAAGCCCAACAAACGAGAGTATAAGTACCCAAGCACAATTGACAAAATAATTCATCTCTGCAAGTATCTGAACCTTCCCTACCTCCCATCCAAAACTATCAAAATGAAAGTGTTCAGATGGCAAAATATAACCGATTCTATTGATCTATCTCTTTCAATCTACAATAAACCAAATACCTCCTTGAATATCTATCATCAACTCTTTCTCAACTATAAAGATGGCGTACGTTAAAGTCGGGCGCGGACGACTTTGGGATACCCTGTACCACTGCTTGCAATAAAATCCGGTAAATTGCTTAAGAACACCAAAAGACATTTGATTGCCAAATTAGATTATGATACCTTCATAAACAACCAAAAACAGACGAATTTTTAATCAACAACTTTTTTTCGACCGATCGGCCCTATGGGAGCTATATGATATAGTCAACCGATTTTGATAAAATTTGGTACAGTGTTGAACATCTCTAAAAAACTTCTGAATGCCAAATTTGGTTACAATATCTTCACAAACAAACGAAACACAACAAATTTTGTACAAAAAGCGATTTTTTGACCGATTAGTCCTATGGGAGCTATATGATATAATCAACCGATTTTGATCAAATTTGGTACAGTGTTGAACATCTCTAAAAAACTTCTGAATGCCAAATTTGGTTACAATATCTTCACAAACAAACGAAACACAACAAATTTTGTACAAAAAGCGTTTTTTTGACCGATTAGTCCTATGGGAGCTATATGATATAGTCAATCGATTTTGATCAAATAGTTTTTGCCCACCCTTATGCTTACTCGCTCTCGCTACAGTAGCAAAGGGAACACGAAGCTTAACAAAGTGCTCAACAAAGCATCAGAGATCTGCAATAGTGCCTGTTTTGTGGCAATAATCATACTCTCATCAAAAGTAATGGCAGTGTCAGCTGCACTCTTAGGCTTATGGTGTGGCACCACGCGCACTCTTAACCATAAGAGTGTGAGCAGTAATAGTGCACCATACACTATATTGTTAAGATTGTAGACTTGTTTACACTCATACACTGCAGCAGACACACTTTTAAATTTCAAGAGTGACAATGACACTCTTTTCGAGCAGTGAGAGAGCGAGAGGTGAGAGCAAAATGTTTTTTGCGTGTCTGAATGAGAGCTGGGTAAAAAGAGAGCGGCCGAAAAATGAGGGTGTGTTATATATGTAGGTACTATACACTGTGCAAGTGAGTTGTGTTACAAATTTTTCTTGCATACATTATTAAAATTGAATTTATGTTTTGAATCATACATGCTAATGATGTTTGTTTCAGTTTTTAAATTGTTGTAATTATACTACATACTGCCCAAATTTATTATAATTTTATATATTATATTTAACACAATAGTACATTTTAGTGGAAACTTGCTATTGTACTTTTATTTTATTAATTATTAATCAGTAAATTTACTTAGTCTGAAATCAGATTGTAAATATAATATGAAAAAAAAGAACAAAATAAATTGTTATATTCGGTTAATCGGACTAAGTTCAATTAATGATGTTTTTGTTTATTATGGTTTATTTTGTATAGTTTTTATTTATTTATTTAGAAGATTAACTTATAATTAAAATTATAAGAAACCTATACTTATTTTTTTTTTCCGTAGCATCAGTGGCCTTCAGCTTATTTTTTATATAGTTGCTGGTTCATATGTATGTATGTATATATATTCAGTGCAGAACATTGAGTTAATTTGTAGGTACGTTAGGTACGCGTTTGCTTATTTTACCTGTGTTGCTCAATCCTTTTTTTGCCAGTGGCGCCAGCCAGACGCACACAAGATGACCAAAATGCAGTTACAAAAACGGAATACTCGCCGTGTGCGACGTAACGGGGCTTTTAACGGTAAAATGTATTGATGCGTTGTATACAAGCTGGAAGCAACTACTATTTTTGAAATAGAGCTGGGCAGCCCATAGCCTAAACAAGCACTTTGTGGCAACTATTTGCCATAAACAATTTTATTAATTCGAAAACGAATAAAAACAATGGCCTATATTATTTACAACAATACAAAAATAATAAACGCAAATAAAATTAATAATGTGTACGAAAAATGAATGCAACAACATTTTGCAGCACAATTCATTTGCGCAGTGTCTACCTCACTAACACAGTCTCATTTTTCGTCCGTTCTCAGGCCAAAACACACGACACACGCGTAATATCATGGTACCACTGCTCTCTCGTAAGTTGCTGATGGTGTCTCTCACTATCTCTCTTTTTTATTGTGCTGTATGTTAGAGTGTAAAGCGAACCATTTGCACTCGAGTTTGGCACCATTGGCACCATAGTGCTAAGAGTGGAAAAAGGCAATAGTGCAGTGCACACTGGAGTATTAATGTATGGTGCCTCAGCACACTAGAGTGTGAACAGCACTCGGAAATATGTGGTGGTCGCATAATACACTGCCACTGCTGCAGTTCTCTGCAAAGCATGTGAGAGCGAGACATGCTTGTATACAAAAGCAAATAAGAAGACCATAAATGTTATTGCTGTTTATGTTGACAACCTCTTGGCTTATTTTGACAAGGGTGAGTTGGGAGCTGTCAAAAAATCTATCTCTTATGAATTCCAGGGTGTCGATAAGGGTCCGGTTGCAACTTTTTTGGGCTTTGAAGTTAAGCGAGAAGGCGAAACAGGTGCAATTGAGATCAACCAAAAGAAGCACATCCTGGGCCTTTTTGACGAGTTGAGCATGAGCAACATTCGGGCAATATCGACTCCGTTGGAGCCGAATTTTCAAGTGAACTGTCAAGACGAGAAATGCAATCGTGTGGATGTTACCGAGTGTTAATCGATTATTGGATCCTTGATGTACATAGCACTTTCTACACGGCCAGACATACTTCATTCAGTATGTAAACTATCGCAGAGAAACTGTTATCCTCACAGCGAGCATTTGGCAGGTGCTTAACACGTATTGCGATATCTACAATCAACCGCAGCTATGTCTTTGACATATAAGAAAACTGGAGAAGCAATCACTAGGTATGCAGCTGCAGATTGGGCAGGTGATGCAAGTGACCGAAAATCATATACTGGATACACGTTTGTATGGGGCGGATCAGCATTTTCATGGGCATCTAAGAAGCAAGAATCTGTGGCCTTGAGCAGTACTGAGGCTGAATACATGGCGCTTTCAGAGGCGACAAAAGAAGCTGTATATTTAAGAAAACAGATTAATGAAATGAAATTAAGTTTTAACTTGCCTACCGTAACATTAAGTGGGGATAATTTAAGCGCTATAAATCTTGTTAAAAATCCAGTATATCATGCCAGAAGCATATTGATGTTAAATATCATTTTATAAGAAACTGCTATAAAGAAAATGTTATTAATTTGAATAATTGTCCAACAAAAGAAAGAAGCAGATATATTGACTAAGTACTTGCAAAGGGTTAATCACAAGAAATGCACCGAATTACTCGGATTGAAGTAATAAATTTAAGTTTAATAATAAGAATTGAGGAGTGTTGATATGGCAATTCTAATTTCTGTACCACAATGTGGCAACCTTCTGCTATGGTAGCATAAGCGTTCTATCAACGAGTATGAAATTAGATAGAGTGGAACGACTGGCCGTTAAGAACAATTTTTCAGCGAGTCTTGAGCAATTATTAGGATTTGCTCGGGTCATTTAAGCAGTTGTATTTTGCATGCGTGCAAAGAGCATGGAAGAAAAACCCGAACGCCGCCGTCTGTACTGCTCTAATGTGTTAAGTTGTTGTTGGCTGCTGTGTTGCATATTTTGTTTTGGTTCTTCATTCATATTTGATTTTCGTGCAACTAGTAAAGTGTGCTTATGCATGAATATTTTATCAAGGGGCGGGCGGATATGTGAGGTTTTTGTGTGTATTTGACCGAAAGAGATAGTAATTTTTGTTGTTGTATTTGTATACTTTTCAAAATTTAATATTTTATTGTTGCTGAACAAAATAAATATTTTTTTTTAAGAAATAAATACATGTACGAGTCAAATTTTAATTTTTTTATTTATAATAACTTTAACTTAAAATACTTTTTTTTAATGTTTCCTTTAGTAGTATTGTTAAGGTAAGAAAGATCGGCCAAAGCAAAGCGATATGAAGCATTGGCTCTGGCATTGACTTAGGAACATTGTAGTTCAATCGCCCTTGGATATGATAAGCGTTTAATCATAAAAATCTAGTATGTACATATGTATGTACATATATCTTTGACCCTGACTACTATATAAATAAAAAGAAGCCATAAATTATTTACCTTATAATTTTTAGTTAAATCAGAATACATATTTGTATACAATTTTAAGGTAATAATTCAGCCGCAGCTAAATTTGTAAATTTTTCGTTTCTGAGCATTTATACCCTTTCTTAATATGTGGCTGCTATGACACTTTGCAAACGCGTTTGCTCTTACACTAACAACTGCATGCATAAATACGAAAAATACGAAGAAGAGTATTAAGCTATCGCCACACATTCTGCTGAACTGTTTTGCATTGTACGCACACAAGCACAAGTAGCTTTTAGCCGAAGCAAAACAGATATACAGACTTTTGCTCAGTGCGTTCTCTTTAATATGTAACTGCAAGTTATTAGGCCACTGTTCTCTAGATCTTAAGTATTTTATTGTATAATATATTAAGATAGGAAATAAATAAATAATAAATAAATAAATAATAAATTGCCAAATGCGTAGGCTCATGCTATCTAACTCACTCTCGCTACCTTCTTATTATTTATTATATCTTGCTTTGTTTATGTCCAGCATGGTGCATTTACAGAGATTTTGAAGTTTTCTGTTTCTATTATTATAAATAATGTGGTGCAGTGGGGCACACAAACTAAAAAAGGTGCAATGATTTTTTACAGTCAGGCCATTTATCTGAAATTAGAAATTGCTGAAATAAGAAAACCACGGAAAATAAGAATACAAATATTTATGGATGTAGTAAAAAATTTTAATTTTAATGCTTCATATCGCTTTGCTTTGGCCGATTTTTCCCATTTTTTTTAACATATTAATAGCTGATACTTACCTTAACAATACTACAAAAAAAAAACATTAAAAAAAAAGTATTTTAAGTTAATAACTTTTTAAGTTAAAGTTATTATAAATAAAAAAATTTAAATTTGATTCGTACATGTATTTATTTCTTAAAAAAAATAAATCTTTTTTTTCAGCAACAATAAATAATATACATATGTATATTGTTACATTTTTATTAACAACAACACACAGCAGCAGGAACAATAACAACAGCCGCAGTAAAATCCAAAATTAATCCACAGCCTTTATATGTACATACTACATACATAGCACATACATAAATAAAAAAATAAAATTTGATTCGTATACATACATATATATGTATGTATTTATTTCTTAATTTCATAATATATATTATTACATTTTTATTAACAATAACAGCACGACAATAACAACAACAAAATACACATACTTATATATGAACCATTAACAATAAAATTAATAATTATAAAAGAAAAATGGTTTTTTAAATGTTCATATGTATGTACATACATACATATGTAAGAAAAAATATTTATTTTGTTCAGCAACAATAAAATATTAAATTTTGAAAAGTATACAAATACAACAACAAAAATTACTATCTCTTTCGGTCAAATACACACAAAAACCTCACATATCCGCCCGCCCCTTGATAAAATATTCATGCATAAGCACACTTTACTAGTTGCACGAAAATCAAATATGAATGAAGAACCAAAACAAAATATGCAACACAGCAGCCAACAACAACTTAACACATTAGAGCAGTACAGACGGCGGCGTTCGGGTTTTTCTTCCATGCTCTTTGCACGCATGCAAAATACAACTGCTTAAATGACCCGAGCAAACCCTAATAATTGCTCAAAGGAGCAACTAGCGAGTAAACGCTAACGGCCAGTCGTTCCACTCTATCTAATTTCATACTCGTTGGTTCTATGTACACAATAAATTAGTCTCTCTCGATCATCAAAACGATGCGGTTGTGTTTGTTTCTGCTACACTGCTAATTTCTGCCAACAATTGCAAATCTATTGTTGTTACTAGGCTTTTGCGTAGGCGTTGGGCTTTGGTTGACGCGGTTAATTTTTGTATGTAGCGATCCAGCCAAGTCTGCATTGTCGAGCTTGCACTTGCACTAGCGTTTGGGATTTCTTTTGCTTTGGACACAGCGGCAAACGTACTTGCTTTACTGGGTCCTGGCGTAGCAGAAGCAGGTGACACGATTGATGATATCGTGAGGACTGTCAAAGCAGTAGTTGTAGCAGTTACCGGAGCCAAGTTGAGGTGTTTTTGGTACGCCATGGAGGAAGCACACTCTTCGCTCCACGACTTTTGGACCGTCGATGGTAGCGACGCGCTGAGCACGAGTGTTATTCTAATTCATCACTTCAAAAAGAAAAAAAAAAAATATATATATATACGTAGTGGCCATAATAACATTAAATGATACGATCCAAAAAGTCGTTACATTTTGAGGTCTGAAATAGGCATAAAATTTAAGCTATAAAGCGAGCTTTCGGAACGGTTCATTACGCTCTTATGGGTCAACGAAATCTCTTAATCAGGCGATAATGCTGTTAACGAATTTGGCGCGAGGCGCGAAAGGGCTATCGCCTGATGCGTGCTCTTCTAGTGCATAAGGGCGTATCAAATGTTCTTCAAAACTTAGCTTAACCCTAAAACTAATATTCAAGAACTTGCCAATGAACAAACTACTGCCAGTGCAACAACCACTAAGGCAGCAGCTTTGGGAGCAACTCCAAGAAGATAGCAACAACAACAACTACAATAGAACCCAAGCATCAGCAATGTTAACCACTAACAGCAACTGCAACAACTAAGGCAGAGCATGGTGGAATCATGGTGGAATAATATAAGGTGGTCCGTAAAAGCTTTCCCTTATTGTATGTAGCGTGTGAGTGCGAATGAGAGGTCGAAAGCTTTTCTGTTAGGAAAGCTCTCCTAGCATTGTTTCGTGAATAGGAATGAGATAGATGTATATTTTGTTGATGTTTGTAAATAAGTAACAAAGTAAAAATTCAGATATGTTTTATAGTTAAAATAATAAATTAATTTTTGTATAGCCTAATTTTAACAAGCTAACTATTGCCCATAATTTTTTGCTATTGGTTTTGTATTACAAGTTTCGTGTTTAGAAAACAAAACACAGACTGCTAAAAATTTCGTCCGCGACCAATCATACTCGATCACAGCAAGTTTTGCACTGACGATAAGGGCTCTAAACGAGAGAGTGAGCGTTCGCACGACATTACCTTATTATTCCACCATGGTGGTATCGTCCGTAAAAGCTATCCCTTATTGTATGTAGTGAGTGCGAGGTCAAAAGCTTTTCTGTGGGAAAGCTATCTTAGCATTGCTTCGTGACTGTGAATGAGATACAGATAGATATATATTTTGTTGAAGTTTGAAAATAAATAACAAAGAACATTTCAGATATGTTTTATGATGAATAATAATTAATTTTAGTATAGCCTTATTTTAACAAGTTAACTATTGCCCATAATTTTTTGCTTTTGTTTTTGTATTACAAGTTTCGTGTTTAGAAAACAAAACACAGACTCTTAAAAGCCGTCGGCTCTCTTACACTTCGGTTACTTTTCAACATACTGCGGAATATGATAGTAATGCTTAGTAATGTTTACGATTCAATATACTGCTTTTAAAATGGCACATGGGTTGGTAATGTACTTGGTTTATTTTTCAATATACTGCTGAAAGAACAGCATATGCGTTAGTAATGCGCTTTGTTTACGATTCAATATACTGATTTAAAAATGGTATATGGGTTGGTAATGTACTTGGTTTGATTGCCTGATCTTAAGGTGTACATTTTTGTACACTCCGAGATCTAGGAGTTCATTCAGAAGGACAGACGGACATGGCTTAATCGCTACCCCAGATTATGATAAGCATTTTGGTACAAATTTCTTAAGGTCTGCCACGCCTCCTTCTGTCCGTTACATACATTGTACAAATCTAGTATACCCTTTGTACCTATAGGTACAGGGTACCTTCGTGTCTCTAGCTCTTATAGTCTCCGAAATCTAGGTGTTCATACAGACGGACGGACGGACATGACTCAATCGCTACCAGAGGTTATTATAAGCATTTTGGTATAAAGGACTTGGGGTCTGCCACGCCTCCTTCTGTCCGTTACATACATTGCACAAATCTAGTATAACCTTTGTACCTATAGGTACAGGGTACCTTCGTGTCTCTAGCTCTTATAGTCTCCGAAATCTAGGTGTTCATACAGACGGACGGACGGACGGACATGACTCAATCGCTACCAGAGGTTATTATAAGCATTTTGGTATAAAGGACTTGGGGTCTGCCACGCCTCCTTCTGTCCGTTACATACATTGCACAAATCTAGTATAACCTTTGTACCTATAGGTACAGGGTATAAATATATAGAAGATTGGTTTTTAAAAATAAATACAAGCAAATTTGAAATAATTTTATTCCGACCTACCTCTAAATTTAGCAACACTACCTAAAAAAAATTCAATAAATCAGTCATTTTTGATATAAAAAGACAGAAATCGCATCTACATATCATGACCAATAACTTTAAATTGCTAACTTTTCAAGTGTCTAAGACTTTTTCTGAAAGAAATAGCGATATTTGTACAAAAAGTCACCAAAATGTTTTGTTTTTCTGGTTTTTTGGCACACACTTTCAGCTGTAGTTTTTTCTTAAGGTTACGAGTTTTTGTGATTTGGGGCATTTTGGATAGGTAGTCCTACTTTTAAGAAAAATCAAAATAATGAAAAAATTCGAATTACAGTGCACGCTCGATAATGTGAATACTCCAAAACGTGAACATCCCAAAACGTGAACAAATTTTTCTGTGCATTGGCTACTGAACAAGGCGAGAAAGCTCTATAACATGAGCAATAAAAGTTTCAATGTTGGCATTAATTTGCATTGAGCTCAAATAATTCTGATCTTGGGGATTCCCCTTTTGCATTGAGCTTAAATAGTTCTAAACTTGGGGATTCCCCTAATAGTGAGTTATGTTTTTTATTTGGCAATTTTAGCCTAGTATGTAGCGTTTTGTCTTAGTTTATATCTATTCAGAATAGAAATGAGTTGTAAAAAACCTGTGTGATTGACGTTGAAAGAAAAAGCTGACATTCTCGGTTTTTGACAAAAAGGATCGAGTGTGACGTGCTTAGCGAAAAAATACAATCCCACCAAAAAAAACATCAAAAATGTAAATTTTGGTGTTTACTGCAACAAAAAGATCTCGTATCTCAAAAATGCGCCGCAACAAAAAGATGTGATACCCACTCCAAAGTATCTTTGAAAGTTAATTTGGAGTTTCGTGTTAATAATTTTTTTCTTCTATTTTTGCAAATCAGTTTTCACTAATATAGTCTGTATCAATGGGGCAATCGTTAGATTGTCTTGCGAAGCTTGTGATGGTGTATGTACAAAGTGCGGTGAGCTATTCGGAATGACTTAAGTCAGTGTCACGAAAATAAACTCAACAGTCCGTCTTTTTTACCCTCTTCATAGAAAACACAGTTTTTGTAGTCGCATTGTCAAAATTTATTTAATTATCTACCATTAGTTTCATATTTCTAGAATCATATAAAAATATGTATGTTTTTAAGCAAAATGCGAAAGTTTATCCAATACATTGTAGTTCTTATAATCTTAAGTGATTCTGTAAGTAGTTTTGTATAAGACGTATAAACATATTTTGTATAAAACGATTTTGTATAAAATATGCATAAATCTTTCTTACTGATTTGTTAAAATATGATTAGTGAACATTTATTAACGCTTAACACCAAATTTACTTCCAGAGATGCTTTGCAGTAGGTATCACATCTTTTTGTTGTGACGCATTTTTAAGATACCAGAAGAACACTAAACACAAATTTTATATATTATATTAGATGGTGTTTTTGGTAGGATAAATTAGTTTCTACAAATAATTATTTTTAAACGTAAAAAATTTGTCTCCTAGGAACGGGTAAAAAAATTTAATACCCGACTACCTTGTAGCTTTTTCTCGAAAAAAAATTTATTCCTGCAAATTCCTTCTAAGAACTTTCCAATTGGAATTTTTATTTTTTTTGGTGCAAACCAATATTTATACCACTTGTTACCATAATTACGTAGAGTCAAATATTGACTCAGTTTATTGGCAAGGGGAGGTGAAAGTGAATTTTCGACGGAGGTGGCTCAATCGCTAACCGAGGTTATGATAAGCATTTTAGTATAGAGGACTTGGTGTCTGCCACGACTCCTTCTGCCCGTTACATACATTGCACAAATGTAGTATACCCTTTGGACCTATAGGTACAGGGTTTAAATACGGACTGTTGAGTTTATTTTCGTGACACTGACTTAAGTCATTCCGAATAGCTCACCGCACTTTGTACATACACCATCACAAGCTTCGCAAGACAATCTAACGATTGCCCTATTGATACAGACTATATTAGTGAAAACTGATTTGCAAAAATAGAAGAAAAAAATTATTAACACGAAACTCCAAATTAACTTTCAAAGATACTTTGGAGTGGGTATCACATCTTTTTGTTGCGGCGCATTTTTGAGATACGAGATCTTTTTGTTGCAGTAAACACCAAAATTTACATTTTTGATGTTTTTTTTGGTGGGATATCATACCTTTTTGTTAAAAACGATACGATAGTAGCTTATATTCTTAACAATTGCGCATGTATTTAATATATTGATTTGAGCATATAATTGGAATTAAGCATAGCGGTAGCTGATAATAATAATTACATTACATTTTCATGCATTTTCAAGTATTTTAAATTAATGCTGGGTAGTAAGCTATTTTGCCCACGACCGTAATTTTACCCCCTTGGCCTGTAAATTGTATCTATCTTTGACTGTACGTAATTATAGTAAAAAAATACTTAGAATCACCAAATTTGTTAAATTCATGTGGCCTTAATGAACAAATCCACATTCAATTTATTTTTTAATTTTTTATAGGTATGGGGTACTACACTGTCGGGCACCGCCTCGACTGTATCACATTTTTTTATTTTAGGGTTTTGCTCATATAGTAAACATAGTACACATATAAGTTTAATAGAGAAATGCAGTGTGTTACGCTACTTTACTTAAAAAGAAAATGTAAGCCCCTTTAGCCTTATAGAAACAATTCTTAGTAGAAACACTTGCGTCGTTGATATAGATCCAACCCGTCTTTTGCTTTAAAGTGGCTACATAAGGACTGCTGTTTAAAGTCCCATTATGAAATGTAGCGCCTATTACTCGGTATTTATGGCCGCCTATTATCAAGATGGACGTAGAAACTCCTTTAACTTAACTATTTTCAATTTTAATTGTAACTTTGTTTTCATTGACCTTAAGCATAAGCGCTTCTCTCTTTATCACATTGTGCAAATGCACCATAGTTTGCTGACAATTCTGTTTGTTTTATTTAAAAAATTTTTGCAAGCAATATACTAGATAGTCGGTTTTCCCTGTTACTACCCCCACAATAATCAGTTTAACGAACCGAGTGCCATGATACCCTAATTATTAAAACTCAAAACGAAAATAATAAAAATAAATATTCATTTTATTATTATAATGCAAATAAAAAAAAAATTTTCATCAATATAAAAATTAAAAATATCTTTTATTATAATAAAATTAAAAAAAAAGAAATAATTTTGCCTTGTCGAGATTCGAACCCACGACATATTCGCATCTGATCGGTACTCATCCCACTAAGCCATCAGCTTACACATAACATGTGTATCAAAGTCAGAAGATTAACATCTTGTCTCAGTCTCTTTTCATTTTTCATTCCATTTCATTTCATTATCAACATCCCGACAATAGCTTCGAATGTATGCGTGCTCTCGGATCTCTCGTTCGTTCTTATTCATCCGCATAAGTGCTTTTCTCTTTAACACGTTGTGCAAAGACATATCAGAAACTGAACCAAATTTTTTTCACAATTTCACAAAATACCACCATAGCTTGCTGACAATTTTTGTTGTATTTACAAATGTTTTGCAAGCAATATAGTTAGTCGGTTTGCCCTGCTACTACCTCCACAATAATCAGCGTGATGTTCTGCGTGACATAATACCCTAATTATTTAAAATCAATACGAAAATAATAAAAATAAATATTTATTTTTTTATTATAATGCAAATAATAAAACAACCAAAAAAAAATGGATCAATACAAAAATAATAAATATTTTATGTTATAATACAATAAAAAGAAATATTTATTTTATTATTATAATGCAAATAATAAAAAAAAAAAATTTCCATCAATATAAAAATAAACTATATTTAATGTTACAATAAAATCAAAAAAAAGAAATAACTTTGCCTCTGCCGAGATTCGAACCCACGACATATTCGCATCTGATCGGTGCTCATCCCACTAAGCCATCAGCTTACACATAACATGTGTATCAAAGTCAGAAGATTAACATCTTGTCTCAGTCTCTTTTCATTTTTCATTCCATTTCATTTCATTATCAACGTCCCGACAATAGCTTCGAATGTATGCGTGCATATACGTGTGCACGCTCTCGGATCTCCCGTTCGTTCTTATTCATCCGCATAAGTGCTTTTCTCTTTAACACGTTGTGCAAAGACATATCAGAAACTGAACAAAATTTTGTTCACAATTTCACAAAATACCACCATAGCTTGCTGACAATTTTTTTTGTTGTATTTACAAATGTTTTGCAAGCAATATAGTTAGTCGGTTTGCCCTGCTACTACCTCCACAATAATCAGCGTGATGTACTGCGTGACATAATACCCTAATTATTTAAAATCAATACGAAAATAATAAAAATAAATATTTATTTTTTTATTATAATGCAAATAATAAAACAACCAAAAAAAAATGGATCAATAAAAAAATAATAAATATTTTATGTTATAATACAATAAAAATAAATATTTATTTTATTATTATAATGCAAATAATAAAAAAAAAAATTTCCATCAATATAAAAATAAATTATATTTTATGTTACAATAACAAAAAAAAGAAATAACTTCGCCTCTGTCGAGATTCGAACCCGCAGCGACTTCGCTGCTGTCTGGTCGATGCTCATGCCACTAAGCTATAGACTTTCACATATTAAGTGTATTAAAGTGAGGAACTTAACTTGTTCGTGTTTCATTTTCATTCCATTTCATTTCATTTCATTATCAACGTCCCGACAATAGCTTCGAATGTATGCGTGCATATACGTGTGCACGCTCTCGGATCTCTCGTTCGTTCTTATTCATCTACATAAGCGCTTCTCGCTTTATCACGCAAACGAAAGATCAGAAACGTAACAAAAATGTACCCCAAATACACGTAACTCCCATAAGCAAAGGCCAATTTTGTTTGTTTTGCAGACAATATAGCAAGTCGTGTTTTTGCCCTGTCGTTACCCGCACACTAAACAGGGCAAACTACCGCTTGCCCTAATGTTGCTAAATCAACAATTTGTGGCATTAAAAAAGAAAAAATTATTTTAAAAAGCGTAAACGACACATTTTAAACCAAGCGAAGCAATTCAGATTTTCAGCAAAGAGGTACAGTGGTCTAGCCATGAAGACGTCGATCAAAATGATATGAATGCACTGAAACGACTAGGGGAGAAAGCTATGTTTCAATTAATAGAAAAACAGAAGACACAGAAAAAGATGACTGATTTTTTAAATAAAAAATTTTTCAAATTTTCTCAAATTAATATGTACCTATACAAAACATCAATAAAATATGAATTTAAACGTGTGAATTTACTTGATACTTGTTTGGCATTCGAAAACGTGAACACTTTTGTTAACGTGAACTCCCTTGGTTTTAATTAGTTCACGTTATCGAGCGTGCACGTAGTATAGTTTTTATGACGTCATGTGTGCAACACTATTTTGAAAAATGTTCTTTTTCACTTCAATTTCCTCGCTTTGTCATGCTGCCTAAAGCGACATTGGAACTTCATGCGTTTAGTGATGCGAGCATATCTGCGTCCGATCTGAAATAGCTGGAACCTTTACATCGCATTAACTTTGTTCAAAATCCATAGTGCCTACTTTAAAAACACTCACAATACCCAAATTGGATACCCAAATTGGAATTAGCAGCAGCACACTTACTTGCTGAGCTCATTGCTAACATTGCTCAAAGCATACCATTTACCTGCGCTTTTTATTTTTGGTCAGACTCAACTATAGTACTTTCCTGGATACGTGAATCGCCATCAAATTTTAATGTTTTTGTATCCAACAGGGTTTCACAGATCCAGGAGCTAACCAAAGGGATGACTTGGCACCATGTGCCTTTCCAGTCGAATCCCGCAGATACCCTGTCGCGTGGTTGTACTCCACTAGAGCTTTTGCAATCAAGTCTCTGGTGTCAGGGGCCCTCTTTCTTGTGCTCAAGCAGCAATAATTGGCCTGCAAGCTTGGAGCCTATCTTGGATCTACCTGAAAGACGCCGCCAAGTCCTCTTTCCAATAAACTTGACATCTCATTCGACTGCAAGTTCCAAAATTAATTTGGAAGACTGCATATATTCATCGTTTTCTACTGCTAAAAACTATGGACCAGCAGGTCCATTTCACTGATGAGTACAAAGCATTACTCAACAAAAGGCAACTCTCACCTAAAACCAAGCTGTCATCACTCAATCCTATTATGGACTCGGAAGGAGTAATTCGAGTAGACGGACGGCTTCAAAAATAATTTTTGGACTACGATGCTAGGCACTAGCAATAGACGCGCTATTATGTCAGGGGAGACAAGTTTATTTTATTTTTTTGATATCGGGGTTATATTATGTAGCTCCCATAGGGGTGTTTCAGAGGACCTCGAAAAAAAACCAAAAGTTTTAGATGGATAATTCGGTTGTTTATGAAGATATCGTAACCAAATTTGGCACTTAATAGTTTTTTAGAGTTCCCAAGCACTGTACCAAATTTGATCAAAATCGGTTGACTATATCATATAGCTCCCATAGGGCAGATCGGTCAAAAAAACGATTTTTGTACAAAATTTGTTGTGTTTCGTTTGTTTGTAAAGATATTGTAACCAAATTTGACATTCAAATGTTTTTTGGAGATATTCAATACTGTACCAAATTTGATCAAAATCGGTTGATTATATCATATAGCTCCCATAGGGCCAATCGGTCAAAAAAACTCTTTTTGTACAAAATTTGTTGTGTTTCGTTTGTTTATGAAGATATTGTAACCAAATTTGGCATTCAGAAGTTTTTTTAGAGATCTTCAACACTGTACCAAATTTTATCAAAATCGGTTGACTATATCATATAGCTCCCATAGGACCAATCGGTCAAAAAAACGCTTTTTGTACAAAATTTGTAGTGTTTCGTTTGTTTGTGAAGATTTTGTAACCAAATTTGGCATTCAGAAGTTTTTTTAGAGATCTTTAACACTGTACCAAATTTTATCAAAATCGGTTGACTATATCATATAGCTCCCATAGGGCCGATCGGTCGAAAAAAAGTTGTTGATTAAAAATTCGTTTGGTGTTCTTAAGCAATTTACCGGATTTTATTGCAAGCAGTCGTCCGCGCCCGTCTTTAACATACGCCATCTTTTCACCACAAATTTCTGCACGCTGGACCGCAGAGTTTACTTGCTGCTTTCAGGCAGAGGTTTTGGTCCGTTGAAGAGCGTAAGGCCGTTGCTTCCATTATTAACAAATGCTTTCGTATGAAGCCTTAAATGAGCACATCATGGCACCATTACCAGAGCATCGTGTACAACCAAGCTGACTATTTTACACTACCGGAGTAGACTTTTGTGGGCCATGCTACTGAAAGGCTGAAACCAGAAACAGAGCGCCCATAAAATGCTACATATCTATATTCGTCTGTTTCGCAACAAAGGTTTCGCACTTGGAAGTAGTAGAAACCCTATCAACGCCGTCGTCGGATAACGCTACAAATTTCATTGGAGCGAAAAATGAGTTGCACGAACTGCGTCAACTGTTTGTTAGCGATCCCCACAAAAGCGATCTTACAACGCATGCCAATCTATTGGATTGACTTGGCACTTTATCCCACCACGATCGACACATTTTGGTGGTTTGTGGGAGGCTGCCGTCAAAACGGCCAAATACCATTTCTACCGCGTCATTGGAACTACTGTATTGACATTCCATGAACTTCCAACTCTTATATGCGAAATATCTGCCATGTTGAACTCACGACCTCTTTGTTCCATTACAGAAAATCCTGACGACCTAGAGGTACTAACGCCTGGGCACTTCCTCAGCGTTCAGCGTTCACCACAATCGAGGAGCCAGACGATACGCATTTGAACACCGATTGCCTAAGTCGTTGGCAACGTGTGTGCCAAATGCAGCAAATGTTTTGGCGCAAATGGAGTATTAGCTACTTGTCGCTTCTTCTGAAGCGCAGCAAATGAGGTTCTTCATTTCCAAACCTTGAATCGGATGCCATTGTTTTATTGTTAAAAGAAGATAAGCTTCCCCCACTCAAATGGCATCTAGGTAAAATCGACAGGGTCATCTCTGGCAAAGACGGTGTTGTGCGAGTCGCAATTACACTAGTCGACGATGAAAAATCCCCAGAGATGAGACTTATATTTTATGTTAGGGTAATGTTTCAGCGTTAAAAAACCGTTTTTTTTTTTAACCTCCCATAGCTTGTTTTTTTTTTATGGCTATTTTAATGAAAAATGCCATTTTTCAAAATACGGTTGCACATATGAGGTCATAAAAACTGTACTAATTCGAATTTTTTCATTATTATATTTTTTTTCAAAAGAAGAGAGTACTACCTTTCCAAAATGCCCCAAATCATAAAAATTGGAAACCTTAAGAAAAAACTACAGCCGAAAGAGTGTGCACAAAACCCCAAAAAACACAACATTTTGGTGACTTTTTTTGCAAATATCGCTATTTCTTTCAGAAAAACTCCTTGACACTTAAAAAGTTAGCTATTTAATATTATTGGTCATGATATGTAGATACGATTTCTATATAATTTCGTCTTTTTATGTCAAAAAATGACTAACTTATTGAATTTTTAGTAAAAATGAAAAAAATGTCCTTTTTTCGAAGTAATTTTTTTTTGTCACTTTTAACTGCATTAAACCTTTGAAAAGTGATTCACTCTTCTATATTTGAATTTTTTTTTACAAAGTAGGATTCAGTACCTTTCAAACAAGCCCTTTTTCGACAAATTGGAACTGCCCATTGAACGCCAGTTGCTGAATATATCACTATAAGTATATGAAAAATCATGATTTCACCAAAAAAATATGACTAAAAACTAAAAATGCATATTCGTTTTCATTCTTTTGAGTTTTTATCAGCTAATGCCATCTATTGACAAACAGCAAGAAGTTAGTTGCGCACCTAATATATATATGTATATACAATTGATGGCGAGGAATTTTAAACATGCCCATATATGGTCAACATAAATAGGCTTTATTGCTATCTCGCTATATGGACAAGGAGTAAAATTACTTTTACAGGAGTCACGGTGACATCAGTTCGAAATAGAAGCAACTAGTATTTAGCAGAATGTTTTTCTAAACATGGTGAAATATGTTATTGCAATGACACTAAGAAACTGTTCGCTA